>CM076572.1:742724306-743145293 GCA_034641835.2 Pinus albicaulis
TTTAGATCATTCTTCATGTTTTCCATTTTAGCTTCCATGTCATCCATCTTAGATTCCATGTCATCTTCCATGCCATCTATCTTAGATTCCACGCCTTTCTTTAAACCATCCATATTATTCTTCACACCATCCATCTTTGCTTCCATGCCTTTCTTCAAAACTTCCATTTCATTTTTTGCTGCTCTTTGCGAGAGCGAAATTTGGTGCACTTGCTCTTGTAATTTTGATAGATCATGTTGCAATTTTTCATCTTCATGAGTCATAGTAGAGCCTTCTGAAGGCTTAATGGGTGTTGAATTATTTTTATGGGGAATTTTTTAGAACCCAATACTGATATCTATTCTACAATATGCCCTTGGAATCAATTCAAATTGATTTTTCAAACAAGACTTATGCAATTTGGAAAAAAAATACACACCTTTTTCTTTCTTTTGAGGAGCTCGATATTGAAATTGGATTATATTTGTGATTGCAGCTCTTCAATATCTGAAATTTAGCACTGAATTAGCCCTCTGAATTCTCTTTGGAATGCCACAGGTCTGACCTGATTTGGATTCTCCAAGACAAAGTTATGTCCAATCTCCCACAATGACCTAATTATGGACTGGTTCAGTAGAGTGAATTTGTATGACTTGCCACACGTCACTTTTTCATCCTTCGCCTCTAAAATTGATAGCCATGAAACTAAAGTCTGTTTACTTATGACCAATTTTTACGGCACTCCAATCTGATGCTCAGAGAGAGAGTTATTGAAAGTTTCCCACGATCACCTCTTTGAGATGAAATTCGAGAGCTTGACAAAGCACTACCTTCCACAGATCATATCTCCAAAAATGTTACGAACCAAGCTCTAAAATTTTGTGAAGAGTTTCCTTAGGATTTCAGCTTCGCACCCTAAAATTTTCAGATTCTGAACCTTCGTAGAAAAAAAGTTATAGCACAAATTCCACGATGACCTGTTTAGGAGCCTGAAACAAGACCTAACTTCCACAGATCATATCTCCGAAAATATTGCGAACCAAGCTCTAAAATTTTTAGATGATATTCCTCAGGATTTCAGCTTCACAACCTAAAAATTCCAGCTTTTGAAACTTCGTAGAAAAAACTTTATAGCGAAAATTCCATGATGACCTGTTTGGAGCAGCGAAACCCTAGAATCCAAATCTCTGATACCAAATGTTGTGTAACCAGCTCCAAAAATAGAATAAAAGAGATATCAACACCTTATAAATAAGCCACTTCGATGGGGCAACTTCCAATACATTACATAAATGAACAATTCTTGGATGATACAATTTACAAAACCTCCTTTCTATATATAGGAGTCCATATGGCCATAATGTAATCCTAGTGGGCCATAATGTAATCTTAGCCGACCTAAAAATAATAATTTAAGGGCACAATAATAACAAAATGGGGGTTAAAAGAGTACAATAATAATAATAAGGGGGTTACACTAATAACAATAAGGGACTATACTAGTAATATAGGGACCTAACACACACCCAATAAGAAATGTGTCTGACATAGATCCTTTATCACGAATTCAAAGGTCAAGTCCCTCTGTCTTGACTACTCCCTCTATTATTAAGGAAAACCATTTTATCGTTGATGCTCCCTATGACACATGAGTCCTTCTACTTACAAGACTCGTCATGTAACCATTTATACAGGAACACCATGCCCAAGGTCCATACAAATCATTATTTAGTATAACATCTCTAGAAAATTTCCTTCTCCTTAGGAAAATACTTGGTTTATATTGCTTGAACTAGGAGCTATTCTAGCATGGTTCCAAATTTCAGAACAATTTATCCCTCTTACATCTGTAGAAAATTTCCTTCTTCTCGAGTGAATACCTGGTTTATATTTCTTGAACTAGGATCTATTCTAGCATGGTTCCAAATGTCATAACAATTTCTCCCTCTTGAACAAGGATCACTCTTGGGAGAATCCTCTTGTCACAAACATTGCTTCATTCTTCCAATGCTTCCAACTATTTCCAAATCCATGGAAGTCTTCATAATGTACCTGCAATCCTCACTAGGAGACCATGGAGGACTGATTACAAACCAGCAAAAGAAACAAAGACAAGAGGCTAACTAATAGTGAAACTGATGCAGGAGCATCGGACCTGGCCAGCAATGTGGAAAATTGTCCACATGTTGTGGCCTGACAGGATGAAATTATTTTCTGTGTGTTAAAATCCAGTTTATTAAGGAGGTTGATTTCACAACTAATTAGTTATTATTGCCTATCTTACTGATAAGATTTCTTATAACAGGTGTGGGTGAGCGCTACTAGATAGGAGTTTTGTTTGTTAGAATTTTAAAATTAGAAGATTCTGTATCGATTAGTTAGTAGACAGTGTAATAAAAACGAAGAGATTTTCTTCATCGAGGAAGAGCTTTTGGGTGTGATCTTCGAGAGCACGAGCTCAGAAGATTGTGTAAATCGTGTGTGTGTTGTAATAGAAATCATTTTTATGAAATTTGAACGCAGAAATTCTGTTCATTAATAAGTTTATATTGTGAGCGGAAATGTATACGAAATTGGGAAAAATTATGTATTAAATTCTCTGTATTGGAAATGATTGTGTTTTAGTTTGAAACACGATTTCTCTTTCGGAATTCTGGCATTGAGGAGAGTTAACAAGACTTTTTCCTGTTGTATTGTTTTACGTTGTTGATTGTAATCGAACACTGAAAGATAGTGATCGTAGATCCCAGAAATTTCGCATCGAAATTTAATGTGGAGTGGTAGTTGTGTTAATCAAAAGACTCGGCGAATTGGAACCCACAACAGTTAGTGCATTTGAGCGTTTAATGCCAGAGATCTCGTGGCAATTCCGGTTAAAATCGCGTGGAAAAACAAGATATATACATATATGATGTATAATGGGTGACCGCCAATTGTGAACAAATGCATTGAATATTGGTCAATTGATATGCTCACCTGTGTTAAGTGGTCGAATGCGAACAGATTGCGTGGGATTTGGAGCAATCGGTAAATGTTCATTGTTATTGTCAATTGCTGCAATGTCACAGGTATATGCTGGTAATGTTATTTTTAAGAAAAGGCGTTTTCACTGCCATATGTAAAGAGAACAGTAATGTATGGGCGCGTCCTCTCCGAAGTGAAGAAGAAAAAGCTACAGGAAAAAGGCGCATTTGCAATTGTGTAATATAGCCTTGGATTGGCTAGTTTGTCAATAGATAGTGATAATTTGGAAGGCCAACATAATGCAATTTTTTGTTACCTGTGATTGTTTTAAAAATAGTGTTTAACTCTGTTATTCTTCATAAGTTTATATTAGTGAGAAAAGGACCTGCGTTTTTTTTAAAATATTGAAGACAAAAATCTTTTAAACTAATTAGAACTGCTATTCCAATATCGATTTGTTAAAGATTTCAAGTGGGTATTACATTGCGCAGAGCTGTTATTGCGTCAGAAACAAAAATGATAATAATCAAGGAAGAGATGATATAAGGTACTTATATTTTTATAGATTGAAGGGAAGTATCAGCTCCCTCTTCATCCTTTCCATCTTAAAAAAATAATCCATATGAAAACTCATCATCCTCATCTTCATCATTAATTACTTTCCTTCCTTCTTTGTAGAGCCAGGGTTTTTTATTTCAACATAAGAATCGATATAGGCCCATATCTAAAGTTTTATCCAAAAAAAATAGGGCTTCCACATCCACAACTTCAAATCTTCTAGGATTTAAAATTATCATTTACACCTTTTGTAAATAAAACATACTTTGTCATAGAACCAAGGAAAGTAAATTATTATGCTAAGATCTTGATCATTTCAAACCATTGAAAATCATAGACCCCTATGAATCTCATCTTTATATATGGATAATTTTGTTTCTCCTCGGGCTTAATTTTATCTAGCAACAACACCTAAGCATCATAACCTCATTAATACAATATTTATGTAAGGAATATTTTTCATATTTAACAAGATCCATTATTCAGTCATGCACGAAATTTCCATGGAATTTTACAACAACATCCATACAAAACTTCAATCAACATATCACACTTCAGGATGTTAAATTTTCGTGTCACAAGTGTATGGAACACACTTGGTCCATCCTCCTTAGCAGACCCTATTTTGTCTTTAAAGCTTATCAAAATTTGAAACATAATCCAAAGGCCAATTGAAATTAGTCATGTGTAAATTTTCTTGTTGTAGCCAATATATTAGTTCCATATCAAAATGTCCAAAACTATAAGGTCTTCTATACCTATGATATATGATGAAATGTAATCAATTTAGTTTGTTCCATCTTATATCAATTGAAGCAAGTATATTAGGTAGCATTTATAAGGCTTGTATTCCACCTCTAGCACTATAAGTCAAGTCTTGTTTTCATATCTTTAACATCCATAATCTTCAATAGAGACTTGCAAAAATAGTATTGAAACTATTAATTCTTAGTTGAATATTGCTTCATTTCGATCCAAGTCAAATTTCAAAATCATTATAGCAATAGTAATAATTATGTCCTTTACAAGGACAACATCAGTTCTTCTCTTCTGTCTCAAAAATTCATGAGGAACTCAGTCTATTATTTATTATAAACTTTTGAATTCTTTTTCAAATTCCATGTCAAAATACTTCATGAAGGAAGGATGTCTTTTTTAATGCCTTGTTTTACCTTGACTATGAGACCAACACTTCTATATTGGAATTTTGAGACAGATTCTATGGATTCTAATTTATTTTTAGGGACATCAGAGTTGAGGATTCAGTTATTATTTTATTATTATAAACCCATGGGATGATGATTATTATGTATATGTATTTCAATTTCAATATGCATTGCATTGATGCTTATGATACATATGACTGTTGATGAATTTGATGATTTTATATCATGTTTATAAACTTGGTTGACTATTTTGGGACCAATTATCACTAACAGTTGTTTGAGTGTGGCAGAAGATCACCTTGGCACACATGCACATTGTAGTTCCCCGTTATGGTTGACTAAACCTAATATTACATTTTCCTAGATATAGCTTCTGGGATCATACATTATTCTATGAGTACTTTTGGTCAAGAATCCAATTACTTGACTTTTCCTATTAGTGGAGGTGACAATAATTGTGATATTCCAATTTGAAGTTATGATAATAATGGTTTTTATGGACTTGTTAATGACTATGTCTGATTATGCAATGGATTCATTATGTTGTCTTGTTTACATTAGATTCTTGATTACAATTATTTATCATGTTGATGATTATATCATGGTGATGATTTAGCATACATAGATATATCGATGATTAAAAATATTAACAAATAGTATTGATGATTATTGAGTGTGTAAAGAAACCATTCAGATGCACCTACATGTGATGAGTCAACCACCTCTCATTTGATTGAATTTCATACTATTGTCTCAAAATTTTAAATTTCAAGTTAATATTTAGTCGTGATTTCTAATGGCATGTTAGTGGTTGCAGGAAAATTTTAGTTTCTTGGTCGAATGACCCACACATGGGTGATGGGGTTTTACATATAGAGTTAAATTGATGGGAGGGTTTGGATAGTGTCCCTAATCTCACGCACTAGAACTCTCATCAAGACTTGGGATGGACGGTGTGGGATACCTTCGCCTTTAATATCATGATGTCGTGGGGGTAGGCCCCAGATTGGGTCTCTTAGGAGGATTTTACTTGGAGGCATGCATCGAGGTGGATTCCTCGATCCCCAATTCCATTAGTCTCACTATAGAGTGCAACATAGGAGAGGATAGAAGTATCCATCATTGGACCTAGATATTAGCCTTGTTTTCACTGTATGCTTGAAGGGAAAGTGGTGTGGAACCCTTGGAACTTCAAGGGAAGTTCGTGAAAGGCACAACTGACTTGGAACCCTTGGCATCAAGAAGAAATTTTTCGTGTGGCACCCTTAGAACTTCAAATGGAAGTTCTTTAAGGGCACAACCGACATGGAACCCTTGGCATCAAGAAGAAACTATTGAAATATAATCAAGATATGAAAATCATACTAATTCACATAAGGTGGTAAATGAGGTTTTAGAACCAAGGTAGTCAAATCAAGAATAAGACTTGGGGTAAAAGGAGAATAAGAAGACATAAAAATATTATACCACTTGAGAACACCATTCCCATGTTTGGAAAATATTAGATATATAATGTGCATAAGTGTTTTAATAATAAAAAGGGGGGGGGGGGGGAAGGGACATAGAGTTAATTAGAAAGATTAATTTTAAAATAGCTTAACCTCATTGAGAAAATAGGATGGTGAATGAAAATGAGCAATAATAAGGATCTCCATGTGGAAAGAACCAACATAAGGATCTCCATCTAAGAGTCAAATTGAGCTAAACTAGGGTGTAGTTTGGGGACCAAATCTGAGACTTACCATTCGACTTTAGTGATGAACATAGAACAAGGAATGTAAAGGGGGAATCACAAGACAACCAGGAGAAGAAATAACTTGTCATGTCGGGGTGAGAAAAAATATCATTTTTTAATTAAATTTTAAGTAAATAATTTTGGAGAGCCTTATTGAGAGGGTGACACATGGGTGTGTGAATAATCAAACTTTTCAATTAATAAAAATAATTATTTATGCATGAAGTGCCATGTGTCACTTATGAACCCTCTTATAAAATATGGGGTAAGCTAAGGGACGAGGTGCTTTTTTTCCCTATGGTTGGATGAATGATATAATTCTAATTTGACAGTGAATACGACTATAGTGAGTTTGGTATAGTGGAGGTTTTCTTTTGATATGGGGACTTGTTATATGGATAAATTCCTCTTGTAGACAAGAGCGATCTCCCTATATTTCCAACAAAACCTAGTAACAAACATCAAAAGAATTACTACCTTTCCTTAGCCTATAACTAAAACATGAAAATTTTGGTATGCGAAGGATCACTCATCTATTAACGAAGTTCTTATATAAGTACTTTCAACGATTCCCACAACCAAATTTCCCTGAATGTCGTAGAGGCTTCCCAAATTCTTTCCACAACTTCTCCATGATGCTCCAAAAGAGATCTGCATAGACAAAAACATTAAAATGGACCAAAGCATCTCATATATGAAAGAGAAGGTAAATGAAATCCCTAATTTAGCATAAAATATATAATTGAATTGATAATCAGTTATAAACCATGTGAGTGATCAAGGAATCTCACAAATAACATCAAAATAGACACAATTAGGAAAGAAAAATCACTTTGTATTGAATTGAAAAGAAGAACAAGCTTACAACTTGGTTTCCTTGATATCATAAGCCTACTCCATTGGTCTCCTTTCCTTTCCTTGATGACAATATATTTATACCCCAAACCAAAAACATAAGTTTACAAATCCAAGTCTCCCTCTTCCTCCAGTCCTATTCTTAATTTATAAGCAAGAGGAAGAGCTTTCTAGTTCCTCTTCTCAAGGGACATGATGCTTAAAAGGAGGAGATTAGTTCCATGATCTAAGGGATGAGGCAGAGGCATGTATTGGTATAAGGTTTCTAATTTGGATAATATTCCTCCACCAAAGCTTCTAGAATTTTCTTTTTAATTTTTACTTGTGTGAAAAAAATTGCACAAATTATAGTGGAAGACATTGCATAAATTTGCGTAGTTTATAGTGGAAGAAACTGCACATGTGCAAGTAATGCATAGAAAAACTGCATGGATGCTCAAAAATAGTTTTTAAGAAATGCAAACCAAAATTCTTTGTCCCTGGTATTTTTTTTTAATTCAAGATTCATAGGGGATTCAGTTTAGACACTCATCGGATGGCGAGAGATCTGAATCGACAGTCATGGTGACAAAATTTGGTGTAATTAGACTCTTGAGCAAGGATTTCTCTCCTCCATTGGCTATCACTTCTCTATTATCTTACAGACCATTGGAGCTCAAGGGTTTATGGGGAAGAAGAGTACCCAAGGAGTAGGTTGGGAGGTCAACTGGTGAATCAACAAAATTTGAACATGTACGCTACATCCTTGACACCCTTACACGGAAAACCACAAGGGAGCCCAAGAATCAAAAAATTTGAGTCGAGTATCCATCCCTTCGGTGAATGGTACTTCCGATTACATAAATTTCCACTGCATTTTTATTTTATTGCATTAAATTGTATAATTGAATTATTGATGAATTGACCTTAAAGTGTTATTTGTATTTCATATTGATTTGTGGTTTATTATGTGATTCACTTATAATTATTTTTCATGGATAAATGGATGTCAAATTCATTCCTGGTAATACAATATATTAGGATTGTCTCTCTATTTCGTTAGAAGAATACATATAGTGTCTTGCATTCCTTAAATTATTATTTACTTGTGTTGCATGTGGTTAATATAATTTCTAAAAAGAACTTGTGGGTAGTGTTATAGGTGTTGTCCCTGCATATTTATGGCATTTCAATGCTCTTTTTAGTTTCCTTTGATTCTATGTAACCTTTTTAGATTCTTAGCAACAATAAAAATCAAGAAATGGTACCCTAGTACCAAGAAAATTTACCTAATACAATCACTATCACATCAATACAAGGAATATTCTTAACTAGAATTATTATACGATCATGGCTTTATCAATTTCAAAATAACACTTACTAATTTGAACACATATCTTGCAATATGATGCAATCAATGGAAATATCCAAAACTCCAATCCAAATGGTTTATGCATAAGTGTATAAAACTTATTTGGTCCAACCCTTTATCCAAACTCAAAATTGTGATGATGTAATTAATTCTCAAGGTGACTTAGAAAAACATATGTACATTCATTTGGTGTGATACAGTGACCTTCAAAACTCTTATGTGAATAACCTCAGTTCTTCTAGGGTTTACAGACCCTGAGAAAAATTAGATAATCAAATATTCCATGTACAAAATCTCTTATCAGTTCATCCAAATCATAAGAGAATAAGAGTGTACCATGGATTCCTATGCTTCTACATATTGTTAGTAAAAAAAGGAATGTTTCATCATATCAAATAAGAATAATATTTTTTAATGTCATCCATAGAAGTCTTCCAAGAGATATCACTTCATCAACCAAGAAAATAAAATAATGTTTAAGCGAGGCTCAACTATACTTCCCTTGACTCGTAGGTAGGAATCAACACCTTTATTATGATATGAACTTGAGTTTTCATTATCAAGCTTGTTTGAGATATTTAGCTATCTTTCGTCCAGGAATATATTTCATCTTGCCACTGTAGGAATTTACAGGGTAAGTTCCATAGATCAAGAACCAAAGGTCACCGCTCACAAACAGATCACAAATAAGTACACCAGTATAATCACGTGGTTAAAACCCTCAAAGAGGGAAACAGTCCATGGCCTAAGCCAACACGGCCACTTCAGGAAATTTATTAATATAAAAAGAAAAGTTACATATGTTTCTCTCATAAACGGTTACCATAAAAATGACCCTCCATGCTCTTTAAATAGATATCATGGACCAATCGAGTGTTAAGCCACGGATCAAGTGTCGTTAATACCGAGGTGAGAGATAACCGTCAAATTATAAGTTACAAATGTACATGGTAAAGAAACAGACTTTACCTAATTCTACACTAGACTAAGTTATTCTTAACTATTTCCTATGTGTCTAAATATCCTAACATCCCCACTTAAGAACAACTTGGGATAGGATTGAAGGATTTACAAAGGTGACACAAAAGGAGCCTATTTCCTACGTGTCAAAATATCTTAACATCCCCCCTTAAGAACAAATTGGGATAGGATTGAAGGATTTACAAAAGTGACACAATAGGAGAAGGAAGGAGGCATTAGAGCCTATCCCCCCTTAATGAAAACTTTCCTAAAATCCAAGCATGGATCGAAGTTTGGTAAACTTCTCTTCTGTGAGAGCCTTCGTAAAGATATCGACTACTTGATCATTGGTTGGACAGTACTACACTTCAAGAACATGATCATGAATGAACTTTCTGTTGAAGTGTATGTGGAGTTCAATGTGTTTCATACGCTGATGCTGAATTGGATCTTTACATAGCTGAATGGCACTCTAATTATCACACCAAAGTGTAGTTGGATGCTGCTGATGAAGACCAAATTCAGACAGGATCTGACGAAGCCACATGGCTTCCTTGTTGGCTTCAACTGCACCATGATAATATGCTTCTGCTGAAGAAAGAGAGATGACACTTTGTTTCTTACAAAACCAAGTAATAGGTCCTGAACCAAGAGTGAATACATATCCTACAGTAGACTTTCAATCATCAGGGTCACCAGCCCAATCAGAATCAGTGAAACCAATTAACAATGGAGATTCTCCTGCACTGTAATGAATCCAGAACTAAATTGTGCCTCAAATATATCGAAGTATTCTTTTAGCTGCTTTCCAATGACTTTCATGAGGTTGGTGCATAAACCGAGCAACAAGACCAATGGAAAAGGAAAGGTCAGGACGAGTATGGGTTAGATACAGAAGTTTACCAACAAGTTGATGATAAGGTAGCATCAACTTCAGGGGTAGTACATTTGACTGAAAGCTTGACTCCAAACTGAAAGGGAGAAGGGGCTGGCTTACAGTCTTCCATGTGAAAGTGGTGTAGAAGATCACAGGCATACTTGGACTGAGAGAGGGTAATGCCTTCCTTGGATTGCAAGACTTGAAGACCAAGGAAATAATGCAAGTGTTCTAAGTCTTTCATTTCAAAATTCTTTTTGAGGCTAGACTTCACATGGTTTATATGGTTTGGATCACTACTAGTAAGGATAATATCATCAACACAAAGAACAAGGATGGTGAAGAAATTACCCACTTTCTTGGTGTAGACAGTGTTGTTAGAATGACACCTAGAAAAGCCATTATCTAAGAGAAATCTATCCATTTTGGCATACCAAGCCCGAGGAGCTTGTTTGAGACTATAGAGAGACTTCCTAAGCCGAAAAACAAGGCTGGAGTATTTTTGGATAAATCCAGGGGGTTGTTACATGTAGATTTCTTTATGCAAATATCCATGTAATAATGCGAATTTAACATCCATTTGATGGACTTCCCATTTAAAGAAGGCAACAAGGGAAAGAACAAGGCGAATAGAATTCATTTTGGCAACAGGGGAGAAGGTTTCAGTATAGTCAATGCCTTCAACTTGTGAAAATACTTTAGCAAAAATATGAGCTTTATGTCTATCCACTTTTCCATCTGGTCCAAACTTGGTTTTGTAAACCCATCTGCATTTGACAAGTTTTATTCCTTTTGGAAGAGGAACAAGATCCCAAGTATCGTTTTCCAATAAGGAACGATACTATTCATTCATAGCTTCATCCCAATCTGGATGACCGGAGGCTTCTTCAAAGGTTTATGGATCAATTTTTTCTGGAACTTGAGCCCATAAGGAAGAGGCTCTTTTGAACTGAGAACATGTACGTCGTCGATCGGCAGGGTCACCTGCAAGAGAACCTGCTGTATCCCAAGTAGAGCGGACCCATCTTGGAAGAAGTGGAGTATAAGGAACAATTTCAAGAGGTGGAGGAGGATTTTCATACTCGCTGTCATCATATGAACTAGAAGGAATGCTATTAAAATTAGGAGAGAGAAAGGTGGCACATATGCCGAATCAGGCTCGTAGGCCAAAGGTGGCACACTTGCCAAGCTAGGCTCGCAAGTCGATATATTTTCATCAAATTTTAAATCTCAGCTAATGATAATATTTTTGGATTTTGGTTGAAGAAGTATATATCCTTTGACATCTTCAGAATATCCAAAAAAACGCATTTTTCACTCTTAGGTTCTAAGGCTTTATGTTTCGCATCTTGAATATGGGCCCAAGCATCACTTCTAAAAACACGAAAGTGACTTACATCTAGTTTGATTTAGCTCCAAGCTTCTTTTGGAGTTATATTATTTAAAACCTTAGTAGGAGTGCAATTTACTATGTAATTTGCACAATTAATGGCTTCTACCCAAAAATTGAGACCAAGTCCTTTAGATTGAAGCATATAATTAGCCATTTCTTTTAAGGCGTGATTCTTCCTTTCAGCTACACCATTTTGTTGTGGAGTATATGGAACATTATGTTGCAATTGAATGCCATGCTCAGTGTAGATTTTGATAAATTTTTTGTTAACATATTCTCCACCATTGTCTGATCTTAACTTAAGAATTTGATGTCCATATTTTTTCTCAACAAAGGCCTTAAAGGCCAAGAACATGTTAAGAACTTCACTCTTGAGTTTTAAGAAATATACCCAAGTGCGTCTGGGAAAATCATCAATGAAATTTAAGAAGTACTTGCAACCAGAGAAATAAACAACAGGAAGTGGACCACATAAATCACTGTGCACAAGCTGCAAAGGGGCTGAAGTATGCCAAGAGGCACATTTTTCAAAACTATCTCGATGATGTTTTCCAAGTACACATCCGGAGCAAACACCATCTCGGCAAGATACCATAGGAAGGCTTGTCACCATATTTTCCTTACATAGAGTTTGAAGAGAGCGATAGTTTAAGTGACCAAATCACTCATGCCAAAGTTTGCTCACATCATCATTACGAGAAACAAAAATAGAGGGAAGACATGATGACCCAAATTTATCAAACTTATACAACTTTGTGGAATCATCAGCAATGCCAGTAGCTAAAATATGTCTAGGATCTTTGAGGTCCTTGATTACAACATCATGAGATGATAATTCTACTATTTTCACTTCACCTGAATGAGTTATTTGATAAATAGATAGAAGGTTTCATGACAAGGTAGGAACACATAGTACATCATTAAACTGACCATTATCTCTATGAATGGTTCCAGATCCTACAACACTAAGAGATCTATCATCACCAACATAAATATGTTTGGTGTTACAATCATTTAAAGAAGAAAACATGGATTTATTTTTAGCTATGTGGTAATAAGCTCCAGAATCAATGAGCCACTCATGAGAAGGAGAAGAAGACGATACATTTAATGCATAACCAAATCTTGATGCTTGACAACCACAAGCAGAAAGTGTCATGCCTGAGGATGAAGGTAAAGAGTGCTCCAAATTGATGTTGTGCTTCTTCATTGTTGCTTCTAAGGCTTCCATCTTCTTAAAACAATTGGACTCTATATGGCCATCCCGATTGAAAAAGTTGCAATGTCTATCTATCTTCTTCCCTTTGTTTTGATTTGCCTTATTATTTTGGTGATTTGATTTTTCAATTTGCGGTTGAAATTGCTTAGGGCCCTTTTTTGGTTTAGGACCATATTTTTTTGGATACTTCTTTTTGGGATTCTTTTGATATGGTTGTTGTTGGGATGCTAAGGCTTTCTTAGAAGCATTTCCAGCAGTGATAAGACCAAGGTGTAAAAGTTTTTCTTGTTCTCCTATCAAAGAATTGCAAAAGGAATCAAAAGAGGGAATCTTGTAGGTGGTTCCTGAAGAAATGATGGCTTCTCTAGTGGAATGGAAGGCAGAAACATATACAGAGTATGCAGGGCCAAGTTTAGCAAGAATGCAATATATGAGGCTACCATCGTCCTTTTTTATCTTACAACCTTCTAAAAGAATTTTTAGGGTCTTGAATTTGGACAAAAAATCTTCAATGGAGGAGAAGTTATTAGGGTCCAAAGTAAGAAGCTCATTTTCAAGTTGGTGGGCCCTGATTTGATTTGAATGCCGAAAATAGTTTTTAGCTTTTCCAAGGTTTCATTAGGGGTGTCAATGTCAAGGATATGAAATCAAAGATCTTGAGCAATGGACATTCCTATCAACCCTCATGCTTGATCTTGTTTATTTTCCTATTTATCAGCTTTATCATCATCAAAAGGTTTAGTTTCTTGTCCTGTGGCTACTCTATAAAGCACTTTAATTATAAGCATATCTACCATGTGAGGCAGCGATTGGAATAATTGGTGTTGTTAAGAATAACCAGGCATGAATTTTCCATTTTTTTAAAAAACTGAAGTTGAAAAAAGCTGAAACTAACTACTACAATGAAAAGATCTCAAAAAATTAGGCCGTTTAAAAAAAAAATGACTTGAAAAATGGCTTCCAGATGAAGAAGTTATGCCTTTTGAAAAATCTGATTTGTAGATGCCGAATAGTTACGGGAACGGAATGAAGTGCGGATTTTTTTAAAAAAATTCCGCCCCTTTGAACAAAAACCTTTTACAAAATAAGCTTGAGAAGGAGACTTGAACCCAAAACCTCTATTCTCATAAACTAACCCCTCACCAAGTGAGATAGTAAAGGGATCATGTTATTGCTTGAAAGGAGGAAGTGTTTTTTTTTTTTTTTTTTTTTTTTAACTCTTCGGTGTGCGTGCCTTTTCCTGCACAAAAAAACACAAAAAACGAAGCAAAAAAAACACAATGCAAAGCCTTACGGTAGAATGTTAGATTTTCAGTTACCCTTATTGGCAACTATCCTTTTTTCACTATTTCTGATTTCCCGAGATCGCACGCAGTGCACATCAAAGAGCATACACAGAGAAGAGGGTATAGATCTAGCAAATAAATAAAACCTAAAAATAGAAAATAAAAAAAGGGAACCGAAATAAGCAGAACTATTAACAAATATAACTGCAAAACATATGTTTTATACCTCCAGATCTAAACTGTCATTATTTGGGTAGCCGGAAACCTTTTCGCATGAAAAAAAAAGTGTTCCTCACTATAATAGATGCTCCGGACACAACTGAGCAGTTCTCCAAACCCAAAAAAGTTTAGAAATAGTATATCTACAAAACGAAATTTGCATGTAGTCAAACCAGCTTCGGTTTTTTATCAACAATGGATGCGGCCCTCAAAATAGCTCTGATACCATGTAGGAATTTACAAGGTAAGTTTCATAGATCAAGAACCAAAGTTCACCACTCATAAACAGATCACAAATCATTACACCAGTATAATCACGTGGTTAAAACCCTCAAAGAGGGAAACAGTCCACGGCCTGAGCCAACGCGGCCACTTTAGCCAATTTATTAATAGAAAAATAAAAGTTACATATGTTTCTATCATAAACAGTTTCCAGAAAAATGACCCTTCATGCTTTTTAAATAGAGATCATGGACCAATCGGGTGTTAAGCCATCGATCAAGTGTTGATACCGAGGTGCGAGATAACTGTCAGATTACTACAAATCGTGACCGTTAGATTATAAGTTACAAATGTACATGGTAAGGAAACACACTTTACCTAACTCTATAGTAGACTAAGTTATTCTTAACTATTTCCTATGTGTTGGAATATTCTAACAACCACTTAGCTCATAGTCCTATATAGTTTTATCACCTTATTTACAAAATTTGAATGATGGTAAGTGAGTGTTGGTATATCTTCCAAAATAAATTTGATTACAAAATAATTCACTATGGGCTAATAATGATTCATGTTATAAATAAAATCATGTTGTTAAACCCTTGTTCAGGAAAAAGCTTTCATAGAGAGCAACTTTGTTGCATTTTTCATTAACTGAGGTACTTGGGCATTAATGCTTGGAATGAGCCCTTGTTTGGAATCTTCTAGACCAACGACAAGTCCTGAGGCCCTTTAGCCTACCTAAGGTCATCCCTAAGGCCTCTCGTCCCCCTATAACTCATCTCGTTACATTCTCATCCCTTCTGAGGTTTCTTATTACATAATTTAGCATAGAACTATAATTTGTTTTCCTTCGAGAGTGGAGTAGAGCATAGATCCTTTTATGGCACTCTCCAATTAGACTTGGACTATATTACTAGGTCCTATATTCTTAAGTTCATATATGACCAATTTATTCTACTTATGGGGCAATAAAACAAAACAATCATTACCATTCTATAATAAAAAAAGGTCTCCAAAATCATTGGAAAATTATTACCATTCTGGTTGGACTTCTGAGGCATTTCAACACTTCTAAGATTCCTTCCCTTAGTTTTGAGGACATTTTCAGCCTCATCTAACATCTTGAGGCCTTTAATTCACTATAAAAAATTAACTGGGGCCCCAAACTTAGAGCTTCAACCTTCTCCAAAAAATAAAAATCACTTACATCAGTAGTTTCACTAGAAATTCCAATTTTCCATAAATATGAATGTCAAAAAGTATCTCCAGAAGGTCCATTTAGATTTTAGTCAAGCTAATGAATGCTTCTTCCATACAAAAATTCTAAATACTTGTCTCTACTTTTAATGGCTACTTTATAACCAACTCTGATACATGTTGATTTTTCAAGATTTCCTAGACTGATAATTACTTCCAATGGTATCTGCATTAATGATCTTGTGTCACTTCATGATTTATCAATTATACATAGGAAATTTTCAACATTAAAAAAATAGTAATAGTAGAAACATGAAGAGGCATCTAATCACAAGAGACTCAAAATTTATCCTAGGAAAACCCCAACAACCTTTTCTTAAAGAAATTTATCCATTCAACAAGGAATACAATCTAAATTTTCAATTCAAATCAAATAAAATTGACTAGTACCCAAACCCAAGTCAACCATGGTCAAACTATCCTCAAATAGCCTCAGAAATTTGTTTTTTTTTCCCTCATAAATTATGGCCTTCCTTAGAAAATTTGTCCTTCTATACTACCTTAGATGTATACTTTAGGTCTCCCATATATTTTGTCCTTTCTTCCTCATATTTCATCCTTTATTGAGATTTGAATTGAATGTCCAATGAGATATGACAAATTCCCATAAATAGTGGTCAAATGTGTTGAATTGGTGTGTCCCTTCATTAGGACCAGCTTAAAGCCGACATTTCATTTTGGAGGGAAAATTCATAATTTTAAAATTCAAATATTATTCTTTTTAGGTAGACTTGGAATCCACATATATATTTGTCATTTATTAAATATTTGGAGGGCTAAAATTTGATTATGAAGATCGAAAATGCCACAAAATTAAATAGATCTTTCAACATGAGGTTCATATTTTCTAACCTAAATACCTAGAGAATAGTTTTAGTTTGGATAGGAAATTAAAAAGAAAAAAAATGGTGACTAGAAGAGTGTCACCTACAGACTATAGAGAGCAACATGTTCTCTCTCCAAATCTCACTCAACCTACATGTTTGGCACCTCAACTAGTGGATGAAATAAGATAAAATGGGATATTTTTCAACTGTGATAGTAAGCATAGTAAGGGGAATATATGCGGTGAAAATAAATTATTCTACATAGACTATGAAGAGAAAGAAGATAAAGAATTGGAACCATCACATGATCTATAACTAGAAGAAACTAATCCAACCATATTTTTTCATGCATTAGTTGGCATCATTACTCTAATATTGGAGACAATTTCAATGGGGATGATTAAAAATCTTTGCAACAAGAAAAATAATCTCTTATATAACTAAAATGTCAATAAGCATTAAATTATTATCGAAAATATTAAAACAGTACCTCCAATATGATGTCTCTGATGAGAGTTATAGACGTATTATTTATACACTTTCTAGTAGATAAATGATTACAAACTGACTACTAGCAGGCGGTAAAAGTTAAAATTGGTGCATATTCCATTCACCAAAATCAAATGATTCTCATGCATAATTAGGTGATATAATCATCCTTAAAGATTATGTCGTGTTCCCCAATTGGGGTGCTAGGTGTTTCGTACAAGTCGTGAGGTAGCACAAGAGCATGAAACCCACACTAACAGACCATCTCGACACGCGAGGAGGAATGTGGGCGGTACCACCCATCCCATATAATGGCGGAATTTAATACGGATGGTAAACAACTCATGTTGTCAGACGTAGCTTGGAAAAAGTGTCGGCGTGAGAGGAATGTAAGGCATGTTAATGTTGGTAATTTGGATTTAAAGTTATCTGTTGAGCAGGGAACAGAACAAGATGCTAGCAAGAAGGTGAAGTTTCTAGAAATGGCTGCAAATTTCTCCACTGGATATGTTCTTAGCCTCATCATCAGAACATATCTTGTTGCGCTTAAGGAAGGCCGTGGTTCCTTGACTTTATTTTTTTTATCTGCGTTTGAAGGATATGAGAATCATCTTGGTTTTACTATTATGTTTGGGTTTTTGGCTTCTTTCATGAATTATGCTTTGTATGTTATGGAGGTTAGGCTTTGGAATTCTAGTAATCATGTTTTCCTTCCCTGTTTCGCTACTATAAGTTGTGATAACCCCAATTTTTTGGCCAAGATTCATGCGGTTAAGGTGGTAGGGGATAGCCCTTTAGAAAAATTTAAACTCGCCTTATCCTGCCAACTATATTTCTTGAACGAACCTACGTGTCCTCCATTCGGCACTGCATGACATAATTATAGACCTGGAGTATGATTGCTTCCATTTATTCTCATTTTACTCTATTCATCACTCTGAGAACAATTTGTTGTTTCTTTTAGATTCTCGCCTTAATAATTTTAGCCATCCTTCTTGTCCTATATACAACCTCCATTGTTTGGCCCGATGACTCCATGAAATTAATTGCATGGCTTATAATGATCCTAATTTGGGGAGAAGACTCTTGTCTCATACCCAAATTTTCAAGAGAATTTTTAATTTATATCATAGGGGTAATATTTCTATTGCCAAAAATAGAGAGGGTCATGTTCTTGTTTTCACTGGTAAAGCTGGTCAAGTCTGTAGTCTAGAGGGCATGAGCAGGGAGTATCTGGTTTTGTTTTGGGGTTACCGTCATATCTATGTCTGAGTGTTGCAGGAGTATGGAAACACTAGGTATCAGCATGATTCATTGTTGCATGTCATGGTTGTCACCCCTCCTTGGAAAATAGAGGCACCTCCTGGTAACTGATAGCAATTCAGGTCCGCTCAATGATCTGTTGCATCTGTTGCGACCTGAATTGCTTATTTCTGCAAAATTCATAATTCACAGGAATAATGAAAGAGGGACTAATGATACCCAGGAGGGTACCCTCAACAATAAGGAAATTTTTCTCCGTTGTTTAACTAAATAAAATGTTGAAATTTTGTTGCCATCCATAGGTATTCTTAGCTCCTATATAGGTTTTCTCAGATCCATGGTGTGGCACCCGCTCTAGCCCAACAATACAATTCTCGTGCTAACTAACTATCTTTAAGGAAAAATGGTGAAAGGCCAACCAGCAAAAAAAAGCAAAGGAAATAGGAAATTTGGACAAAGGAAAGTCAAAAGTGGGCCCAAGTAGGAGGGGAAGAAATTCAGGAAAAGAAATTATGGAAAATCTCTTCAAGGCCTATGTGGTAGGCACACCTGCTAATGTGAAATCACTTAGCTCGGGATGGGAATGAGAACCTTAAAAAAAGGAAAAGGAAGCCATCTCAGAGGAAGAGATGAATTTTTTAAATGATCCAGACACTACCAAAGGAAGAATGTATTTATTCAAACAATCCATTCATACATACTAGTCTATGAAATGCACACTGGCTAAGGCCATTATTAATGTTTAAGAAGTAGTTGGTGACCCGAAAGCGACCTCTATTTTAGTTGAGATGTGCATGGACATCCAGAAAATACATCTTCTGCAGCATCACTAGAATGTGTGCCTAGGCTGAATGGAACGTCAATTGTAGAGTATGAATGAAATCAACATGTCAGAGTCTAGTGTTAAAGACCTGGTGCCTATAGAATCATCTGATGATTAAGATTTTGCTACTTTTTTAATGCATGTTAAAAATAGAATTTACTTTCTACTTAAGTATTTGGATGTAATAGATAGCAGAATAGTGAAGGAAGATAGGGTCAGGTTTAAAATTTATCAATTTTGGTTGGCTTTTAACTCTTTGAGGTGGCCAACAAGCCTGGTTTCCGACAGGCAGGTTGAGGCCATCTAGCTTATATTTTTATTGTAACCTTCTTTTCCTTTTGATCTAATATAAAATTGGAAGGAACTACCAAACTTACAAAAAACAATATTATGCCATATGGGGAGTTGGTTTCCAAAAAATTAAAATCACTAACTAAATTAAATATGTTTTTTACATGTTTAAAAAAATAGGGTTTATCTGTCATTTTGGAATTTCTTGATATTTTTGTAATAATCATGAAAGATGAGCATGACCTCTTTCTAAGAGTTCCTCCATATCTTTATTAGGTAGGTGAACTAGATTCGTAGATGGAAAAGTACAAAATCAATGTGTTTGGTTGTTTTTCTCACTTGGATAAGAAAAAACACCCTTGATATAATGCAAGTTTGTTACACTGATGATAACTATTTGATTGGAGTATTTTTCCACTAACATAAGTACCATTTCCAAAACATAAAGATAGAAATGAAAGGAAAGAAGTGGAAACCGTGAAAATTAAACCAAAAGAAAAAGGAAAGCAGTGATATCTATATACCAAGGGAAAGAACTTTGCTGTTACACTACATAAGAGATTGAGTGTAGATGGACTCTCACTTCATCCTTGGGAGGGATACTTGTGTTCCTTGGAATATCTTCTCTCTCTAGAAAATAATTGTTTATGGTCTCTTCATGGGAAGAGATGAAACACTAGATATTGGCTATATTTTCTCTAAATGATCACTCAAGGCCTATGGAGCTTCAAGAATAAGTTAAAAAATATATAATTATTTTTTCTTCTCTCTTTATATGTTTTCCCATGGCTTCCTTTTTCAAGATGTCTTCAAGCTCCATAAAAACTAGTTCTCAATATGATTGAATCAAGTTTTAATTGTGCTTCCCCATTACGAAGAGACTTGGAACTACACAAGGATTCATCATTAATGGTAATGCATATGAAATAAGCCTAGTGCACTTCCATGAGAGGACCTATAATTTTAATTTTGCATTTATTGCATCAAATGTAGGTGATATTTTTCTTTAGTATATTTCTGCAACTCTAGAATAAATAGTCACACAAATATTACAGAACCATAACTATGAAGCTACACAAATGCATGAAAATCCACTTTACATATTTTTTGGTTCTCTATTGAAGGTGGTACCTAACTACCATGTAATGAAACTCTATTATATGTATCAATAACTTTCCTGGTAATAATCTATATAGCTCTAAGAGTTTTAGGTGATAACACCATACCATAATGGAGAGCCTTATAGTTCTCCAAGGCCATAATCTTCTAGGAATCTAGAAGTAAAAAAATTATGCTCATACCAATATTTTTCTCCTTGTTATATATCTTTATCAATTTATTCAAGAAATTTTCTAGACAAAGTTAGTTCAAAATGGAACCAAGAATAATGACAGTCTCCAATCCATAAGTCTGCATCAAACTCTGTGAATTATTTTATGCCTTGGGTTTCATCATAATCATGCGGCTGAAATTTGCATTAAAAAACTACAAACCACTATGCCATGGAATAAGGAGAGACCGTGGTACATTCCATAAATATCTAACCCAATCCTTTATATTTTAGAAAGTTAATGATTTCATATTAATCATTGAACTCCATTATTCCTTCTAAACATTCAAGTATAGTCTATCCTTTATGTGGTGTTTGCTCTACTAAATAAAGAGAAAAATACCTTGATCTATTAAAGCAAGCATAATTATTTTCTACAGCACATATTTCACCCCATTTTCAAGGATGTATTATTTTGTTTGGAATTCCTTCAAAACCTTTACAAATTGCCTCCAAAAATAATTTCTTCATTGACGTTGTTGAACCAGTTGTTTTCCTTTTTCTACCACAATTAGGACATCAATATATTCATTATGTATAGCACCTTCTTTGGCTAATAAATCTTTAAGGCTATTTTTCTTCCCTAGTTTGAATTGGATTTCAAAGAAAAAACCATCTAATCAAAGACTCCAATGAAAGAGCCTATTATTCCCTAGTTCTAAAAGCTTGTGATATTTTAGCATTCCTACCTTATTATTTAGATCTATTTTAAAAGGAAAATGCATAGGTTTAAGAAAAAACATGAATCTTGAAATACTTCTTTTAATAGAAATTATTTATTGTGGTTATATGCATATCTTTATTTGCATCTATGAATGTATCTTTTGGCTTATTCATTATTTGTCAAAAACCACTTTCCAAATAAAATTTCATAAATATATTACAATTATGGATTTTATTTGTAACAACAAACAATTATTTGGAATATGATATAAAAGAGGCATAATAGCTTTGTTTAGTTTCTTGAATTGTTTACTATCTTGTGTTTACCTATTTTTTGCTTTAAATATTTATTACATAAAATGTAGGATATGCTTATCAGATTTTTCTCTTCTTTATAAATTTTTTTGTCTTACAACCCTTGGATTTATTCTTACAACATGTCTATTCCTCAAATGTCATTGGAATAGTGGCTTATTTTGGAATATTGGCTTTTTTTAGGTGACCCCTTAAAATATTCTATGTATGGTAAATCTACAAAATAGTGTTCTCTTTATCATAAAGCATTAGGGATCACAAAGGTAATCAATGTCTTGAGCTTCCAAATAATAAGGGTTACTACAATATCTCCATGAACATTGGTATTTTTAACAATATTTTTAAATTTCCAATATTTTCAATTAATTCTTTTGGCTCATCAACAAAAATAGCTATGTCAAAAATCTTCAATTGATAAATATTCTTACTAGGGACTTTAGTAAGGATACCCCATACAATCATTGAGACCACATTATGTCCCAATGTAAATGGAAAATGCTAGATTTTATACTAATGTGGTTATCTTTTGTTGAAAGAGAATTTAGATTATCCATAGTAATATTGGAATTTTGTCGATGCTTCTAATCCCAAAGAGGATCCATCATTAGGATAATGCTTGATGAAAGCGAAGTTAATGCGGAGGTAGGAGGAATAAATAATAAAAATGTAAAAATAAATAAAAACAAAAATGTATAATAAAACCATAAATGGTCGGCTTCAAAAATAATTTAATATGATTATTAATACTATGGATATAAATTGTTATTAACAAATATTTGATTAAAAATTAGATAAATAATATTAATATCATTAAATTAATTATTAATAATATTACTTATAATAATATTAATTATATTAATGTAACCTATATTAATTATAATAATAATTTAATGAATATTAAATATTATTATAATACTATTGATATAAATGGTTATTAACAAATATTTGATTTGAAAAAGTAGATAAATCTAAAATGATAATATTAATATCATTAAATTAACTTAAATTAGTTACTAATGATATTATTAATAATATTAGTTATAATGATATTAATTCATATTAATATAACTAATAATATTAATTATATTAATGTAACCTATATTAATTGTAATAATAATTTTAATGAATATTAAATTAATGCTATGAATGTTTGATGAATGTGAAGAACATAATGATAAATTAAAGAAACATGAAATTATAAAATATTAAAATTAAAATGAATTTCATTATTAGTATTAATTATTGTATTTTAAATTATACGCTAATTATTATTTATTTATTTAATTATTTTTATTTTTATTTTAATGTTATGATTATTCTTTATTATTAATTATATTGTAAGCAAATAATTAAATGAATTCAAGCAAGGGATAAAGATTCATACCTGAGATGTTGTATCGGTGGAACTCATTTTCTTGATTAGAGGAAACCAGCTTCTATGGATCTCAATTTCGCAATCCCTGTTGAGATTATGTGAATGTTTTATTAATTCAAGGGCCTCCATGGTCTTTCTTTTCTGATAGTTGTCTTTCCTCATGATGATCCTAGCATCCTCCAAGCAAACATGATGTTTAGTTTTCGAGAAGTCTTCAACAAGGGTTGAAATGTGAGATATTTCATTTTTAATGTCATATTTGTGCTCTTTTAGTATTATTTGCAAGGAACGTCTTGTTTCCCCGATATAACTGTTACCACAAGAACAATCAATTTTGTAGACTCCTTTAAGTTGATGTTGATCAATTTTGTCTTTCACAGACATCATTATTTATCTGATTCATCATGCTATTGTGAAATACATAAATATGTCCTTCTTACCCAAAATCCTTGCAATCTTATCAGTAACCCCCTAAATGTAAGGAAGGTAGACTTTACCACCATGTGCATGAGGACCTTGGGGGATAAATTTTCCTTCAACTCTCCTTATATCCCTTCTAGTGTCTTGATCCTTGTATCCTATATTTCTAAAGATGGAAAATGAATGCTTCTTTTCTTCATTTAAGTGCTCAGTGTCAGATATTCTAAGTGCTATAACAACAATATTATTGAGAAGACAAAACTTTTGAGAAGGATGATGATATGAATTAGCATGCAGGTAACTCTTCGTGTGAGTTTTCTTTCTAAAAACTGGATGTCCCAATGGACCATCATCCTTTATGGTAATTAGAACATCAAGGAAAGGAATGATATTCGTCTCTTCTAATTCCATAGTGAATTTGATTTCATATTAAAATGTTGTTCCTGTTACAATCATTATTATTATTTACTCTCCATCTATAGCAACTCGATTGCTTATCCTAGAGTTAAAATTATCTAAGTTGCTTTGGGGGCTCTCATAGTCGCATGCTTTGGAATCCAATGAAATGACTTTATTGATAAGCTCCGAGTTATCAAAACTTTTGACGTTTCTATCACCATTAACATTGTCCTCTTATCTGAGATTTTGATGTTTTTATTTTCATTAATGTCTATATTCATGATCCTCATGTTGATGCTACCTTCCTTATCACCGATTTCATTGCTTCTAGTGAAGTTGCCTTCGATTTCTATGCTCTTGAATTTGTTTCCTTTTTCATAAAAATTCATGATGTTGTTTTCAACGTTTCTTCCTCTAAGATTTTTCCCATCAATTTTAATGCTTATGATGTTGTTATCCTTATCATTAACATTGATTGTGTTATCCAATCCCTTGTTGAAAAAAATCCTAACCTAATAGATTATCTGATCTTATATTGTATTCATAGAAATCTACAAAGAAAGTTATATTATTGATAAATATCAAGAAATTAGGATCATGCTTATTTATAGATAAGATTTCTCCATTAATGGCTTTTACTTTTGTCTAAATTAGTTCCCAATAAAAATAAGGAGTAGTTCCCAATTTAACACAAGAAACATGGCTTTGTGTGGATGTGAGCATATAGAGTATTTATATATCGTACTTTTATTCTAATGGGGGTGATTAATGTATCTATTATACTTTAACATCATAGGCCTTCCTTAGAGAACCTATGATATTACATTATATGTTATAGATCTAACAATGTAGGCCTTCCTTGGCGTGCCTATTAGAATACCGTTTTATTCAATAAGGATTATTACTCTATTTGTTATACTTTATTTCCTTTTAAGTAAATATTCTCTATTAAAATTGGGCACCTTTACTTATTTTCAAGGTTTACCCATTCTTTCATAATGTTGAACTCTATATTTCATGAATTAATTTGACATCACTTATAAAACCTTTAAAATCGTAATTTTTTCTAATGGTAATACAATACGAGGATTGAAGCCATCACTCTAGCATTTGTAAACTTCAAATACTTTTCCCAAAAGAAAAAACATTAGGACTCTCTCGAATGCTTGAAATGCAAATTTTTTTTTCTCATACATTCTAATTTCTATCCTATATTACTCCATTGTTGTCACCGATAACATTGATGCCATATTGTAACATATCCAGCCACTTCTCTACTCCAATTAAAATGACGGAGTACTCCAAAATTATCTCCAAATATATTATACTTGCATCCTTATGCAAAAATAGCACAATAATAAGCAAAGAGTTCAATTTATGCACCTATAAATATAAATACAATTTGTATAGTGCAATTCACTTCACATAAGAAATACTAGAACTTGTTCAAGTAGAAAAAGACTATAAAATAACCATTAATCCATACACAAATAAAAGTAATAGTGTTTTCATACTCATAAATAACTAAATAATACTTATATTTCTACGAATAATCAACAACTAGATACAAATAAAGAAAATTACACTCAACCATAGACTCTTTATCACACATATGTTCTTTGTCATAGGTCCCCCCGAATATGGGAATATGAATCCACACAGGTTAAATTCTATGCCTTGGCTCTAATACCTAATACTCAACCCTATTCCCAAAATTCTCATGTAAAGAAGGAGACACTATATTTTCTTATCATAATAGTACCAATCAAACATCTCCTCTTCATTCTTATCCTACACAACACCAGCAATGGGATCTCCTTCTTTAATAAGCAGTCCGTAAGGCGCATCCCGCCAATGATCTAGCACATGATACGCAAGGAATTGTACGCGTAAATTGATTTTTTCTTTACTTTAGAAATCACACATAAACTCAATAATGTTTTCACATAAATCTTAGAGAAGAAAAACCAAAGAAATATAAATAAGCAGCTAGCTTGAATGCCCAAAATCATATATTAATTAGAAATAACATTCCTTCATGACAATTCCGTGTATCTGTCTTATGGGAAACTAATATTATGGTAGGTGAATAGTTTAATTAGTGTTAGGAAAGATTAAAGATATTAGGATAAAGTTGACTAGTACTAAAATAATAATATTTTCACTTAGACCTCCTAATCCCCCTTTCTTCTATGTTTGTGGACTCATAGTATCTTTTATTTTTCCTCCTCAGTTACATTCTTATAAGTGTTTATATTATAACTTCAATATGCATATTTATAGTGTTATGGTAATTCTTGATTTAAACCACATTTATCTAGCTTGTGGCCGTTTCATCATTGCATAAACATTCATAATCTAGGAGTAAAAAATGGGATATTGCATTCCTTCTCTCCTAATAGTAGACATATTTATCTCCTATCAATAAATCCTTCATTTTTCCTAAGATTAGATATATTAGGATAATGTCACACTTCATATATCTATTCTTTACTTGAGGGCATAAAATCACAATCCCTAGCATGAGAATGAATCTTTGTAGCTTAATAGGTCTAAATAGGAAATGGAATCACATGAAGGCATGCTTTGTTTTCAAGTTTTTTTCATATAAAGTTTTATTCTCCATATATAAACTCAATTATGCATTCAAATTCATGCCACAACATTAATTAATTCGTCATTAAATTAAATATTTTATGACTATAAATTTATAATATTACCTTACAAAAAGAATATAACTTAAATAAAGTGTTTCCATTTAAACATATTACAAAATAATTCAAAAATAAAATATTTATCTTATACATATTACTCACAAGAGGTCATAGATTCTCCCCCTTTTAATATAGTGTACATTGTGTATGCACACATTGGATGAAAGTTGTCATTAATGTCAAAGGGAGAATGGGTCATTGTTGAGTAATATTTTAACTGATGTGAAATCCCTAATATTAGGGATGGTGCCCTAGCTTTGAGATGATCAAATCATGCGACAATAGTTAAAGAAGCCCTAAAGAGAAAAAGGGTTTAAGCCCTCAAATGAAAAATTGAAAGTTAAAAGAAAATCAAAGAAAAGGTGGCCAATTCCAAAAAACAATTAAGGATAGACTATATCATCATGTATCCCTCATAAAAGCATTTATAATGGTATATGACACTACCTCTAACTATTCATGGTTGAAGAGAAATGATTTTTTTAATTTTTGAGGCTCCATTTGGATACCCTATCTTTGAATGTTTTTTTAATCCATTTATCTAGCTAAAATGTAAGTATTGCATACATGGTTGGGAAGCTTATTTTGAGACCTTTCCAACAATATATGAAACTTCCTCTAACTCCTCTTGTTTGAGGAGGTATGATTTTTTGAATATTCACGATACATTTTACCAATTGCACAAGCCAGTCCATCCAATAGATAAGTTGGTCCATCCATTAGATAATTCGGCCCAGTCTAGCCTTGGATGCACCATATATAAGTGTGAGGAGGAAGAATTTTAGCATTTTTCTCAAGAAAAATTCGGATATGTTGAAAGAAGAAAATAAAATAAGTGTTTTTGGGGTTCATATCTCATGAAATTGAAGTGAAGATAAGCGAAATTGGAGAGGTTATCTATGGAAGGAATTTTGGCACAAATTTTGAAGTTATTTTTGGAATCATTAATATATAATTTTGTATATTATATTGAATTTATTATTGTATAACTCTGGAGCATATATTGAATTTATTCTTGTAGAAGTTTGGAGCTTATTTTGAAGTTATTCTTGTAGAAGTTTGGAGTAGATTTGAAGTTATTCTTATAGAATTTGGGAGCATATGTTGAAGTTATTATTGCAGAAGTTTGGAGTAGGTGTTGAAGTTATTCTTATAAAATTTTGGAGTATATATTGAAGTTATTATTATCAGAATTTGGAACAGATGTTGAAGTCATTCTTCTAGAATTTTGGAACAGATCTTGAAGTCATTCTTGTAGAATTTTGGAGCAGACTTTGATGTCATACTTGTAGAATTCTTGAATCATATTCGAGTTACCCTTTGAGGAATATCAATAGTATTTTTTGGGGGAAATATTAACTACTAAAATCAGAATATGATGTTTGTTCTAAATAATATCTAAAGCATATGATTGAAGGTATAAATTAGAATCTATTTTTTTTTTCATTGGAGGTTAGAGATAATGGCATACTTATTGAAGTAGATATGAAGTTGAATATGTTTAGGTTGAGATAGCAATGATTGTGTATTGTTGTATTTGGGTCACTATCCCTGGTACGGGAGCCCAAGAAATTTTTATTTTATCTTTTATTCTAGAGGGTGGCAGGGTGGTGCTGTGAAAGGAAGTTTTAGCTTCATTCAGGAGCTTGTTTCCTCCTTCCAATGGGAGCTGGTAAATCTTGAGGTTGTACCCCTTCCATTTGTAGTTGGTAAATATGAATTTGTAGCTTCCCTTGTAATATAAATATATTTTTCATACATATTTTTTGTTCCTTTGATGTGATGCTATTGGATTATTGTTGAAATTTATGAAATTTTGATTCACACCCCCTCGGTATTTCCAACAATTTCTATTAAAGCATGTTATCCTATGACAGTGTACTGGAGGGAACATCATTTGAATATATGTAAATGGAAGGATTCTCTTCAATAATAATTATGGTGTTTGATGGAAATGATTATCCACTATGGAGAAATTTCATGGAAACCTGATTGAAGGCTTTAGGAGCTGATGTTTTTATCTCCATCATAAATAGCTACAAAGTTCCTAAAAATCCTTCAACTGATCCTAATGAGAAGAATTTTTTTAGTTGCAATTAAAAAGTGATCCATACCATCATGAGTGGATTTTCAAGAACCATTAATTCCAAGGTGATGTCTTGAGCCACATCTAAAGAAGTTTGGATAAACTTAAAACTCGGTATGAAGGTGATGATAAGGTCAAGAAATTCAAAATTTAAAATTATGGAGCTCAATTTGAAAATTTGAAAATGGATGAAAAATAAGATAATTGTGATTTATTTACTCAGAGTAGATGAAGTTTTCAACTCCATCAATCATACAAAAAAGGTCCTACAAAAAAGGACCTTTATCATACAAAAAAGATCCTAATCATGATTCCCGTAGGATATGATGCCAAGGTATCTTCCATAGAAGAAACCAAGGACTTGAATAAGACAAAAATGGAAGAATTACATAATTTTGGACATTGGGTTCAACGCTCCCCGTGTGTTTTGTGACATGGACTAACCGCCTCTCATGGATCCTAACTCTGGCGATTGTAGCGGAGACTAATGCCTGCAGGTTTTGGTCTAACGGAAATTGTGATTCCAACAAGTGGTATCAGAGCGACAGGTCTCGAGTTCGAAACTCACCCGGCTCGATTTGGGGGGGATATTGTTGGACATTGGGTTCAACGCTCCCCGTGTGTTTTGCGACGTGGACTAACCGCCTCTAGTGGATCCTAACTCTGGCGATTGTAGAAGAGACTAATGCCTGCGGGTTTTGTTCTAATGGCAATTGTGATTCCAACACATAACACTCTTATAGGATATGGAATGAGAATAGATATAGACGAAGTACCATCAACCAGAGAAGCATTTTTTAAATCCAAAAGGAAGAAAAGAAAAAAACAACTTAAGGATAAATGAACTTTAGATGATGATTCATATGTAGAAGAAGAAAATTTCATCAGGAAGATAAAAAGGGGAACCAAAAAACAAAAAGGTAAGCTACCTTTCAAATGTTTTGAATGTGGAATAATAGGTCATTATGCTAAGATATTTCATTTTAAGGAAAATAAAATCTTCCACGTGAAAAATATTTATTCCAAAGAGAACAAAATCTCTTTAGATGAAAGTGATACATAAGAACTAGATGCAAGAGAGGTTCTCTTCATAACCCAATAAAATCAAGATAATGATCATTATTATGAAGATGTCAGTGAATTGGATGATGAAGAAACAAATATGAGAATATACTTCCTTCTAGGGACTCAGAAAAGATGCGGAGACCGAAAAAGAATATAAAGGCAAGGAAAGTTTAAGAATAACGAAAATGAAAATGCCTTTCTTAGAAATAAAAATGAGAATTGAAAAACCTACTTGAGAAGCGTGATGAAGAAAATATATCTTTAAAATCCATATTGAAGAAGCAAAGATAATTGAGCAAGTGCTGGAGACCCTGTTACATAAAATTTTGTCACTGTCCCTACATTCCCCATTCCGAATACTGGAGGATTATCAAAGTGACCCCTATGTACTGTCACACATCACGATGAATGTAATTACATCACTTAACATGTCAGGAACACATTATTTGTTGACTATTCCAGAAGTTGACCCTTTAAAACATCTATTTTTGGCTCGACGTGGTTGTGTAGTTATGATCTCGCGTCGATGGCTATATTAACACTATGCCTTGTGTTGTGGTCACTTTGTCTCTGAAGAGCACCCGTGCCAAGCTGCTTTTGGAAAGCTTTTTAAAATGGAAACGAAGCTTCAATGATATAACAACTTCATGAGCGGAGTCATGGATGTTTTTTTGAATGGATGAGGTCGAGTTTCTCCCTTTGGCCTTCTAGTTCCTACAAAAATGAAACTTTCCAAAGGGATAAACCTTTTTCCCACCATATGTGGATCCCAAAGCTCATCCTCCACCCCTATAAATCCCTCTTCATTCCATTGAATTAGCTAGTGGGAGATAGCTAGAATAGACCCATAGCTAATAGCAGAGAATAGTCCATAGTTAAGAGAGAGTTTGAGCCTTTTGCCTCATTGAGCCAATCGATGAACGAATGCTTGGAGACGTGCCCAACTTAACCTGTCGAAGTAGGTCTACAATGTCAAGGTGCAGGTTGTAAATTCCCTTATTTATTTATCAATATGACATGACTGATTTATAGTTCCATCTTTGTTGTGTTAAGGATTCAAGTTTCTGACTCTCCTTGACTTGTCAGAGAGTTATAAATGAGTATATATGTTTGTATGTTGTTAGTGTTTGTTTGATCCTTGTGCAGGTGTATAAACATCGCTTCCAAAGGAGTGCAAGGCTTGAAGGACGAGGATCGAGGGTGATGAGCTCCATCATTAGAAATATTTGGAGGGATTAATAGTCACCTTTTTGCCTTCTTAGATCTCTTTTTCCTGCATTTTTATTATTATTTGGTTTTATGATGCTAGTATAGGTGGTGATTTAGGCTAACATACTCTGAGTGCCTAATATAAGGTTGAGTGCAAAAAATCAGCAATTATTAATCATTTTTATAAGGATTTTATCATAAATACTCAGAGGGGAAAACAAAGAGGAATTATAGGAGGATTTTCCACCCTCAAAGGCATCTGAAGGATCCCAAATATTCTCTCCAGCAATTCGAATTCCAAAGGCAGCCAAGCAACTCAAAGAAGAATGAAACCAATCCTTGTTCACTAGGAGTCAAGTAGAATCAATCACCACTTTCTAGGGAGTTGTTGGTAGCTGACCTGTAGAATAAATATATTAGAGCTAGAGCTAGGAAGAGTTAGCCTATCCTAGTCTCAATTTCATTCAGAACTATTGCTGTGAGCTATTGAAATTTTTATTTTATTCAGTGATCAAACTCTCAGAGATCTATGAAGTTATTCTTTTATGAAATGAGCAAGCTGATTTCCTTCGACTGATTTAAGTTTCAGAGTGCTAGGTTCATGGGTTAGGGCCCAATCCATATGCCTCAGCTTCTCTACTGTTACTATATTTTCCTTTCTGTCATTTAGCTAGTTTTTCTTCTTCCATTTAAGTTAGATCTGCTTCTGATAAGTTTCATTGCTGATAATTTTTTGTATTGCTGTAGTTTTAATTGATTATGCATAGTAAAATAGAGGGAAAACCCCAAAAACTATGGTCAAGTATCCCCCCTCTCATCTCTGTCAATAAAGTTCAAGTATGGCAGACCTTCCCAGAGGCCAAAATTTCTTTCTGTTTGAGTTTTGGGAAGAATTTGTGTTACCAAGTCCAAGCCTTTCTTTCACTGTTTGATCCCTCATTTATGTATGTTTCTTGTGCATGAATCCGCAGGTGTGTCTCACATCTGAGCACTACTCTTATGCCTCCATTCCCCTCCTTTTCTTCTCATCTTAACGTTGTACTTACCTTTTCTTTGCCAAATGCACTTAAGCCCTTCAAAACCTTATTTTTCTATTTTTTCTCCATTCACAGCTGCCTTACCCTTCTTATGTAAAACACTTGAAAAACCATTCAAACCCATTATAACATGACCTCTACCTTTTCTCCTCGAGTCTCCTGCCATCGTACATCGCAATCACACTTTGCAGCTCTTACCTTTTTCCTTGAAGACTTACCGCTCTCCTTTGCTAATTGCCTGCCATATTCCTTCATTCTATCGGTCACCGTCACCGGACTCGTTTTAATGCAAAAATACTTGAAAACCATCGAAAACCTAACCTCCGCCTTCCTCCTCAAAATTCCTGCTACCATACATTGCACTTCACAAATCGCAACTTTTCCCTTTTTCCTTTAACACTTACCGCTTGTCCTATCGATTGCGATATTGCGAAATCGCAAATCGCACCATTTACCTTTGTGCATAACACTTACCACTTATTCTGTTGATACGATAACTCCGCCACGTCACTCATCGCACTTCGCACTTCGCTAAACTTACCACATCGTAGATCGCAACCTGAAAATTTTACCGCATTACAAATCGTACTTCACACATTTTAGTTCGTTCTGTTAACCTTTACCGCTATCCCTTTAAACTTGCGAAGTTACGATTGCGACATCGCATATCGGAACTTTCACCTCCATCGCATCTCTGCCATTGCATATTTCCATTCATTTCTTCTCCAAAGCCATTTCTACCATATTATAAGGTTTTAACCCCCACTTTCCATTTCTAAGCCTTGTTTCATGTGCTAAGCCCTCAATTTTCTACTTTAGCCCTTTTCTTCCCTCCAATCTGCAAATCAAGCCCTGTAGAATTAAGTCATGGATATTTTAGTTGCATGGATAGAAGAATTTTAGATAGACTATAGGATAAGTAGAGTGAATTTAGCTAATTTTCCAAGTTAAGTGTGGTTTAGAATTAGTTTCCTTTCTTCCATTTATTTCTAACAATTTAAATTAGTTCCCTTCTCATCCTTTCCTTTCTGCAAATTAAATTAGTTTCATTCTTGTCATTTCCTTTCTGTCATTTCCTTCCAACAATTTACTTTCCATTTGTTCTCATAGTTTAATAAATATCACCCTTTCGTAAAGCAGAAGAGGATGACATGAACATAATGCATATGTTGTGTATATAGCACTATCACCTCAAATTTTCTACGAACCATGGGTTGATAAATTAAAGTAGGGCAGCCCCTGGGAATTGCAGCACCCTTGGTGCAATACCAGGGCTCACCACTTTTTGGCATTGTTGCCGGGGAGGTGTCTAGTATATGTTTTGATTTTGTTTTTAGCATTCGTTTTTTCTTTCCTTTCTTTTCATGTCATTTCAGAAATATTGAAAAAATAAAAAAATATCTCATTTTCATGCCTCGTAGGACTAGGAATACCCAAAGAGAAATATTACCTAAAACCCCCACATCACCTCCTAGCCACCCTTCACTCTTATTCAGTGGCAGTGATATTGAACCCCCTATAGGAGAGCATTTTGAATATTTTAAGGATAATATTGGGGGAGAAGAAGAAGACCTTGATTCAATTGAGGGGCCTACTTCACCTATCTTAACCATGGCTAGGACCCAAAGAGCCTTTCCCATAAGAGAGGAAAATGGGGAAACTAAGATGAAAAACATTATCTCCTCAGCTCTTCCACACTTCCATGGACTTACCTCTGAGGACCCTGACACATTCATGTTTGAATTTTCTGTTGTTTGTAGGAATTATGAATACACCTCTGATGATCATAAGTTGAAGCTATTCCCATCCACCCTTAAGGATGCAACCTTGCGCTCATTCATGGGTCTACTTGGGGATATCATCACTACCTGGGAATAGATGGAAGATACCTTCAACATCAAGTACAAAGACTATTGTAGGTCCAAGGAAACTAAGGATGAGATATTTAGATGACTCTAGGGCTTGATGAATCCCTAGAGGATTATGAAGACAGGTTTCAATTGAACTATAAGAGAGCCAACCGTACTCTTGATCCGAACTCAATTAAACTTGTACTTCTTCAAGGGATCAATGAAGAGATGATAGAAACCTTGAATATGTTATCAGAGGATATATCTACCAAAAGCCCTATGAAACAATAAAAACTATCTTCTAGAACCATTCTAGGGCATTTAGGAAAAAGGGCAAAGCTAGCCAAAGTACATCCAATACCCCTTCCTCTTCCACCTTCATAAAACATGAGATTGGAAACATGCTAGAGGAATTAAAGAGTGACATGTTACACACATTTTCTTTGCAAATGGAAAAAATGCAAGTCAAAAGGAAGAAAGAGGAAGCAGAGAGATCCATGGCCATATTTTGTCCTAGATGTACCAGGAAGCACCCAAGAAATGAATGTCCACTAAATTTCATAGAGGTTTTCTTGGTCTGTGAAGAGAATCATGCCACAAAAAAGTGTCCCTCCTTACTTGGACTTAAAGCTGTATATCAAGGTGGGGAAACAATGCCAGAGAAACTCTGTTTCATCAACCAGAGAAGGTCTTAAGGCCCTCAGCCATATCAACAAGGTATGCAAGGTGCACCTTACTCTTATTATTACAAAAATAAGAGTGCACCCATGCAACCTTGCTACAACCCCACTCCTCCATATTGGCCTACACCTCCTACTTGGAATTCCAACCCTTCATATCATCCTCAGCCAGTAAACCAACCATTCCAGTAGTATGTTCCACAACAACCTCAGCGGGGCAATCCATTCCATGGGTGGAGGCCTCAAAAAAATAAACTACCTTCTCTAATGCTTCCACCCTAGCCTCAACCTCATATTACTCATGTTGGTCCACCTAGGCTACCTATACCTACACATTCCAATCCGAACCCGAACAACAAACAGGCACAACAAGCTCCCAGTGGAGAAAAATCCCATCTAGCTTATGTTTTGGAGATACAGGAGGTTAATCTCAAGTCGGGAAGAGTACTTCTAGACAACCATCCCCCATATCCACCTGTAGAGGTTGAGGAGGAAAAGGAATAAGATAACACTTGGTTCCAACAACCTCCTTTTCCCGAGCGCTTGATCCACCCTAGTCAACACACTCCAAAGGAGATTAAACTCCTGGGAGAATTGGAAAATTTGTGTGTAAAGATACCACTTCTCTAGTCCATTAAGCATGTCCTTATCTACAATAGGCTCATCAAAGAAAATTTCTTCAAGAAACCTGGGAGAAGGAAGAGAGATACCCCCACCATCAATGTGGTAGGACAACTATCTGACCTGATGTTGGGGAAGGTGATATTTCCAAAATACTTGGACCCCGGTAGTCCAGTTGTCGATGTGCATATAGATGGTGTCATAGTCCCCAACACTCTGATTGATATAGGGGCTTCCATCAATATCATGACCAAGGAAACTATGTTGAAACTTAATCTCCAAGGGACTTTGAGGAAAACCACAACAGTTCTGCAACTTGCAGATCTGTCCGTAGTAACTCGGGAAGGAATTGTTGGGGATGTTATGGTTATCATTGACTCTTGGGAGTATCCTGCAGATTTCCTGGTCCTGCAACCAAAATCCAAGTTTAATGGTTATCCTCTCATCTTAGGGAGACCTTGGTAAGTCACTGCAGATGCTTATATTAGTTGTCGGGCTAGAAACATGACTATAAGAAATGGGCCTTTGTCTAAACAACTAGTGTTATATCCTCCAACCCAGCCTTCCATTGACCATGATCTCCCTATATGGTTGGAGGATGGATAAGGTGAGTTATATAACATTGCCTCTATGTGTACCATAGATGTTAGTCTTAGAGAGGGGCATCTTGATGAAGATGAACTCATCAACCATGCCATTCAAAACCAATCCTCCACTAACACTCCTCTCGAAAACTTAGTCAAAGAGTTTGAAAGCCAACCTTGGATGGAAGTTCACTCAATTGAGATAACCTCTGAAACCACCAAGGCTATTGAGTTTGGCCCATCTAGACTCTGAAAATCAACCCAAACCTTCTAAATGAAGAAGAGAAGTAGCTATGCTAGCTTTCGAAAGGAAATATTGAAGCATTTGCTTGGGATTACAAAGACATGAAAGGGGTTCATATTTCAGTATGCAGGCATCACATTTACAACAAAGAAGGAAGAAAGCCTGCGAGACAACCCTAAAGAAGGATGAACCTGGCTCTGAAGGACATAGTCAAAGAAGAGCTACAGAAACAATTGGATTCAAGGTTCATATATCCTATATCCGACAGTGAGTGGGTATCTCCTCTTTTCCTAGTCCCAAAGAAGAATAGGAAGTGGCAAATTTGTGTTTATTATCGAAAACTTAACAAAGCCACCAAGAAAGATCATTTCACTTAGCCCTTTATAGACCAAGTCTTGGATGGCCTTGCAGGGAAGAAATTATTTTCCTTCTTAGATGGGTTCAATGTGTACAATCAAATTCAAATCAACCCTGAAGACTAGGATAAGACTACTTTCACTTGCCCTTGGGGTACCTTTTCTAATAGAGTCCTACACTTTGGGTTATGCAATTCCCTAGCCACCTTCCAAAGGGCTATCCTAAGCATCTTTTTTGAGTTAGTCCATCGCTGTGTTGAAATATACATGGATGATTTCACACCATATGTGGATGAATTCCAGGAATATCTCTCCAATTTGGGTAAAGTACTAAGAAGGTGCATTGAGATGCATCTCTCCTTGATCCCAGAAAAGTGTGAATTCATGAAGAAAGCAGGGGTTGTATTAGGACACTCCATATCCCAAGTAGGAATACAGGTAGACCAAAAAAAAATCACTATCATCAAAAGGGTACCTTCTCCTCAAAAGTAGAAATATGTTAGGAGATTATCATGCTTAGTTGGTTACTATAGAAGGTTCATCAAATATTTCAACAAGATGGCTTTGCAATTATTTGTGTTATTGGCAAAGGATTTTGAGTTTATTTGGTCTGAACCTTGTCAAGAGTCTTTTGAGCTCATTAAGAAACAATTGACTACCGCCCCCATCCTCTGAGGTTAAATTTGGGCTCTCCCTTTCCACATCCACACTGATGCATCCGAAAAATATGTAGGGGAAACATTAGGACAATTAGAGGACAAAATCCCTTATGCCATTTATTTCATCGGCAAGAATTTGTCAAAGGCCGAGCTAAGTTATACTGTTACTGAGAAGGAGATGTTAGCCATTTTCCATGCATTCAACAAATTCAGGCATTATGTCATTGGATATCTGACCTTTTTCCACACTAACCATGCAGCCATCAAGTATTTAATGAACAAACTAGATTTAAATTCTAGGATAATTAGATGGTTGTTACTTTTGCAGCAATTTGATTTGACAATTGTTGATAAAATTGGAAAGGAAAATGTTGTTGCAGATTTTTTGTCCAGGTTAGTTCTCCGTATAGGTGAAGAAGGAATGGTGGATGACTATTTGTCAGATGAACACCTCTTTTCCATATCATCACTCTCACCATGGTTTTTTGATATATCCAACTACTTAATTGCTAGAAAACTCCCTCCTAATCTTTCATTCAGGGAGAGGAGAAAAATCATCAAAAAAAGCGCCCCTTTCACATGGATTGGGGGAAATCTTTTTAAGATAGGCCCTAATAAAATCCTAAGGAGATGTGTGAGGGAGGAATAATTTTTTGATATCCTCTCTGAATTTCATGGCATCCCATGTGGATGCCACTTTGATCCAAAAAGAACTTCTTACAAAATTTTGCAGGTAGTATACTATTGGACTACCCTTCATCAAGATTCCAGAAGATACATCAGTAGGTGTGACCAGTGTCAAAGGATGGGGAAACCCACACAAAGGGATGAAATTCCTGTACACCCTCAGGTGTCTCTTGAGCCATTTTAAAAGTGGGGCATGGAATTTGTTGGACCTATCGATCCACCATCCGGACAAAAGAAGTATATCATATTCTTCATTGATTACCTGACAAAGTGGGTTGAAGAAAAAGCAGTGAAGGTAGAAACCAAGGAGAAATTAGCATAATTTCTGAGGGAGAATGTGTTTTATAAATTTGGATACCCCAAAGAAATAGTCAATGTTCAGGGAGCACAATTCACCTCTCACCTCATTGAGAATATTTTGAGGAAGCACAAGATTAAGCATAGAACTTCTACTGCCTATCACCCTCAGGAAATGGCCAAGTAGAAGTAACTAACAGAGCTTTAGAGAACATCCTCACTAAGGTTGTGAGCAGCAACATAAAATATTTGGTAGATAGATTTGTAGAAGCTACTTTGGCCTACAACACTACTTGGAAGACAATAACAATATTCACTCCTTATGAACTAGTCTATGGTAAGAAAGCTCTACTTTCAGTTAAGTTTGAATTAAATACTTTAATAATGGTAGATGAATTAAATATAGATCTATCAAATGCCCAAAAATAGAGGTTGTTGCAACTAAATTGATTTGATGAGTTTAGAATGCAAGCACTTATTCACACAGAGGTAGTTCAGCTGCAAAGAAGGTATGGCATGACAAGAACATCAAAGAAAAGACCTTCCAAGAAGGAGATTGGGTGTTGTTTTATGATTCAAGGTTTAAAGACTTCAAAGGAAAGCTGATGAAAAGATGGTTGGGACCTCACACAATGGAAAATGTTTTGATAATGGCGCAGTCCAAATCAGAACCATAGATGAGGAAGGAATCCCCTTACTTGTCAATGGTCACAGACTTAAAATTTACAAGAAGCTTTTGTCAAAGGAAGAGTTCATAAATTCAATAAGCAGAGATAGTGTACATGATGGGAAACTCCATATTTTTCCACACCTCCTGAAAAATAAAAAAAATAAAAAATAAAGATCCATGGGTGAAAACCTCTCTGAGGCACCAAAGGCAAGCTGTGGGTTGAAAACCTTGATGGAAGCAGCTCACTTTCTCAAAAAAAGAGAAAAAAAAAGAGAATAAAGATCCATGGGTGAAAACCTCTCTAAGGTGCATAAGGCAAGTCTGTGGGTTGAAAAACTCCATGGAGGTAGCCCACTTTCTTTAAAAAAAAAAACAAAAACAAAAAATACATCTGCATTTCTATGTTTTCTGTGTTTTTTTTTTGCAGGTTATTAATGGTTTTTGGAAACATAGGAAGGAATTCATCTTCTTTTCCCTTCTTCTATTTTACCATCCATCCCATCATTCACTCCATTCATTTTCATAAATTCTTCTGTCACCTCCATGCACCACATTCATCCATTTCGAAGCACAAGGTAGGAGGGAAATTCCTACAGACATTTGATGTCTGAGATTGCTACAAACACCAGGGAATTCCTACAACGGAAAAGGCTATTCTTGGACAACAAATAAAATAAGAAAGGATCTGACCAAGCAGACCCCAAGAAAGACAAGAGTTCCACCCATGGCATCTAGATAATCCCCATGCAACACCTCCACCAAGAAGAAACAAAAAGGAGAGGACAACAACTCACTCAGAGAGCTGCTCACTCTGCCAACAGCTCACTCAGAAAGCTGCTCACTCCGCAAGCTGCTCACTTAGAGAACAGAAAATCTTGATGAACACAACATCTAAAAGGATTGTATCCTCAATCCAGCTCCTACAACTGCCTTGGAAATGACATTTAAACTCAAGTATAGATTCTCACCCCTTGCTATGCATCCATAATAGCCAAAAATAATTAAATTTTCAGACTTAGAGTTTAAGGGGCAGAAAGGTGGCTAGTTAACTCAGCCACCACCATGAGGTATGACTAAAAAAAATGGAAGTACACGCCACTTGGGAATGCAAAAGAAAATAATTTAAATACAGCGGAATATAGGAGAACGAGGGGAGGAAACACGCAGTCCATCATGAACTAACAAGAGAAATAAACAACTGTCTACAACAGAAATGGAGTTGATTCGAGTTACACAAGAAATCCAAAATTAGTTGTGTTATCTAATAAAAGGAGATGTAATCTCATCCAAACCAGTAAATTGAAAACTTTTAAAGGGAGAGAGATCGATAGAAGCACACAACGCTTAAATAATAAGAGGGAGAATGAGAAGAAACAAGACGAACTAGAAGAAGAAGAGGAAGAGACAAAGGGCCAAAGAAAAACAAAAGAGATGGCCATAGAAGTCATAGAGACAATAAAAAGTGGGCGAGAAATAGATTCACAACACATCACCACATCCCCTCAATAAAAAAATATAGTTGCCACCATAGCTCCTCTGAGCGCAAAGAGAAAAAGGCATACCTCTAGGTATTCCAGAGCTGACAAGAATCAAAGAGAACCAAAAAATTCTCCCATAGGCCTGATTATCATTGAAGAATCACCAAGGGGGGAGGAAAGAATCGAATAAATAATTCTGAAGGAGAAGCTACAGAGGGCACATGTAGAGAATGTAGCACTGAAGGAGCAATTATAGCAAAAAGAGGAGCAAGTAGCCATTATGGCAGACTTATGCATAGAATCCCTTCAGCACATATTCCCCTCTGACTCATATGCTATGTACCTCAAAGAACAATGGGTTATATTTCAAATCAAAACTCTAGCCTCCCATGGATCACTACCTTTCCAATATTGTAGGCAATTCATGAATTTCTACAAGCAACCTAACATGGCCAATTAGGCAAATATGCCAGAGTTTTATGTTCATAACTTTGTGCTAACAAATATGGATATTTGGGACCCCAATCCTACAATGGGGGATATGCAGTTAATGGCTCTAGCATCTTGGATGGTGAATGAAGACACTAGAGAAAAATAGATATGGAAGGTCTTGGGAAGAAAAAATAGAGAACCCTTATATATCAGACTAGAATTGTTCAGCCCAAGAAAAGTCATCCTTAACCATCGAGAGATTGAAAGGGACCCTTCCCTGGTGGAAAGATATCTTCAGCCTCAAAACGAGGTGATAGGCCACTTTGATGATGTTTCTAGGAAGATAGAGGAGGAGTGCATTATGGCCAGCCATAGGAGATGGAACAACCTCCCTCATAGCTTCAATAATAGGGAGTACCATACTCTAGAAAGACTGAGGGGTGCATTGGAAAGGGCACCATTATAAAAGAAGGCCATGCAGGCCAAAAATATCCAATGGTTGGGACTAAAGCTTAGCCCACCTTTGTTGTTGGGGCTGACTGATGAAGAGGAAAAAGATGCACAAGATAGGGAATGGGAGAATGCAGAAAAGAATAATGGTTTTTACCCCCTTGGGGAAACTCCCACACTTCTTCCTCATGAATCAAGGGGGCTGTTAGAGCCTTAAAGGAAATGCAGGAGGAGGATTAGTTGCTCAGAGGATGAGCAACCATTCAGTAGGGGGTGATGATTAGCTCCATCGTTAGACATATTTGGAGGGGTTAATAGTCACCTTCTTTCCTTCTTAGATCTATTTTTCTTGCATTTTTATTATTATTTTGTTTTATGATGCTAGTATAGGTGGTGATTTAGGCTAAAATGCTATGAGTGCCTAATATAAGGTTGAGTGCAGAAAATCAGGAATTATTAATAATTTTTATAAGGATTTTATCATAAATACTTAGAGGGGACAACAAAGAGGAATCATAGGAGGATTGTCCACCCTAAAAGGCAGCTGAAGAATCCTAAAGATTCTCTCTAGAAATTCAAATTCCAAAGGAAGCCAAGAAACTCAAAGAAGAGTGCACCCAATCCTTGTTTACTAGGAGTCAAGTAGACTCAATCATCATTTTCTAGGGAGTTGTTGGTAGTTTCCCTGTAGAATAAATAGAGCAGAGCTAGAGCTAGGAAGAGTTAGTCTATTCTAGTCTCGATTCCATTTAGAACTATTGTTGTGAGTTGTTGAGATTTTTGTTTTATTCAGTGATCAAACTCTCAGAGATGTATAGAGTTATTCTTTTATGAAATGAGTAGACTGATTTCCTTCGACTGATTTAAGTTTTAGAGGGCTAGGCTCATGTGTTAGGGCCCAGCCTCAGCTTCTCTATTTTTACTATCTTTTCCTTTCTGACATTTATCTAGTTTTGCTTCTTCCATTTAAGTTAGATCTGCTTCTGATAAGTTTCATTGCTATTTAGTTTTTGTGTTGTTGTAGTTTTAATTTCTTATGCGTAGTAAAATAGAGGAAAAACCCCCAAAACTATGGTCAAGTCTCCCCCCTCTCATCTTTGTCAATAGAGTTCGAGTAGGGCGGACCTTCCCATAGGCCAAAATTTCTTTCTGTTTTAGTTTTGGGAAGAATTTGTGTTACCAAGTCCAAGCCTTTCTTTCATTATTTCATCCCGCATTTTTGTCTGTTTCCCATGCATGAATCCACAGGTGTGTCTCACTTCTGAGCACTACTATTACGCCTCCATTCCCCTCCTTTTCTTCTCATCTTAACGTTGTACTTACCTTTTCTTTGCCAAATGCACTTAAGCCCTTCAAAGCCTTATTTCTCTATTTTTTCTCCGTTCACGACCGCCTTACCCTTCTTATGAAAAACACGTGAAAAATCATTCAAACCCATTAAAACGTGACCTTCACCTTTGCTCCTCGAGTCTCTCGCCACCGTACATCACAATCACACTTCGCAACTCTTACCTTTTTCCTTGAAGACTTACCACTCTCCTTCGCTGATTGCCTGCCTTATTCCTTCGTTCTATCGGTCACCATCGTCGGACTCGTTTTAACACAAAAACACTTGAAAACTATCAAAAACCCAACCTCCACCTTCCTCCTTGAAATTCCTGCTACCTTACATTGCACTTCGCAAATTGCAACTTTTCCCTTTTTCCTTTAACACTTACCACTTGTCCTTGTCGTTGCGATTTTGTGAAATCGCAAATCAAAAATTGCACCATTTACCTTTTCGCATAACACTTACTGCTTATTCTACCGATTCGATAACTCTTCCACGTCACTCGCTGCACTTTGCACTTCACTGAACTTACCACATCGTAGATCGCAACCCGCAACTTTTACCGCATCGCAAATCACACTTCAGACAATTTAGTTCATTCTGTTAACCTTTACCGCTATCCCTTTAAACTTGTAAAGTTGTGATTGCGACATCGCATATTGCAAATTTTGCATCCATCGCATCTCCGCCATCATATATTTTCATTCATTTCCACTCTAAATCCATTTCTGCCATATTATAAGCTTTTATAAGGTTTTAACCCCCGCTTTCCATTTCTAAGCCCTATTTCATGCGCTAAGCCCTCAATTCGCCACTTTAGCTCTTTTCTTCCCTCCAAGCTGCAAATCAACCCCTTTTCAAGTATAATTAATTCATGGATAGTTTAGTTGCATGGATATAAGCATGTTAGATAGACTATAGGATAATTAGAGTGCATTTAGCTAATTTTCCAAGTTAAGTGTGGTTTAGAATTAGTTTCCTTTCTGCCATTTATTCTCATCCAGGTAAATTAGTTCCCTTCTCGTGCTTTCCTTTCTACAAATTAAATTAGTTTCATTATTGACATTTCCTTTCAGAAATTTAGTTTCATTTCCTTTCTATCATTTCCTTCCAACAATTTACTTTCCAGTTGTTCTCATAGTTAAAGAAATAGCACCCTTTAGTAAAGCAGAAGAGGATGACATGAACAGAATTCATCTGCTGTGTATATAGCACTATCACCTCAAAGTTTGTACGAACCCTGGGTTGATAAAGTAAAGTAGGGAAGCCCCTCAAAATTGCAGCACTCTTGGTGCAATACTAGGGCTCACTAGAGGGATCGTTACAACATACTACATCAAGAGCGTTGGATTGAGGTAGGAAATCTATCCTAATTCACATTTCATTCATTAACTAGGAATTTAAAAATCACATGTTCCCTTGTTGCTAGACTCAGCCTAGGTCCAGAGTGATTTCCTCTATCTGCAGAGGGGATTTTCCTTCTGAATAAGTTGGTGACTTTGCTGGGGATTTCAACGAATATTATCTCTCTTTTTTTGTTTTGAATTTTGATTTTCTATCCAACTTTAGTTGTTTGTCATTTCTCTATTGTTTTTTGGCTTTCTTGACTTCTTTTGGCCACTTATCCTTCTCCTAGAGTGATAAGTCTGGTCTTTCTCAGCTATTCCTTTGATTTTTCCTTCCTTTTCTAACTCGGTGCTAGTATTTGTCTGACATTCACGCCCATCAACGTGGGTTGTCTTTTACACAGGAGAGATTTTTCCTGTTCGATGCTGGATACTGTTGAACAGTTGTGCTAATTCCTATAGGGTTGGATTTTGGGATTTTTTCTAGGTTTCCAGTGTGCCTTATCCTTTAGATTCATTTTTTCCTCTTGGATTGATCCATCTGGATTTTATTTATTGACTTGGTTGTATCATTCGTTTCAGTTTATGTTATCTCTCATTCGAGCAGTGTGCCTTTTCCATCCTAGGTTTTCTAGGTGTCTCGAATCATTCATTGGGTCGCGTATTCATTGAGTGTATGATATTTTTATGAGTCATTTTGGTCATTTATTTTTCAGCCTTCTACGTGGTTTCTTAGTATTTTCAGTTGATTTTGTGCGAGATCAGGTTGTCAATATTTCATTCTGTGTCTATTTGATTGTCCGTCCATCACCCCTGAGCATAGATCACATTGCTCGTTGAGTCGACTTAAAGCCCTTTACTTTGTGTAAGGAGATGCATGCCTAGTTTTGAGTGCATGTTTACATTCACTTGGAATTGGTCTCTTCGTGTTTTGATCATTTCGTTCAAAGCTATTCGAAGCTAGTATTTGTTTTGTCTTTTATTGTAGTATTGCATTATTGCTTCTCACTTATACCAAAGAACCAAAAAAAAAATTCATTCTCCCTTCTCATTTTAAAATGAAGAGTGTTCTTTTGCATTAGTAGGTTTTTTCTTCATTTGAAAGTGAAATACAAAAGAAGAGTTTTTGTTTCTACTTTGGTTGTGTTAGTAGAATAAAGGAAAGAGTAATTATTGCATTCAGTTGATTATTGCTTTGTTGCAAACTTCTATCCTTCACTTAGCTAGCATTCATCAAATTGAAATATTTCTTTCTCATATAGCTGCATATAGAAGTTCTATGATGACAGCGGTAGGGCCTTGGAATTGAAACAGAATTTCAAGATAAACCATAAAATTAACTCAATCAACCTAAGGAAGCATTGAAACTTAACGCTCATAATTAGAGGTCTAGGCTAGTGACGTGTTCCGGCGTCATTAAACCTAACAGTTATTGCTCGCAATATTGCTTTAGACAGCTCTAGTACGGAATTGTGCTCCCTATACTGTCACATATATAAAGGGAGACCCTTTTAGGTTGCAATCCTTTATCCATAGGAAGTAGAGTTTGCCGCCTTGTAATCGTGATACACCGAACACAACATTTGGGGAGACTGCCTGCACATACGTTAGGTCCTTGTTAATTTCTCTTTCATTTGATCACCAACTTTGTATATTGCAGTTCACAGGAGCTTGGTATACCCTTTTTCCTAGAGTTCCTAAGTAGTCATTTTGATCTTTCCATGACTCTTTAAACTTGAAAAGATCATCGAGCACTTGTCCTTTCGAGATCGTTCAAACTGAAAGTGACTAGAGTCACCTTTTGTCCTTTTATAGACTCTTAAAACATGAAAATGCAGAGTCTTGTTTCAATGTTATAAAATTAACTTCCCATGAAATATTCTTGGTTAAACTTTTATTCCTTAGTGATTCTTATATTAAGGTCAATGGCAACACTTCCCGAGTCCATCAACCCAAGGGTCCCCTCGGACGGGACTCCTAGTTCGTTTCCTTCTTTCGAAAATGTTACTGCTCCATATATGGCAATGTTGTCCCTCCCAGGATTAACCATTGGTCTACCAGTTTGGTTATTTTCAACCCCTGTGGTTTTGAATATACCGGCTATCTCTCAACTAATTTCTCCTCCATCTAAACCATGCCAAACCCATGTTGATCCTAAGGTTGACCCCTCACCTTCTTCATCTATTTCTTCACCTCATTCTTCCTCTTTTCCTGGTGAAATTCTGGATTCTAGTAGCCAGGTAGCTAAGAAGAAGAAGAAGAAGAATTCGAAGAAGAAGAAGGAAAATAAGCTAGGGAGGGAATCAACAATTATTTCTACCCAAACAGCTATTGTCAAGAAACCTCCCACTCTGTCTTGCAAAGTCAAATTCCCTTGCAAGCTATGTGAGGGTGACCACCTTCTTTGTGATTTACCTGGAATTCCCAAGGTGTTAGAAGTGTATTCCGTTGACCCGATTCATCCTTAATTATCAACCTCTGGGAATCATGCTGATGATGAGCCTTCAGCTATAAATAATGAAACTCGTAAGAAACAGGGTAAGCTCAAAATTCCCTGTAGGTTGTGTAAAGGGAACCATCCCATTCATCTTTGTCCTTATATGGATGAATCCATGAAAGTACTTGATACCATTTCAACTTCTAAGTCCTATCTTCCCATTGGTTACCAGAATTTTTCCTCGAGTCCTCTACTAATTTATCAAGTCATTTATCGAGATTTGTCTCCAGTCAATTCCACTCTCTCTAAAAGTCAGTTTCCCGAGTCCATTTCCGACCAATAATTGATTAAGAAAAAGGTCGACCTATTTCCACCTACAATTCATCAGGTATTTTTCATTGAGAGCGGGCATCATCCCAGTCAGGTTCTCTTTATTTCCTCTGCTTCCTTGGGACTAGAGGGCGATCCTCCAGTTTCCATGATCTAGGAGGGTGATACTCTAACTCTCGTCGCCACAATTCAAGAAACTGATCCTCCTGATATCGTTATCAAAATCCATGAGGGTGGTATTTCCACTCCTGTAATGCAAGGGGATAATCCTCCTATTCCTATGGCACCCCCTTCATGTAGTTTGGTTGCTTCCTTTTATTGGAATCGATTCACGGGATACCGTCTTCCTTCTTACGTGCCTTTTGAGATCATTGTAGAGGACTGAAATATGGTCGTACCGGGCATGATTATAGATGAAGGCACCTCAATTAGTATTATGTCCTCAACTACATGGAAAGCTTTAGGTTCTTCATCACTTGTGCCTGTTACTCAAAATATTTTGGCTTTTAACGGAGGAACAATTCAGCCATTAGGGGATCTTTCCGAAGTTACCTATTAATTTGGTAAGGGAAACTGTCTATATAGACGTTATGGTGGTCCAAGGCCCCTTTTATTTTTATTTACTCTTGGGGCATGACTATGCTTATGCCATGGGCGCGCTTGTCTCTTCCCTCTTTCGTGTGATATGTTTTCCACATGAAGGTCGGATCGTGACCATTGATCAGCTTTCATTATTTGGTCCTGATGTGACATCTAGTCTACCGTCGTCCCTTTTTTGTCCTTACCTGTCGGTGATATCTTCCCTGCCACTGGTAAATTATGTGGCCACCTGTTCCATGTACGCATCCACTGATAATTTAGTTAGTAAGGTAGCACACAATGTACTGGGGTCATTGGATCCCAATTTCCAGTGTTTTCCTCTTGTCGAATGAGAAACTCTTGGAAGCCATGACTTATTATTCATCATTATAAGGTCTTTCAGAGCAGAGTTTGTTTTCTTGTGTCAAACTCCTTAAAAAATGAAACAAGCTCGATGGAGCATAGTTCATTTTCTTGTGTTAAGCTCCTTACAAGATGAAACAAGGTCTTCATAGAAAAGTTATTTTCTTGTGTCAAGATCTTTAAAAATTAAAACAAGGTATCATGAGGATAGTTCTTTTACTGTGTCAACCTCATTAAAAAATGAAACAGGTTCCCTTTTTTATTCGAGTCTTTGATCAGATCTCATAAAATCCCAGTCGAGTCTTTCTCTTGATCTGGTAATTGAACCTTCATTCCATCCACCTATTAGTAACCATTAGTCTACTCACGTGAATGCCATGAATATGGGGGACATGTACCTCGAATTGAGTCATCATGTTGGGGGCATGCCAACTTAATTCAAGCATATTTTGTTTCTATTTCAAGCTCGTGTAAAAATGAAATCTATTTCAAGCATAGTTTTCTCAAAATTTTCAAGCTTGTGTAAAAATGAAACCAACTTCAAGGAGAGTTTCCTGATTTCAAGCTTGTGTAAAAATGAAACCATTCTTATTTTACCTCTCGTGGTTGCCATTTTATCATCTTGTTTTTCCAAATAAGTCTTGGGTTTCTCATTCCATCATTACCATCTACTTGGCCGATCATATGCCCTCACTTGATTGTTTTACCCATTCCTGAGAAACAAATGGAATGAGTGGTTTTGTTAGCCAACCTCTTGACCTTTACTTGTTCTGAGTAGTTCCACCATCACCGAAATTAGTTGCTACCCTTAATACCACTCGTTCCTCCAGGAGGAGTAAACTTTCAGCTCTTTTCTGACTCTCCAAACTTGAAAATATTGTTGAGATTTTTTCTTTTTGAACTCGCTAAAGGCTGTGAAACGTTGTTTACCCAGTATACGTTTACCCATTTTTCAGGTTGGGACAGAATATTTACGAAAAAGGAATACGTTAGCCAATCATGACTAAGAGGTTCTCTCATATTTTCTTTTCTACCTTTTCGGGTATGAGGGACTATTTACGAAAAGGGCCATCTAGAGTTTTCTTTTCTTCTTCTTTTCAAACTCTCTAAACATGAAAAGACGTCGATTTTTTCCTTTGTCAGACTAGTTAAAACTAAATGACATTGGAACCCGTCATCATGACGTTATCGAGTTCCTCCTTCCTAGGGCTCGTAAAATTTACTAGGGTTGATTTGTCCGAAGGGAAAACTTACATGACAAGAATATGCTATCTCCTTCAAGCTTATTTCCAAAAATAATTGGGGTACTCGCCAAAAATGGTGGGGGAAAATGGAACTAGTTCTCAATTGTGTCGACAATATGTCGCTCTTGCACATGAAACTTGTCTGCAGTTCGTGTCGAGTCGGGGACATCCCACATTCGTCATTTTTCCTCCATGGGTTTGGGTTATCCATTTTGACCTCTCATATACTCTTTTCCTCATCATCATGACATCAGATCCCTTGATGTTAGATACTGCCAAATTCCAGTGTCGTGTCACCAATTTTTTCAAGAGAAGTTCCTTTTGAAGTTTTCAACCCCTGATCCTCTATTTAGTCTTGATTCACTATCATCTTATACCTTTGTCTTGTGTCGATGATGTGGGAAACATTATGGCCCTCTGTCGACTAATCACTTCCTATCGACTTTAGCTCATTATCCAGGAAGCTGATCTAGAGACTCCCTTCTGGTACCTTAGAGCTTGCATGCCTCAATGGAAAGTTCTTCACGTTCGATGATAATTTCTTGTCATTGGAATTCGATTGGGTGATTTCAAAAATGTTCGACTCCAGCTCATTTGTTCACATTCCATGAATTGTAATAGTAGTACCTTGAGAACCATTGTCATTATTGGTGGTTTTCCTCATGCCTATTAATAGCTTCCATCATTGGTTGGTAATCAAGTGACTTTCTTGCATGTTAGACTTCAAATCATCTATTCACATGCCTGAATTTGTACTTTTTTGGATCAGGACAGTGTGCAAGACCTTGGGTTTTGTCTAATGAAATTGAGGCTGCGAGACGATTTGGTTTATCATGATTGTCTGCATGGATCTTTTGATTGGATGGTTATGACCATACCTGAGTCTATTTTATGATCCTTCTCGCTGGATGGATGCGTCCATACCTTGGATCTTATTACATGCTCTCTATTATGGATGGTTGTGCCTATACCACATATTCATGTATCATAGTTATCAGTCATACTTGATCTTGCAGGTCCCTTGACGACGGTGTTTTGGTTTGGGCATGTTCTCATAAATCATTTCAACCCTATCTCACTCTCGGACTTCATGCTTTAGGGGGCATCTATTACACAACATTTTTTCACTATCCCTACATTCCCCATTCTGAATACTAGAGGACTATCATAGTGACCCCTATGTACTATCACACATCATGATGAATGCCATTTCATCCCTTAATATTTCATGAAACATTCTCTTTTGACTATTCCAGAAGTTGACCCTTTAAAACATATATTTTTGGGTCAGCGTAGTTGTGTAGTTATTACCTCACGCTGATGGCTAGATTAACACTAGGCCTCATGTCGTGGTCACTCTGTCTCGGAAGAGCACCCACGCCGAGCTACTTTTGGAAAGTTTTTTAAAATGGAAATGAAGATTTCATGATGTAATAGCTTTGTGAGCGGAGTCATGGATGTTTGTTTGATTGGATGAGGTCGCGTTTCTCCCTTTGGCCTTCTAGTTCTCACAAAAATGCAACTTCCCAAAGGGATAAACCTTTTTCCCACCATATGTAGATCCTAAAGCTCATCCTCCACTCCTATAAATACCTCTTCATTCCATTGAATCATCTAGCCAGAGATAGCTAGAATAGACTAGGAGCTGATAGTAGAGAATAGTCCATAGTTGAGAGAGAGTTTGAGCCTTTTTCCACATTGAGCCAATTGATGAAAAGATGCTTTGAGACATGCCCGATTGAACCTGTCGAAGGAGGTCTAGAGTGTCAAGGTGCAGGTTGTAAACTCTCTTCTTTATTTATCAATATGACATGACTGATTTCTAGTTACATATTTGTTGTGTTAATGATTAAATTTTCTAACTCTCCTTCACTAGTCGGATAGTTATAAAAGAATATATATTTTTGTATGTTATTTGTTGTGGCTCATTTTCAATATCCTTTATTTTAATTTTTCAAAAATACAAAAAAAAGAAAAATATAAAAGTATACGTTAAATTACACTTTCTACATACTTTAAGTCAAAGCTGCAATGTTTTGTATAAATTTGAAGTTCAATATTTTAAGATATTCGGGAAGGTGGGTCCTAACGCCTCAGTTAATGATCGAGCAATTTTGTGAGAGGGATCCGAATATTTTCATGTCAAAAGAGAAAGGCGGAAACCCGCAGGCACATTCGACACACGGGTTAACGAGAAGGGTGCCTCTGCAATTGACCCCGTTGACTGATGGGCCTATCAAGATCTGCGATCAAGATTAACTGCAGGGGCAGGACCCCGATGAGTGCTCCGTACCTTTGAGGCCTCCTGCAGTGACATAATCTGGTAGTTGGTGACAGCTTTCAGCCATGTCACGGTACCGTTTAACGATCTTTTAGTGCGTCAACTCAGCATTTAATTTATAAACCCCACGCCACCTATTTAAACTGGTTTTTATTTTCGCAAGGCTAATGTTATTTCTCTGTTCTTGTCAACTTTATTTCTACTGTGTCTTCCATTATTGTTCACCACCTTGTCATTATTTGCCACCTTGAGAAATATCATGGCTAAACGTTCATCCCTTTCTGGTTCATCCAACCATATTCCTCTCATGGAAACTGAGAGGGACATCTGAGACACTGTTTTCTCCTTAGAACACCTTCAATTTTATCAACAGGTTTGTCTAAATGACAAAGCATGTCCAATTTTCTCCGCCATGGTCAAGTTAGGGGTACCGTCTGCATGTATCCCAAGAACGCACCTTTTTCCTAAGTTTGTTCATTGGCTATTATTTGTTAGGTACCCTGACAAATGGTTTGTAATGAATTGTCTAGGAGAGAATGTTTTACAAGTCTCAACCCTATTAATTCGTCAAGCCTTGTGTTACCCAGAGTCAGAATCTCATATTCAATTCACTGACGAGTCATTGGAAGCACATTATGATAGTCTTGCAGATCAAGAATTCAATCAGTTCGCCTTCTTCCTGAAGCCATATATGAAGCGGTTTGTACTTGATAATAAATAATTCTCCATAGAGTTTTTGACACAGAATTTCAGCTAGTGCTAAGGTGTATTTCAAATATATTGGGAAAATAAGACAACAACATAGTTGACAAATCAGTTATGGCACTGTTTGCATTGATGATGAAGCCAAGAGTAGTGTTGGATATTCCTTCATATTGGCAAGAAGTTGTCAATACTCAAATCATGAGTTTATCACTCACTTGGTCATTTAGGTTCCATTATTTTATCATTTATCTCTTTTTATATCAAAATGTGGAATAATTCTTGCATTTCGGGTTAAACATCATAGATGTAAATAAAAATAGGCAGTCAGTAGTGTTTTGGGTTGATGTAGTAAGAGAGGAAAAAAATGAAGAGGGTCTGTTTGATTTTGCAAATCATTTCATGTCTACTGCATATAGTATTTTGAATGGGGTTTCTCCCCCATGTTTCTTGCCAAAGGCTCAAGAGTTTCTAAAGTTGGGGACAAATTGTCAATTTGGAGATTGCTATGTTTATGAAGACTACTCAGAGATTAGACTTTATGGGGCTGGGGTGGAACCATATAGGCTTCCTATATTTGTGCCTATGAGATTATTTGCCTTAGAGTTCATTAGGAAGAGTTCTAATGTTGACCAAATACATTTTGTACCTATGAAAAAGGGGCATATGTTTAAACTACCTATGCCTGTGGGTCCATTCATAGTCAACATGAGACAAGCAGCTGTTGAAGATAATATAATGTTATATGGAATGCACTTACTGTTAGGAGATAAGTGGGCTTATGACCCCCATAAAGTGATTTCAAATAGGAGAACTGGAAATGCTTATTCAACATTTTTTCATGCAAGAAGACCTAACATAGAGAAGCTAGAAAATAAGGGTTTTGCAGGTTCTGTTAGCTCTAATATACAGACTCCTATCATATCTGAGAAATCAAGCAAGAGGAATAAAGAGGTAGTTGTTGATTTACAAGATTAAGAGCAAATAGCCGAAAAGAGAACAAAACTCAATGAAGACATAACAGGTTCTCAACTTGGTTTCTCACTTCAACTAGGAGATGAGAAAAATGTCCCAGCCTCACCAAGAAGACATGGAGATGCTCAAGAGTAAGTACCTTTGATTAGACAAGTATTTGCTCAGATTTCTAAAAGAAATCAAAGGATGAAGGCTAGCATGGAGGCACAGGCTGAGTATCAAATAACTCCAGATCAAACAAGATTGTTGACTTCCATGGATCTTGAAAACGATCAATTTAATATTGCTCTTTCTCACCCCTCTAATATGACTATAGGGTCATAAAATAATTTTGATACTGTAAATTTAACTGTTGATGTGAGAAGTATTCCTTTGCTTGATAAAGTAAATTTACATATGCAAACAGGTCAACTGATAGTAAATGATTTGACCAAAACTAATGCAATGACTCTTAAAGCTGAGAACATGCTAGGGAAGGTGATAAAGCAACTGAAATTGGAGAAAGACAAATCCAGCGATTTAACAACACAAAATGAAGAGCTCAAGAAGATAATTATAAAGATTGGAGTAGATCCAAATGACAGGTCAATTGTGCAGAAACTGCTACAAAGTGCAGAATAAGAGATTTTTGTGTTGAAGAAAAATTTGAAGTTACCTACAGGTGATTATTCTATGGTAGCAGAGGTGGCAGAAGTGGAAAGTGAGAAAAAAATCCTTCTTCAGCATCTCTTGTAAAAAGAAGAAGAAATTTCTAAATTGAAGGAAATTGTGCTGGCATTACAAAACCAGACTGATTCCCATTCCTGCACCATCATTTTTCCATCTGGAAATGATGATCCAGCAACACAACTATCCCAATTGAACACTAAATTGAATATGGCAAAGAAAGTTCTCAAAAAGGCACAAAATTATCTGGAGACAGTAACGAAAATAATGCAGGCCACGGATGGAGAAATTGATAATTACAAGGTAGATTGTCAAACAGATAATGCTTAAATCAAGAGCTTGAAGGAAAAATTGAAGGGAAAAATAACTTTGATTCAGGCTAAAGATATCATTTTAAATGAAATCATTGAAGACATGAAATCAGCTTGGGGATATATGACTGTTATATCATAAGAGAAAAGCATTTTCAGAGATTTTGAAGAGAAAGTTATGGCAGAGAAGCAGAAGACTATTAACAGAGCCATATGGGAAAAGAAATTTATTGATTCCATTGATTCTAATACTAATCAAGAGTTGGAGGAAAATGAGATTAAATAAAGGATTATATATGTTGTAGAGATTAACAAATTTATTGATAAAAATACTTGCACGAAAACCATTGAGAAGAAGTTGACAGAGATTAAGGAAGCAGTGAACAAGTTTGACAATCTATATGACAAAAGAGCCAGGGCAGGATTTCCATCATGATGGCACCTTAAAGGCAGTATTTAATTATGTGATTCCTATGAACCACTATTGGTATTGGAAAAAATCAAGGTGGATAATGCTCATGAGAAGACTCAGATTTTGAAAGGAAAAAAACAGTTATTAACTTTCTTCAAAGGCATTTTCAGCTATTATGGTTGGTGAAGACCTTATTTATAGAGCGACCAACATTCAACAGGATCACTGCCTTTAGGCTAGAGTACCACAAGCTGATTAACTCTCCTAAGATAAACATTAAATTGTGGAAGAAATGCAGAGCCTGGATGACTGTTCTACCTAATGATACCTCAACTTCAAAGAAAGACAAGTCAGCCAATCAGGAGAATGCAACAGTAGTGGGACCAATTCATATTCAACAAATAGATTAGGATTTAAATTTTATTTTATCTCTGTTAAGAGATTTCAATTGTAATAAGACATTTCTATGAAATGTAATAGGTAGTTTAAAAATTTTGGATTAGTTTGAGCAGTTAGAAGTAGTTTCAGCAGTTACAAACTGCTTTTACATTGTATTTAAAGAGAAAGAGAATAAAGGAAAAGGTTTCGAGTTTTGGACCTTTGAATTAATGCAAATTTTGTATTCAATTTTTTTATGATTAACGAATGAATATCAAGATTCTTGCATCTGTTGTTTTTGATATGTTTTCCAGTTTCCATTCTATCTATTTCCTTCTATGAATAAAATGAAGTAATGTAGCTGAAGGTCTCTTTTTACATATGTGAATAAGAGTTAAATATCCTTAATGAGCGCTCCTTCATTTTAACTACTCTACTTTCATAAAATTTCCTCTGAAGTTTAAAGTGATAGATTCTATTCACTAGCATATTAATTTGATCTTCATTCATGTTCTTCTTATCACTCCATTTAATATCAGCAGATAATGGCATTGTGAAGCATTTGTTGCATCGGATTCTTGAGGGTTTTAATAATTAATTTCTGAAGGTAATTAAGCGAAGACTATTTGATATAATATTTCTGGGACATATATATATATATATATATATATATATATATATATATATGTATATATATATATATATATGTATATATATGTATATATATTTATATATATATATATATATATATATATGTCTATATATATATATATATGTCTATATATGTATATACATATATATATATATATATATATCTATATATATATATATATATATATATATATATATATATATATATGTGTATATATATATATATATATATATATATATATATATATATATATATATATATATATATATATATATATATATATATATGTCTATATATATATGTATATATATATATATATCTGTCTATACATATACATATATATATATGTCTATACATATATATATATATATATATATATATATATATATATATATATATATATATATATATATATATATATATATATGTGCGAGCGATTCCTTGCCATAGCCAAGGGATTGTTTCTTAAGATAGAACATTTTTTGGCGTTGTTGCTGGGGACGAAGAAGCGAAGTTCATTCCCTAGGTTTTTGTCATATTTCCTCTGGTTGTTCAGAGAGGAGGAAATATCAGGCTGTGTTTTTATTTCATAATTCTGGGTTATAAAAGGCCTCATACGAGGTTAGACACCTCACAATAGAAAGTTCCTATTCTGTCAGATCCTGACAAATTGGTTTCTAAAATAATCTCATAAACCAAAAATGTTTTCTACACCTAATCCTACACTGCCTCCACCTAGTAGCAATTTACATAACCCTTCATCTAAGGATATTTTCAAGTATTTTTAGCAGTTAGAAGTAGTTTCAACAGTTACAAACTACTTTTACATTGTATTTAAAGAGAAAGAGAAGAAAGGAAAAGGTTCCGAGTTATGGACCTTTGGATTACTGCAAATTTTGTACTCAATTTTCTGATGATTAATGAATGAATATCAAGATTCTTGCATCTGTTGTTCTTGATATGTTTTCCAGTTTCCATTCTATCTATTTCCTTCTATGAATAAAATGAAGTAATGTAGCTCCAGGTCTCTTTTTACATATGTGACTAAGAGTTAAATATCCTTAGTGGGCGCTCCTTCATTTTAACTACTCTACTTTCATAAAATTTCCTCTAAAATTTAAAGTGATAGATTTTGTTCACCAGCATATTAGTTTGAGCTTACTTCATGTTCTTCTTATAACTCCATTTAATATCAGCAGATAATTACATTGTGAAGCATTTGTTGCATCAGATTCTTGAGGGTTTTAATAATTAATTTCTGAAGGTAATTAAGCGAAGACTATTTGATATAATATTTCTGGGACATATATATATAAATGTCTTGAGCACTGATTCCTTGCCACAGCCAAGGGATTGTTTCTTAACATAGAACATTTTTTCACGTTGTTGATGGGGACAAAGAAGCGAAGTTAATTCCCTCGGTTTTTGTTATATTTCCTCTGGTTGTTCAGAGAGGAGGAAATATCAAGCTGTGTTTTTATTTCATAATTCTGGCTTATAAAGGGCCTCATACGAGGTCAGACACCTTGCAGCAGAAAGTTCCTATTCTGTCAGATCCTGACAAATTGGTTTCTAAAAAATCTCATAAACAAAAAACTTTTTCTACACCTGATCCTACACTTCCTACACCTGGAAATAGTTCACATAACCCATCATCTAAGGATATTTCCCGAAAACTCATTTACTTCTCAAAAACTCATTTTCTTAGAACAAGAATCATTTTCCCCACCAGTCCATTTTCAAGAACCAAGGTTAGAAGAACAATATTTTGAGTCTGTTTCACCTACATTCACACAAGCTCAACCAAATGCAGTTGCTGGTTCTTCTGATATTGTTCATCAACCCCTTCCCATTTCAGTTGTTTCACCCCATTCATCCACATTCACAACTGGTTCACAAACCCCACCTACTCAAGGAGCAGTTAGCTAAGGGATAAACATGGCAGCCCCTGCTTTCTTGATGAATAGGTATGCATTGTTAAATCTTCCACAACATATGAATTCCATGCCCCAAGAATACCTCAAGTTATTTCCTCATTTTACTAGTGAATATGAAGTGACTGCAGAACAACACTTGCCATTGTTTTGCACTTTTTCTGAGAATCTAAATTTTGAACATCTTGATGTAGTGATGATATTTTTTGTACAGTCTCTGAATGGAGAGGCAAGAAAATGGTTTAAAGGTTTGCGGAATGGCTCAATTAATAATAGGGAGGAATTAGAGACACAATTCACCCAAAGATGGGGTGAAAAAAGAGATCATGGTTATTCATTAATGGAGTTTAATGCAATCAAGAAAAATTCTAATGAAAACATGAATGATTTTATTAAAGATTCAACAAATTGTATAATAGTTTACCCACAGAAATGAAACCTCCTCCTATTGGAGCAAGGGTAGTTTTTGCTGGAGATTTCAGTCAGATTCTAGTTTCACTTTAAGAGAGAGGAGATCTCCTACTCTTGAGCAAATCCAAACTGATTCTTTAGAAATTGAAGGAAAAATGACTATTGCTGGGAAAACACAAGAAAAACAGTTAGTTCAAGAGAAAGGCAAGGCCAAAGAAGAATCACCACAGGATAAAAGGATTGATGATATGAAAAAGGTTATCTAGAATTTGTGAAATAATTTAGTGAAGATTGATTTAGAGAATAAAAACTCCCAAAGGCCTGCACAACAAAACAGAGGAGTTTTCAATCCTTAATTTAGAAAGTAGCCCCTGCAAATCTTGCAGAGAGAGAGAAAGATCAAGGTCAAGTTCAAGCACCACTGTACATAGAAGCAACACCCTCACAGTCTATTGAATATTAGATATCTGTCATGTACATGAAATAAGATGAATAAGAGGAAGAATGTGAAGAAGAATACATAGAAGCTAAGGTGCCCTTTGACCAAGAAGAGATGGATGATTATTGTAGACAATTTATAGACTTTATGCAAGAAAAGTTGCATAAGAAATATGATTTAAGATCAAGAAAGAGATAAAGGACGCATGATGATGAAGAACAAAAACACGAGTCAGTTCCTTCTCCAATGGCGACTCCACAACCAAAGAACTTAGTAAAACAATCAAATAAGGGGAAAAACCTATGAATCCAGTAAGTGGAACTGAAAAACCACAGGCAGAGACTTCCCAAAATAATTTTATTGATACTAATCATTTGGAGAAGGTTGTTATTGTGCCTGAACAGTTTGCTAATCCTAGAAAAAATCAAGAAGAACATGAGAAGATTTTCAAACAAAATCAAGCCTTCATTCTATCCAAAGAGCTAGAAAAGGTCAAAATCCAAGTACCCCTTCTTGAGCTAGCTAAGACACCAAGTTACAAGAAGGAGATTGCAAAATTCATTAATCTTTCTCAGTTTGATGATATTGGTGATACTGTTAATTTGCAAGACAAAAACAGTGGTCAATTTTTGTCCACATGTGGAGGAGGTATATTCTTCTATTCCCCTATTTTATATATCATTGCTTCTTCATGATTTTATTCTTCATAATTGTATGTTGGACTTTGGAGCTTCACATAATCTCATGCCATTATCTGTAATGAATGAATTGAATTTACAAGTTACTAAACCCTATAGATTTCTATATTCATTTTATTAAAAAATGGTGAAATGTGTTGGGCTTATCAAAGACATGGTGGTATCCCTGGCCCAAATTCTAGCCAAAAGTATCATGATGGATGTAGTGGTTGTAGATATTCCAACTAGATTTGGTATGCTTTTGTCCAGATCTTGGGGAAAAAATATTGGAGGTGTTTTAAAACTGGACTTCACATATGCTATTATTCCTGTGTTCAATGGGGAATAAATAAGGTTATACAAAGAAACAAGATTTGTTAAAACTACCACAAAGAAAGATGCAGGAAATTCCCTTATTTATGGTCAAGAGAAGGAAGACCTTTCCTGTTTGATGCTGCATGAAGATGTAGATTTTGCTGAAGACTCAGAGAAGTAGCTCTCTTCAGCAATTTTACATAATGAGATGGGTTCAAACAAAATTTGGAAGTGTTATTTTGATGGTGCCTATTCAAAAGATGGCATAGGAGCTAGATTTTTACTGATATCTCCATAAGGTAATCTCTTGCCTTTTTCTTTTAATCTTGAATTTGAATCAAAAAATAATGTAGCTGAGTATGAGGCATTAATTTTGATTCTTCAAACTTCTAAACAAATTGGAATCCAATGTATTTCCATTTTTGGTGATTCTGAGTTGATTATAAGACAGATTAAAAATATTTGTCAAACCAAACACCCAAGGTTGAGATCATATAGGAATGAAGTATAGGACCTAATTGAGAATTATTTTGAAGCTTTGAATCTTAAATTCATTCCAAGAGAAGAAAACAGAATGGTTGATTCACTGGAAATTGTAGCTAGTACTTTCAAGCCACTTATAAATCCAAAACTGAGGTATGAGATTGAGTTGAGGCATATACCCTCCATTTTTGAAGATGATGAGCAGATAAGTCATTTCCTGAAAATGATTGAAAATTTTGAAGATATTGAAATAGATCAATAAAGTGAACAGACTTATTAGAATGAAGACTTGAAAAATCTTAAGAAATCAATACGTGATCAGAAAATAATCCCGTTAAAAGATAATATATTGCCCAGAGGATTAGTTCCTCTTGAAAGATTTTTTGATTCAAATGATGTAGCACTGGATCCAAAGAAGGTACCTCAAGAGGGTGATATGGAAGATTGTAATCTGGGAACTCAACAGGAGCCCAAGGTTGCCAAGTTATTCAAGGGTGTCCCTAAGAATTATAAAGAAAGGTACTTTGATCTTTTTCAAAAAATATATGGATGTATTTGCATGGTCCTATGAGGATTTGAAAACATATGATCTAGATATTATTCAGCTCAAAATACCATTGAAGGATGGGGTCAAACCTCACAGATAGAAACTTAGATAGATCAATCCATTGCTCCTTGCTCCAATTGAAAAGGAAGTGAAGAAATTGTTGCAAACAAAAATTATAGTCCCACTCATATATTCAGATTGGGTTTCTAACCTAGTTCCTATGAGAAAAATGAATGAAGAGATAAGGCTATGTGTTTACTTCAGGAATTTAAAAAGGGAATCACTTAAAGACAATTATCCTTTGTCTAAGATGGATTATGTGTTACAAAAAGTGATAGGAGAATATAGATTGTCTATGGTTGATGGCTTCTCTGGGTACAATCAGGTAGCGGTTGAAAAATAAGATCAGAAGAAAACAGATTTTACCACACCATGGGGAACGTTCATGTATGCAAGAATGCCATTTGGCCTGATGAACGCATTTGCCACTTTTCAAAGGGCAATGGACATAGCATTTGCAGGTGATAAGTTTGTAGTCATATATTTGGATGATGTGACCACTGTTCAGGTTCATATGATGAACACTTGGAGAATTTATAGAAGGCTTTCCTGAAATGCAGAAAGTTTGGGTTGTCATTGAATCCCAAAAAAATCTTATTTGCCTTGGAGGAAGGAAAGTTGTTAGGACATATAGTTTCAAATCATGGAGTAAAAATTGATCCAAAAAGAGTTGAAGCTATTCAGACAATTCCCTTTCCCAGGAGTAAAAAGGATATTCATAGGTTTCTAAGAAAAATAATTTTCCTCATAAGATTTGTCCCAAACTATGCTGAAATTGTCAGAAACATAACAAATATGCTAAAGAAGAAAATAGAGGTAAATTGGGACAAGGATGCTAGAGAATCCTTTGCTAGGATTAAAGAAGCCCTTTAGGAAGCTCCTGTTCTGATCAGTCCAGATTATCAAAAGGATTTTCAAATATTTTCATTTGCATCACCTACTACCATTGTTTTTGTTTCTTTACAGAAGAATGAAGAGGGAAAATAACAACCTGTGGCATTTTTCAGTAAAGTTCTCAAGGATGTTGAAATTAAATATAACATTTTGGAAAAACAGGTGTATGCTTTAGTTAAAGCATTAAAATAATTTGGGACTCATGTGCTGCAGTCTCAGATAGTTGTTTATGTTCCTAATTCCACTGTGAAAGATGTATTAATTCAAAGTGATGTGGAAGGTAAAAGAGGAAAATGGATAGCTAAAATCCAAGAGTATGACTTAGATATCAAACCTACCAAATTGGTCAAAGGTCAAGGTTTGGAAAAACTGTTGACAAAGTCAAATTTTCAAACTTTGGGGATTAATTTGTTGGCACCATTAGATGAAGTTATTGATGAAAGGAGTCAAAGCAGTACAAAGGCAACAATTAAATACAATTTTCTGTGCTCTGATTGGTATAAGGATATTGTTCATTAATTATGCTTTTTCTCTTGTCCAACCTCACTGAACAGAACAAAGTACAGATCTCTTAAGCTCAAATCTCAACCATATGCCATAATTGATGCTAAGTTATATTGGAAGGATCCTGCTAGCATTTTGTTGATGTGTTTGACAGAAAATGAATCAATGGAAGCTATAAAAGAATATCATGAAAATCTATGTGGAAGCCATTATAGTTGGAAGGTTACTGCTCATAAAATCCTCAAATCAGGTTTTTACGGGCCCTCGTTTTCTGATGTATACAGACTGGTTAGAAGCTACCATAAATGTTAATTATTTGTAGAAAAGAAAATGTTAGCTCCTCTACCTCTTCTCCCAGTGTTTGTTGAATAACCCTTTAGGCAATGGGTATTATATTTTATTGCAGAAATAAATCCACCATCAAGTGGGTAGTTCAAATGGATTCTGACTGCCACTGAATATTTCACAAAGTGGGTGGAGGCAATACCTACCAGAAAAGAAAATGACTAGGTAGTAATGAAGTTTCTCGAAGAAAACATCTTCAACAGGTTTGGGTGTCCAATCAAAATTGTAACTGACAATGCCCAGGTATTCAATTCAGTTAGATTCGTTAATTTTTGTGAAACATATAATTTCGTTCTATCTCATTCTACAGCATATCATCCTCAAGGGAATGGGATAGTTGAATCTTCCAACAAGACATTGGTCAAGATTTTGAAGAATAAAATTAATGAAAATAAGAAAATTTGGGATTCAAAATTAACATTTTCTCTTTGGGCAGTAAGAGTGACTACTAGAAGATCTACAGGTAAGTCTCCTTATGAACTGGTTTATGGAACTTAAGCTTTATTTTCTACTCAGTTGGCTAGACCAGTGATTTATTTCCTTCAAGAAGCACAAGAAGAACCCAATGCGTTGGTGAGAAGGCTGAACAAGGTTATAGAATCAAGTGAGAGCAGGAACAAAGTCAGGGAAAACTTGATCACTTATCAAGAAAATATGAAGTCCATTTTTGATAGAAAAGAAAAAGAGATTATTTTTCAAACTGAAGATTTGGTATTAAGATGGGATAACAGAAGAGAAGAGAAGGGAAAGCATGGTAAGTTTTATCCACTCTGGTATGGTCCATACAAGATTTTTGAGGTTAGATCAAATAACACATTTATTCTGGGGAATATTGATGGAGAAACAATAGAACTGCCTGTGAATGGGCAGTATCTTAAACATTATTTCCAACATTGATATTTTATGGTCCACCATTGTACATATTCAGATTTCTCATTGTTCATATTTCATCAAACAACATTTGACTCCATGCCTGAAGTGAAGGCACTAATCTGTAGTTCTTAGTGTTTCGTGGCAAAAAACATTATCCCCAAGGAGCCACATGTTGTGGCTCATTTGAAATATCCTTTATTTTGATTTTTCAAAAATACGAAAAAAATGGAAAAATATAAAATATATGTTAAAGTACACTTTCTACATACTTTAACTAAAAGCTGTAATGTTTTGTATAAATTTTAAGTTCAATATTTTAAGAGATTCAGGAAGGTGGGTCCTAATGCCTCAGTTAATGATCGAGAAATTTTGTGAGCAGGATCTAAAGATTTTCATGTCAAAAGAGAAAGGAGGCAACTCGCGGGCACATTCGACTCACGGGTTAACGGGAAGGGTGCCTCTGCAGTTGACCCTGTTGAATGATGGGCCGATCAAGATCTGTGGTCAGGATTAACTGTGGGGGCAGGACCCTGATGAGTGTTCCATACCTTTGAGGCCTCCCACAGTGACATAAGCTGCTGGTTGGTGACAAATTTCAACCACATCACGGTACTGTTTAACAGTCTATTAGCACGTCAACTCAAAATTTAATTTATAAACCTCGTGCCACCTATTTAAACTGGTTTTTATTTTCGCAAGGCTAATTTTATGTTAGAACAGGGTCTCCTACAAAGCTATGAAACTGGTCCATTTTGTATATTTTTTATTATATCTAGTATAGCGCAGGGGTTTTGGGGTGGGTCAAAGCCCCTAAATAATTGTAAATGGCTCAAGGGTAGACCAAGAGTCCGCAAACCACGGTTTGCAGACCATTGGATGCATAGGCTAGAGTAGTATAAGTAGTTGAACCTTTTTGAGTTGTAGGACAGGAAAATAATGATAAGAGATTGCTGCTAAGTGAAAATCGATAGATCTGGTCAGGGTTTTTGGGTAAGGACTCCTGCTGCTGTGTGCGCGGAGGGCCTCTGTGCTGCTATGTGTAGACCCTGCTGCTGTGTGCACAGGTTGGGTTTTTGGGGTTTTGTACGAAGATCTAAAATATTAATGAATGCAGAAGTATTGTTGCTTATCTGAATCCACTGGAATTGCCATGATATGAATCTATGACGTCTTGGTTACTTAGTATATGCTGTTGTGTTATTGGTTTAAGTTGCAAACATACTTGTATACTTATTTATGCTGTGATCTGGGTTTGTTCTACTTGCTTCATACAAGGATATCTGAAATAGCGGTGTATTGTTATATGAATTCTCGATCTGTTGATTTCTGTGGGTAATATTGTTGTTGCACACGTGGATGTGAAGGGAATATAGGCTTGGTGATACTGGATTGGGTCACGATAAAGGTGAACGTAGCTCTGCTTGACTTACCTACCCTCTCCCAGGGTGCGCAAGCAGGTCATTGCTGAAAGGGCCAGTAGTATAGGGGTTTGTTGGCAAACCTTGAACATCCAAACCTAGGTTAGGACCCCTCGAGCCAAAAAATAGTTCCGTTGCCGGGACCTGGAGCATTTTGAGAGAGGGATCGGGTAATGCCAAGGTCGTACTGGAAGCCGGAGAGGAAGGAAATTGATGAATCGTTTGAACAACAAGTTCAGGAATTTTCCATAAAAGAAAACCATAGTAAGAGGTTGACCACTGAAGAGTGGAATAATAGGTACATTTTCACAGAGATCTACGAGATCTTCTTTGTAATGATTGCAATCGAGCTCCAGGAGTGGCTCATAAGACTGGTCAAGTTACAAAATTGTTGGAAGGATGAGCAGATCAGAGATTGGAGCCCCAAACTAATCCAGCAATTAGAAAATACTGATAACACCATCACTCACACAGTGGACTATTGGGTAGATAGCATGTTAGGAGGATTTGTAATAGAATTTTCCATCGATCAGTTTGTCTCCTACTCTGAAGCAAAGCAACGATTCTTCACGGGGTTCCGAGGTAAGTTCCTGAAGACTTTTCCATTGTTGATCAAGATGTTATGATGCGAAAAGAGTATTCTGTGTAGCCATATCGAGTGAATGACCTCTGATATGGATGGGATCACAACGTGGAGTGGCAAGTACTATAGGGCCAACCTAGAAGGAGATCGAGTGGTCTACAATCCAGTAAGGGAAGCAGCTTCACATAGTCCTCCAGCCACACCACTTTCAAATCAGCCTAGAGGTAAGAATTCATTGACCCCTCCGCCACCGAAAGATGACATGGCTGTGCACATGAAATTTCTGACCTTTAGGGGTGTAGGGGATGAAGATATGGATCAGTTATGGTTTTTCACAGGATTGGTATGGACTTTGCAGAACGTGGCTAGCGATACAGTGAAAAAGGCACAGTTTTCCCTTGCCTTCGAAGGAAGAGCTTTGGACTGGTACATGGGATACATCGGCCAAAATGAAAATGCAACCATTAAAGAAATTAAGAGCACCCTGAAACAACAGTTCAATAAACCTATGTCCTACTCCCAAATCGTGGTTGATCTAAAGGATTTCAAGCAAGGACCTTCTGAATATGTGTGGGAGGCCAATCTGCGACTAAAGAAGGTGATTAGAGAAGGGGGATTCCAATATGATGACAGATAGCACATGGAATGGTTTATTTATATGTTGCTGCCTCACTTGTGTGTACCTATGAGGCACCAAACTTTAGAATCATAGGAGAAGGCCTTGGAAGGTGCCATGAAGTTAGAAGCTGCATCTCAGGACGAGACTCAGTTGGGCGTCCAACAGATCTATGGACAGCTGGAAGTGATGCATGTAGAGATCCAGAACCTGCGAAAGGAACGAGGGGAAGAAGCCAGCCCCGAAAGATGGTGCATACGATGCCGAGTGAATGGCCACACCAAGGATAACTATCCTCTATTACTAGATTATGTGCAGGCCGAGGGACTGAGCCCATTGCACCCTACGGAAGCTGCGGGACCTAGTGGGCTAGTGCTCTGGTGCGATTATTGTCGTGTCGCAGGGCTACATGATACTAACCACTGTCCCCGCCTTGCTACATACGTTCTAGTGGTAAAGTAGCAACAGTGTAGGTTCTGTAGATTGGTGGGACATGACGAATAGAACTGTCAGACATACAATTTGATGACTGATCGAGGAATCTTATACAGGGTACAATCAGACCCTGCGTCACCAAGGACCCCCATAGGTATAGGCAGCTCCCCATCAAGGGGCAGGGGAGGAGGACGCGATGGAAGTGTAGGACGGGGACGAGGTTAGCTAATCTGCTATAACTATGGAGAAGCAGGACACTTTGCAAGGGACTACCCGAACCCCACTAAGCAATCCTGATGATATTGTAGACATCTGGACCATGTGATTTAAGATTGCCTGATATTGATAGCGAAAATGTAGGAAAAGCAGTCGACATCTATGTATAATGTGCAGAGAGTTAAGGCTGAGCTGCGAAGCAAGGGTCCGAGTGTGAATGTGGTGACGCACAGTGGGATGGCCACCAAGGGACCTGAGGAGGAGGCTACGATGGAACCTCTGATCCATCAAGCTGCTATCAAACAAGAAGACCTGGACCTAAAATGGGGGAAAGAAACATTTATCACAGCTTGCAAAACCTTTGTTGAGACAGAAGCAGCGAACCTCAAGGCAGATGCGGAGGTTAAGCCCTTTTTGCAAGCATTTATGAAAGTGCTGCCCAACCCAAAGGCTGTGGGGAACCTTCAAGCATTATTAGATATCTGCGTAGCATGACCCAATCTAACCCCAGAAGTCAAGGATGTGCACAAACTATACAGATATAAGAAACGCACCAAAATATAAATGCGGTTGTCTGCGCAGATCGGTGACTACGAAATGAGCCAGGTTATTTTGGACCTAGGGTCGGATGTGAACATGTTACCTAAGCAGACTTGGAAAAAAATGGGTGAACCTATGTTGGAATGGTCCACTATTCAGCTGCGCATGGCAAATCAACAAAAAATCATCCCGCTAGGAAGGTTGCCCAAAGTTACAACGGACATCGCAGGAGTAAAGGCCCACGCTGATTTTGAAGTAATAGAAATTGTAGAATATATATACCCCTACCCTGCACTCTTGGGATTGGACTGGGCCATAGATATGGGTGGTATCATCAACCTAAATAAAAGAAGCATGGTGTTTGAGAATAACGACACAAGGGTGATAGTACCATTAGATCCTGTCAAAGGTGAACGATATATAGAGCCAGTACACGATGAAGAGGAGGTGGATCGCATTTACAAGTTGACTGTGCGGGATGAATATTGGATCAACCCCACGGCAGAAGGAGTACTCTGCTGGGAAAAGGATAGTGAATGCTTGTTTGACTTTGACAAGGAGATGGAAAATTGGTAGAATCGGTTGCATGATGCCTCAGCGCTGCGGTGTCTTCGAGTCACAAGGGACTTCCACTGCATTTCCTTAGAGGTAAGAGACCTACCCTGCTTTGATGGTTCTAGCAGCATTAAGGAATTTTTTCAAGCCTTCAAAGCAGAGGTTCCCAAGGGATGAAGGTTATGGGCCCTTAAGATAGCCATGTGTGGAATACCTACACGCTAGTGGGAGACGCAAAGGGACGCATTCCAGGCTTGGGAGGAATGTCTGGATATGATGATCATGTGATTTGAAGCCCCAACCAACATTCGAATCAAGACATTCCTTGGATCAGGAGATCCCCGTAAATGTCTGGTGGCCTGGAAGGACACTTGTCAAAAGAACATATCTTTGGTCAAGAAGTACTTTAGGAACAAGTCTATGTTGGGGGAGGATGCTGAGAAGACCCAAGTAGTTGACCCAAGCGTAGCAGGAATGTTGGGCACACCGGCGATGCGGAAACTAGCCGTTGGCACCCTAACAACTGATAGGGAGCAGAAGTTATCATTGAAGGGTGTGGCCCCCTGGAAATTAATGAGGCAGAATTTGGGGACTTTTGATCGTTTATCTGATGGTAAGTTTCAGATGAAGTATACCCTACCATTGAGTGACCACAAGCACTATAAGAAGGATGAGGTAGCATAGATAAGAAATCTGCCTCCCTTGCATAGACTGTACTTCTCACCCTAGTTGCGCGCAAACCTAAGCTCTACAATTCTCATGGTCTACCCTATTCCTTTCATGTATGATCAACCTATTCCTTCTGACTGTAGCCATCCAAAGCTGGGATTCCTTTTCCATGCTAGGATGACAGCCATGAACCCTGCTGAACCTTCAGTACCAACAGAGATGGAAAGTGAGGACGTAGTGGAGCTTGGGGCTAAGGACGAAGAAGTGCTCTCTACACCAATCACCAAGAAGGGAAAATAAAAATCACAAGGCTCGAGGAAGCCCCCGAAAGCTGCAAAGTGGGCTGTAGGAAGACCTAGGACGTCCCCAAGGAATACCAAATCCCCACGAACACCACTTCCGGATCAAGATGCACAAAAGGAAGCCTTGCCTGCCATTCCGATCAGTTGGTTGCCCCCCTTTATCTGACCGCGCTGGCCTTCCATGCACACGCCCAAAAACTTGGATGGTTTGAACACATACCTACAAAAACCACTAACCCTAGATGAAGTCCCTATCATCGGTGACCCTTGTGGATGGCTCCATGAAGTTAAATTCGATGACCATGACTTAGCGAATTATGAAGCCTTCCTAGAACTGGCCCCCACACTATACTTTGACACAGCTCATACGAATGATGGGGTCACCGTCATTCCTCAGCACTGGGTATGTGGATTGGTCAAATCTGGGCTCTTGAATCTACTGCGAATGCCCCATTTTGGCCATTACAATTTCATGGACCAGCTGGCCCAATAGCTGCTCACCTTGATTCATGAGGGTTGCTTATGGATTCAGGACCAAGTCCCCATTGATTCCGTGCTAATTCACTGGATTATGGGCCTTCCCATGCAAGAGCCACACCCTCTGGAACAGGTGGGCAAGAAATATGAAGGCGGGACCGCTGAATATGTGCGCCAAAAGTACAAAGTGGAGCGAAATACTTAGGGCTTTATCATCCAATCCATCAATTACCGTGCTACGTGGATGGGTAACATACTATTAGTGTGCAAGCTAATGCAAAAGTGCTAGGTCACAATTGTCCCTGCCTATTTCATTCTATTAGCAGGCCAGTGTATGAAGGGGGCCTGCCTTAATTGGGCTCAATATTTTTGTGATGAATTCCTGACCAATGTCCGTGAATCTCAGGAACAAGGAAAGGCCTTTTGCTATTCTTGTTTACTGCTCCTCATAACACTGGTTGCATGGGAGGCCCCTGAGGAGTCGGTACTCCCCGAACTCACTCCAGAAATGTGCGAAGGGGCTCACTTCGCCCACCTATGGGACTCTAAGGACGCGTAGTGCATGGAATATAACCAAGTTTTTTGGGTCTTATTCCAGAGCAGCTTGGCCACAGCCATCAACTCCCGACCACGGTTGTCCCCATGAGTGTACAACAGGTACAAAATTATTGTAGCATTCCAAGATACAATGCACCACATCTAGATCCACGGTCTTAAGGATAAAACCTGGACGTCCCTCCCGTATATTGTAGCAGATGAGGACATTGACCGGGTGGTCGAACTATGGCCTCTTGCCTGGAAGATAGGCTTCAAAACCCCCACCAAGGAGACTGCAGGACCAAGCAAGCAGGGCTCAGACATAACCATGAAGAAGAATGTGCCGCCAAAAACCACCAGGGCCGAAATCCAAGTAGATCCATCACCAACAATAAACCTCGGAGGAACCAAGCGAACGGGCAAGCCTGACAAGGGGTCCTGAATGAAGCAGCACATGCAACGGGGAGAATACGATGCGACAGTCACTTTGACCGACGGTAACCTCGAACAAATAGCGGACGCCGTCACAATGGCCACATAAGACAAATGGGTAGCCCTGGAGGAACACCATAAGGCTGCCATTGACACCCTCCAGGCTAAGCTCCGCACCCTACAGTCAAAGGCCAACACACTACAGGCCAACGTGACTTAGGTACAACCTCCCTTGGTACCAAGCCATACGGTGCTCACCACAAGGAAATTCATCTCTATGCTATACGTAGTGTTGCTTTGTGATCAGTCCCCCAGTCCAACTCCATACAGATGTAGGGGTGCAACTGAATCTGGCCACGTTGACCCATGATGCATTACAGGGCCTCCACACCACTATATTCCAAGAAATTCACCATCGGGACCAGCAGGTGCACCAAAAACTAGGGGTAGCTAAGCAGACCATCACATAGCAGAACAACGAAGTAGTACACGCTGTTGCACAGCACGAGGAGCTCGAAACATTAATCCACCAGCTCTGCACGGAGGTTACAGAGGATATCCTGGTCACAGCGACCCCCAGGCTAAAATTGAAGGATTGGTTGTAGCATTGAAGGTGTCCAGGACAGAGATGAAAGTTGTGAAGACACAGTTAGAGCAACAAATCATCGACTTGTAGGCCAAGCTATAGCCCGAAACACCTCCGGAGGTACAATCCCAGTGCGCTGCACTAGTAATCGAGGCCACTAACACCATTATAGGTTAGATTTCTCAGGGTGCCCAGTTACTCAAAGATGCTATGCAACTTTGGACCAGGATCTAGCATGATCTGGTCCTCCAAATAATCAATTACGACTTGCGGCAGAAGGAAGAATATTTCGATTAGGTCAAAGCTACATTGCCCTCTTTAGTCCCTGCTCAGTGTCTGGCACGCTTAAAGACTAGCAACACTCTACAGGATGAGATTGAGTAACTCCGATGCAAGAAGCATGCCATCACGGAATGATTGAAGCCTTGGGTCGACACAACCCTCCAACTATCACACGATACCGATGTTTCAATCAAGCGACTGAATCAAACATTGGAAAGTGTCACCGCGACGACTGAATGACCAACATCCCAGAAGCTCGTGGATATTGTGCAGAATGCTGCTATTCAGAGCCAAGAAGTACTGCCCCCTCTGATTGCTGCCATCAACACACTACGCGCACAGGTGGAGACCCCACCATCGCAGTGACTCGAGATGAGTCACAAGATTGTGTTGGGGACTGTTGGAATAGGGTCTCCCACAAAGTTGTGAAATTGGTCGATTTTGTATATTTTTGATTATATTTAGTATAGCGCAGGGGGTTTGGGGTGGGTCAAAGCCCCTAAAGCATTGTAAATGGGTCAAGGGTAGACCAAGAGTCCGCAAACCACAGTTTGTGGACCATTGGATGCATAGGCTAGAGTAGTATAAGCAGATGAACCTTTTTGAGTTGTAGGAGAGGAAAAGAATGATAAGAGATTGCTGCTAAGTGCAAATCGATAGATCTGGTCTGGGTTTTCGGGTAAGGACTCCTGCTGCTATGTGTGTGGAGGGCCTCTGTCCTGTTGTGTTCAGACCTTGCTGTTGTGTGCACAAGTTGGGTTTTTGGGGTTTTGTACGAAGATCTGAAAGATTAATGAATGTGAAAGTATTGTTGCTTATCTGAATCCACTGGAATTATCGTGATATGAATCTGTGATGTCTTGATTACTTAGTATATGTTGTTGTGTTATTGGTTTAAGTTGCAAACATACTTGTATACTTATTTATGATGTGATCTGGGTTTGTTCTACCTGCTTCATACAAGGATATCTGAAATAGCAGTGTATTGTTATATGAATTCTCGATCTGTTGATTTTTGTGAGTAATATTGCTGTTGCGCACATGGGTGCGGAGGGAATCTAGGCTCGGTGATACTGGATCAGGTCACGATTAGGGTGAACGTAGCCCTGCTTGACTTACCTACCCTCTCCCAGGGTGCAGAAACCTGGTTCCAGCACCCACCCATACTACTTCGGGTGAGACTTTGGCCTGCGCAAGCAGGTCATTGCTGAAAGGGCCAGTAGTATAGGGGTTTGTTGGCAAACCTTGAACATCTAAACCTGGGTAAGGACCCCTCAAGCCAACATGTTATTTATCTGTTCTTGTCAACCTGATTTCTCTTGTGTCTTCCATTATTGTTCACCACCTTGTCACTATTCGCCACCCTGAGCAATATCATGGATAAAAATTCATCCCTTTTTGTCTCATCCAACCATATTCCTCTCATGGACACTGAGAGGGATATCCGAGACATTGTTTTCTCTTTAGAACACCTTCAATTTTATCAACAGGTCTGTTTGAATGAAAAAGCATGTCAAATTTTCTCTGCCATGGTCAATTCAGGGGTATTGTATGCATGTATCCCAATAACGCACCTTTTTCCTAAGTTTGTGCATTGGCTAGTATCAGTTATGTACCCTGGAAAATGGTTTGTAATGAATTGTCTAGGAGAGAATGTTTTACAAGTCTTAGCCCTGTTAATTCATCAAGCCTTGTGTTACCCAGAGTCAGAATCTTATATTCAATTCACTGACGAGTCATTAGTAGTGCATTATGATAGTCTTGCAGGTCAAGAATTCAATCAGTTCGACTTCTTCCTAAAGGTAGATACGAAGCAGTTTGTACCTGACAATAAATAATTCTCCATAGAAGTTTTTGATGCAAAAATTCGGCCAGTGCTGAGGTTTATTTCAAAGATATTGGGAAAATAAGACAACATAGTTGACAAATCAGTTATGGGACTGTTTTCATTGATGATGAAGCCAGGAGTACTGCTAGATATTCCTTCATATTGGCAAGAAGTTTTCAATACTCAACTCACAATTTTATCACTCACTGGGTCATTCAGGTTCCCTTCTCTTGTCATTTACCTCTTTTTATATCAAAATGTGGAATAATTCTTGCATTTGGGGTTAAACATCACGGACATAAATAAAAAGAGGCAATCAGTAGTGTTTTGGACTGATGTAGTAAGAGAGGAACAAAATCAGGAGGGTCTGTTTGACTTTGAAAATCATTTCATGTCTACTACATATAAGATTTTGAATGGGGTTTCTCCCCCATGTTTCTTGCCAAAGGCTCAAGAGTTTCTACAGTTCGGACAAATTTTAAATTTGGAGATTTGTATGTTTATGAAGACTACTCAGAGATTAGACTTTAAGGGGATGGTGTAGAACCATATAGGCTTCCTATATTTTTTTCCTATGATATTATTTGCCTTAGAGTTCATTAGGTAGAGTTTGAATGTTGACAAAATACATTTTGTACCTATGAAAAAGGGGCATATGTTTAAACTGCCTATGTCTATGGGTCCATTCATAGTCAACATGAGACAAGAAGCTGATTAATTTAATATGATGTTATATGGAATGCACTTACTATTAGGAGATAAGTGGGCTTATGACCCCCACAAAGTGATTTCAAATAGGATAATTGAAAATGGTTATTCAACATTTGTTCATGAAAGCAGATTGACATAGAGAATCTAGAAAATAAGGTTTTTTCAGGTTCTGTTGGCTCTAATATACAGACTCCTATCATATCTAAGAAATCAAGCAAGATGAGTAAAGAGGCAGTTGTTGATTTAGAAGATGAAGAGCAGAGAGCTGAAAAGAGAACAAAACTCAATGAAGACATAATAGGTGCTCAACATGGTTTCTCACTTCAACTAGGAGATGAGAAAAATGTCCCAGCCTCACCAAGAAGACATGGAGATGCTTAGGAGAAAGTACCTTTGATTAAACAAGTATTTGCTCAGATTGTTGAGAGAAATGAAAGGATGAAGGCTAGCATGGAAGCATAGGCCAAGTATCAAATAACTCTAGATCAAACAATATTGTTGACTGCCATGGATCTTGAAAAATAACAGTTTAGGATTTCTCTTTATCGCCCCTTTGATATGACTATAAGGTCATCAAATAATTTCAATACTGTAAATTTAACTGTTGATGTGAGAAATATTCCTTTTCTTGATAAAGTAAATTTACATATGAAAACAGGTCAACTGATAGTAAATTATTTGACCAAAACTAATGCAATGGCTCTTAAGGCTGAGAACATGCTAGGGAAGGTGATCAAGCAACAGAAATTGGAGAAAGCCAACTCCAGGGCTTTAACAACACAAAATGAAGAGCTCAAGAAGATAATTATAAAGATTGGAGTAGATCCAAATGACAGGTCTATTATGTAGAAACTGCTACAAAGTGTAGAATCAAAGATTTCTGTGTTGAAGAAAAAGATGAAGTTACCTATAGGTGAGAATTCTATGGCAGTAGAGGTGGCAGAAGTGGAAAGTAAGAAAGAAAGCCTTCTTCAGCAACTCTTGTAGAAATAAGAAGAAATTTCTAAATTGAAGGAAACTGTGCTGGCATTACAAAACCAGATTGATTCCCATTCCTGCACCATCATTTTGCCATCTGGAAATGATGATATAGCATCACAACTATCCCAATCGAACAATGAACTGAAGATGGCATAGAAAGATCTCAAAAAGGCACAAAATTATTTGGAGACAGTAATAAAAATAATGTAGGAAAAGGGTGGAGAAATTGATAAATACAAGGCAGATTTTCAAACAGATAATGCTGAAATCAAGAGCCTGAAGGAAAAATTGGAGGGAAACATAAATTTGATTCAGGCTAAATATATCATTTGGAATGAAATCATTGAAGAAATGAAAGCATCTTGGGGATCTCTGACTGTTATATCAGAAGAGAAAAGCATTGTCAGAGATTTTGAAGAGAAATTTATGGAAGACAAGCAAAAGACTATTAACAGAACCATATGGGCAAATAAATTTATTGATTTCATTGATTCTAAGGCTCATCAAGAGTTAGAGGAAAATGAGATTAAATATAGGATTCTATATGATGTAGAGATTAAGAAATTGATTGATAAAAATACTTGCAAGAAAAATACTGAGAAGAAGTTGACAGATATTAAGGAAGCAGTGAACAAGTTTGACAATCTGTATGGAAAAAGAGCCAGGGTAGGGTTGCCATCATGCTAGGACCTTAAAGGCAGTATTTTATCATGGGATTCCTATGAACCACTATTGGTATTGGAAAAAATAAAGGTGGATAAAACTCATGAGAAGCCTCAGATTCTGAAAGGAGCAACAGTTATTAACTTTATTCAGAGTCATTTTCAGCTATTATGGTTGGTGAAGACCTTATTTACAGAGCGACCAACATTCAACAGGATCACTGCCATTAGGCTGGAGTACCACAAGTTGATTAAATCTCCTAGGACAAACATTGAAGTGTGGAAGAAATTCAAAGCCTGGATGACTATTCTACCTAATGATCCCTCAACTTCAAAGAAAGACAAGTCAGCCAATTAGGAGAATGCAGCAGCAATGTGACCAATTCATATTCAACAAATAGATTAGGATTTAAGTTTTATTTTATCTCTATTAAGAGAGTTCAATTTTAATAAGACATTGCGATGATATGTAATAGGTAGTTTAAGAAGTTTCAAGTAGTTTAAGCAGTTAGAAGTAGTTTCAGTAGTTACAAACTTCTTTTACATTGTATTTAAAGAGAAAGAGAAGAAAGGAAAAGGTTCCAAGTTTTGGACCTTTGGATTACTGCAATTTTTTTACTCAATTTTCTAATGATTAATGAATGGAGATCAAGATTCTTGCATCTGTTGTTGTTGATATGTTTTCGAGTTTCCATTTTGTCTATTTCCTTCTATGAATAAAATGAAGATGTATATGCAGGTCTCTTTTTACATATGTGAATAAGAGTTAAATATCCTTAATGGACGCTCCTTCATTTTAACTACTCTACTTTCATAAAATTTCCTTTAAAGTTTAAAGTGATAGATTTTTTTCACCAACATATCAGTTTGATCCTCCTTCATTTTATTCTTATCACTCCATTTAATATCAACAGATAATGGCATTGTGAGTCATTTGTTGCATCAGATTCTTGAGGGTGTTAATAATTAATTTCTGAAGGTAATTAAGCGAAGAATATTTGATATAATATTTCTGGGACATATATATATATATATATATATATATATTTCTTGAGCATTGATTCCTTACCACAAGCAAGGGATTGGTTCTTAAGATACAACATTGTTAGTGTTTGTTTGATCCTTGTACATGTGTGTAAACGTCGCTTCGAAAGGAGTGCAAGGCTAGAAGGACGAGGATCGAGGGATCGCTACGACATACAACATCAAGAGAGTTGGATTGAGGTAAGACATCTATCCTAATCCACATTTCATTTATTAACTAGGAATTTAGAAATCAGCATGTTCCCTTATTGCTAGACCCACCCTAGGTCTAGAGGGATCGCCTCTGTTCATAGAGGGGATTTGCCTTCACAATAGACCCAGATGAAGAAGAGAGAAAAAGAGTATAAGAAGCTCAAAGAAGAAGTTTTGTCAATGAGAGTTGAGGTTGATAAACTCGATAATAACTTGAACAACTTACTAGTGTTGGATAATATTCTCAGTTTTCAAAGACCATCAGCCAATAAAATTGGTATTGGCTATACAAGTTCATCCTCAAGAAAGGAAGACACAAGCTTCAAGCCTTTAAAGGATAGAATTAAAGGATAATATAGAAATGATATTGATTTCATAATTTTTACTAATGTTATCAATAACATCCATCACAAAGATGATTAATGAATTAAACAATTACCTCAACATGGGAGATCATTTAATCTCAATGGTGATAGGAACTCATATAACCTTCCAAAAATATGAGGAATACAAGGATATTTACAACAATGGGATTTAGCCAAATGTTGGGCAAGGAACTAAGCTTGGGGAAGGATTCAAAGCTTTGTCGAAGAAGAGGAGTTAGGAGGAAATGAGGAAGGGAGCATAAGGAAGGATATCATGTATAATCATAAACTCTAAGAAACAAAAGGAAATAGAAGTTCATTATATATCAAAAGGAAAATTTTAGGTTGGTTTTAGGAAAATATTTAGGAATGGTAGAAATTTCCATATTAATGGAAAAAACATTAATTGGCACTTTATGAGAAGGTAAGCTTTAGATGGTTGTATGCGCCTGTGGTTGCAGAAATCTTGGTTTAGAATTCTAGGGTATTCGTCAAAATAACATTTCTCATTTTAGAGTAGATTTATTTGAATTTCAAGACAAGGATAATGTAAATAAGGTCCTAGAACTAAGGTGGTTTTGGAGCTCTTCCTTTCTATAATTAAGAATATGGAGACAAAGTTTCAACCATTGGAAGAAACTTATGCACTTAAAACCTATTTGGTAAAATTATCTAAATTACCTATGGAGTTATGGAGTGAAGTTGCTTGAAGACTCTAGAGGGCTGTATTGGAGAATTCATTACTCTAGAGGAAGATTTTATTTCTAAGGTGGATATGAAGGTGTTAAAAAATTTAGTGGAGGTTGATTTTCGAAGTGGTCTACTAGAGAAGCTTGAGATAATATAACACAAGTGGAAAATTGCAAAGTCCCATTTAAATTCTTAAATTTTCATTCCACATGCATGTTTGGAAATCATTCCCTAACACATCTAGAAAGTGGGTCAAGAAGAAAAGATAAAATCCTAAGAAAGAGCATGTAAAAACAAAGGAGGTTACCATCAAGGAGGAAGGATGTGAAGAGTAGGTTAAGGAAAAATTAGGGAAGCGTATTGAAGAGGATAAAAGGAATATTGGAAATGATAATTTTTTCTCAATAAAAAAATAGAAATGATATTGGGCACTATTTCAAAGTCGCCAAACAAAGGTAATAACATAATTCACCCTTCTCCCAATCTTCTATCCCTTGCAAAGTTAGTTTCTTCGAAGGAAAAAATATTAAAGAAATTATATGCCTATAATTCTCATTTATCCAATGGATTGGGTGCTACAAAGAAAAAGGAAGACCACAATGGCTCATATAAGTTATAATTTATTCTCAATTTTCATCCCAGCTACCCACCTAGATAAATCTATACAAAATTATGAGGAAACATCCTTCATAGTTCAACCCCTGATATGGAAGGACTATTCCTTGAAGTACAAATAAAGAAATTATCCACATTAGATAGAAGGATAAAGCCCTTAAGTAGGCAGAACGAAATTATGAAGATACAAAATCATATCTAAGGAGGGCATATATCATAAAGAAGATTTGGGAATGGAAGGAAACCTAGTCATAGACCCTAGTCATTCATTGAAAATTGATAGGATATCCTACCTGTATCAATAAAAAAATAAATCCAAAAAAAATTTAAGAATAGGAAAACAAATAACTAACATAGGGGCCCTTAAAACAATGAATGCCTTTGACAAGGTTAACCCATGATAGCACTTTCTTGAAACATGAAGGAGATAGGCAGTTTCGATAAAAATTTAGCACTTAAAAAAATGTTTGAAAACTACAAATCATATGTAATAGTAATTCAAAAAAAAAATGTGAGGGATCCAAAGCAGAGGTTATTATGTCTACATGTCTAAAATGCTAGCCCTTCAAATATTTAGATTCTAATGAAATATCCAAAGGAATTGTATCATGATGAAAGGATTCAATGGAACTTGGCATAAAATTTTCATTTTAAATGAAAGTAGACAAGTTGAGCTTAGGTCAAAGGATTAAGGAAAATCCCATATTTTATAAATCTTTGTAGTCCTTACGAAAGTAGGAATATTTTCTATGAAAAAATTAGAATGTTGGGTGTGGTTACAAATTGAAATATCATTTTTGGGGGAGATATGGGTTTGAAACTAAATATGGGAGAAGTATGTGGGGAAGAAATTTGATAAAATTCACTCATTGAATATTTTTTCAAAAGTGTAGGATCTAGGATTTTGTGATGTGGAACCGTTAGAGCTAGTTCAAATATCGAGAGAAGTGAAAGTGGTAGGGTTGGGATTTGAAAATGTCTAGATAGATTCTCAATAGAAAAACAAAATATAAAAATAAAAATCTAGAAGATGAAAATATATTAAAATACAAATAGGGAAAGTAGGTTCCTCAAATCATCCACCTATTTTTCTCCAAATGGAAATAGAGGATTATAAAATCTAAGACTTTTTAAATTTGATCGTACTTGGTTAGATGATGAAGGTTTCAAAACCATGGCCATTCAAAACTAGAAAAAATTCATACCAAACTCCCAAGAATTATAAATGTACTTGTTTGTAGTAAACTTGAAAAAAGTGAGCTAAGATAAAGGCACAAAATGTTTCAAAAGAGTTGTTAGTAAAATAATTGATCATACAAATGTTTGAAAGGAATAAAGGACTCATCCTAACACAAAAAAAAAAAAACTAAATTAAAATTAATATATGGATTAAAATGGAAATTCTTGGGACTAGGTGGAGAATAGTGGAGGTTGAAGAGAACAATTATCCAATTCGAAAAAAGGAACTAAAATTAAAAATTATTCTAAAATTATTCAAAATACAAGAAAATTATAAATACTATTTGGTAGATAAGTAAGAGGGCTCTAAGGTCATATTTTTCATGGCAATTGTAGGATGGCTGAAATATTTCAAAAGTATATTTCAAGAATATCCAATCTCTAACACAACAAATATTTTAATTGTATCTTCATTTTACCCAAGTTTGACTGATGAGAAATAGAATGGGGATCTAGACATGGGAGTAACAAAGGATAATCTTAGATCAATGTTACATTATATATATATATATATATATATATATATATATATATATATATATATATATATATATATATAGGTTTAAATGGATCGACAATTGAAGTTTACTTGGGATTATATTTGAAGGAAGATACATATAAAGTTATAGAAAAATGAAGAGTCTCAAAGTAATTCTTCGGTGCTTTGTGTTATCACACATAAATTTTCAATTTTTATTGATAGGGTCACTCACCTCACTCACCTAGGTTTCATTTTGTCTAATAGGTTGGCTCATGAAATTGATGATAAAACACATGGAATAAACCTTTACCCTAAGTCTAAAACCCCTCATTAGTCATGTCATGTCAATAAAATTCACTATATCTAACTTTAGGTTCATATGACTGGATTTAAATAAAAAAAAATCCACTTGTCTGTTTTTTCACCTTTCGATAGAAAATATAACTGCAGAATGGTGCATTTTGCTATAGAATCACCTAACAATTCCGTAGTGAATCTTCCAGATTTATAATTGTCTTCGCTACAGAATCATGTTTTTCTGCAAAAAAACATAGGATGAGGTGTTGTCAAAATTTTGATGGTTAGTGGTAAAGGTGAGTTCATCCATTAGTTATCATGAATACCCAAGCATGAAAAATCGTAATTACCCTCATCATTACCTATCACTCCCAAATTTGGCACCATTTCACCATTTTCAAATTCCATCTTTTTAAACTCATCCCAAAGCACCTCTCTATCATCTATTGTTCGAGTCTTGCATGCAAAATTCCACTACCATCTTCAAGGAGCTGACTCCCATTACAACCAACTTGTTGTCTAGTGTTTTTTTTTCTGCAAGTGTCACAGTTAGGGAGACAGCGTGGTTATAAAGGAGAATGGATATGAAGAATAAGGTGAACAAGGGAGGCTCTTGTGTGAGATACAAGCCCATGGACCTAAAATTATTAAATGAAGACCCCAATTTCCTGGATGCATTCATAAATGTTGGATGTCTGCAATTCTATCAAAATATTTAAGGATTTTGTGCTGAAATATCAAAGGATTTTGTAGTAAAATTTACAGGCACAACTTCGAAGATGGGGGTTTTAAATTTCATAGTGTCACCTGATACCATTTCTCAGGCCACAGAGATACCAAGAGAAGGTGAAGAGTGGTTCAAATCCACTAAATTCAAACTGCAGAGATGTGAGGAATTTGTCAAACCAGAACACATTGAAGCTGACATGGAATCTAGGATTCCAAGGAATTATATGAAGGAAAATTATTCTAAATTGTTTTTTGTGATCCAGAAGTAATTTACTTGTGAGGGGAGGTTTCATATGGTTTACTTGTACCATTTCAGGCTCATTTTACATTTCACTGGGAAGAAGCCCCTTGATTTTCCTTTATTTTTTTTAGGAGCTTATGGGATATGTTTGATAAGGTTCAAGCCAGGGCTGAAGGTAGTGAGGCATCAATATTTCACCACGGTTTGATTGAAATCTTAGTGTTGGAGGAATTGAAGAAATTAAAAAGAGATTGGGAATCTTTCCTTTTCCTCAATGGGTATGAAGTTGATTCAGTGACACCTAAGAAAAATTCAAAGCCAAAACCTAATTCATCTCTAACTGTGACAGAAGGTGTAAAGGAAGAAGAGGTAGAGCCTATCTTGGAGATAATGGATGTTGAAACATAACCTATACCAGAGGAATATATCCCACATCCTTCACCTACAAGAAATAAACAAAAGATTAGCATGCATGGTAGCAGGAGGATAACTAGAAGTCAAAAAATTGGAAAGGGAAATCTCGAAGACATCCTCTAATAAATAGATATCGAAGAGACTCTGATTGTCATAGCGGAAGACATTGAAGGTAACAAGAAGAAGAAACATAAGGGTAAGACTATTAAAAATCTATATTTTGTAGGGGAAGATGTAGGTTTCTTATTCCAGCCAAGGAAACCACTTACCAGGCTGAAAATTGCAAAGGGTGTCATCGAAAACAAGAAGACATAAGATGCTGACAAATGCAAGCAGCCTATCATAGAAAAAATTATAGAATTGTCTCCAAAAATAGAATATTTTTTGTGCAAAGTAAAGGAAAGGAGAAGATGGTAGAAAAGACTGAAGTGCAAGTATTGTATCAACTATTAAGAGAGGCCATAGAAAAGTTCATTGAAGTCAAGTTAGAATTACAAGAGGCCAAGGTGGATAGAAAGGTAATGGAATATTTTGAAGAAAAAATAAATGAGCAATTGAACCAATATGATGAATCACTAACAAATGCCAAAAAGTTGTTGAAAAGAACACTTTGAGAAGAATAATGAAACAAACCAGAAATAGAAACCTATGGTTACAGTTTGAAAGGAATAAGCTCAAGGGATAGGTTAAGGAATCAGAGGACCAAATGGAGATGATTCAAGAATAATTGAAGAAAAGAGGGCCAAAAATCAAAGTGATAAATGAGCCTGAGTAGATGCAGCCTTCTACTGCTAAGGATGGAGTTCCCAATGTTTGAAGAGTTGGCCTAAATATTTTTGACAAATTTTGTAGCATTCAAGAACCAAAATTCCCAGTTTTGAAGGTGAAATTGTGAAGAAAAAGGGAAATTTTGTGTTTTTCTACCAATTAGGAAATTTCATAGCGAAGCTCGGGCTTGAAGGCCAGATTTTGATACGAAATCCATGTAGCTTACTTTTTGAAAAAAATCTCAGTTTGGGTGGAAATCAAAGGAGGATAAAGCTTGTATTTAGCTTATTTTATCTAACAAAAATATCCCAGTCAGAAAGGAAAGCTAAAGGTTGACCTAGATGGCTCAAGTAGATTTGCTACCAAAATATGCTATGAAACTATCTGTTTCACTCTGTTTTTGCAACGAGGATCTTTTGGTTGTATTTTGGTATTTTGAAAGTGTATTGAAGGTCAGCCAACCACGCAGAGTCATTAAAAGGTAGCAGTGGGACACTCTAGTAGGAATTTTCTCCTCGACAAAGATGTCATCTTTCTAGCTCAGCATAAAGATAGTGATAAAATGTCATGGTTATCTTCTCCTTAAAAGTAGGGTGATCAATTCCTAAATCTAATGGGTGTATTTATGTCTAGTTTATGGTTAGTGCCACTTGAGCACTTGGTTATCATCGATGTAATTATCCAATTCTACAGATGAGTGAATGTAATAAATGGAAGGTAGAGTCATAATAGGCTTGTAAGTCTAAACTTATTAGGTGTTTGTTTCAGTTCCAAGAATCTAGTTTGTGGTTAATATAGGTGTCAAATATGATGGTTCAATGATCTAGCCAAATGGACAGATCAAATGTAATTAACGAAATCCTATTAATAGGTATAACTTCGAATGATAATGGGTTGGAGAATGTTATTTGACACTACCACTATTGTAAATTTTTGATCATCAGTAATATACAATGACTAAGTTTTCTTCTTCACCTGATATTCTTTAAGTGTTTCAATGAGTTTATGTCTTATGTCTCTTAATATTTTGTTTCCAATATATTGATGTTGAATTACTTAGAATTCATGTTCTTCATGCTCTAAATTCCTTTGAACATTAAGCTATTGAATATTTTTGTGTGTGTATTATCCTTTCGTTGAAACATTACAGATCTCAGCTTCCACAAGGAGAGACACTGTCATTGAATTTCCTGACACTGACTCCATAAGCCCAATTGTAGTGAACCCTACACATTTTTCACTTGCAATCAAACACATTCAAATCATTATCACAGAGTTATCCATATGATTAAATCCTAATTCAACAAATCAAAAGTTAATTTAAGAGATCCCTCTCAGGCTGAAGAGTCTAATCCTCAGTCAAAATCTTGTTTGAAAGAGTTTCTCTAAGTTGTCTAGTGGAGCAGCCCATTAGTACCAATTTAGATAAAACACTTTGAATGAAACATTTATAGCTCTATTTCCAATGAAAAATGACCCAAAAAGTTTGTTACCCACCTCAAATGGGTGAAAAAACTTTCAATCTTGGTCCACTCATATGTAAAAATGATTAAATGTACCTAATGATGTAGTTTCTAGCACTGGATATTGTGTGTCATTGTCAGGTGTTTCCACAACCGTGGCTTGGGAAACTTAACTAGGGTCCAAGTCTTCCATGAGAGAATATTGACACCCAAAAGTGAGGTCTTGAGAGCCATGGGATTCCAAAGAACAACAAATCATCACACATACTCATGGGAACCTCCAACACAAATAAATATTCCATCACTTTATCCTACATTGATGACTTTATGGGATGATGCACCTAGACCCAACATGCCCCCAGTTGGGTTAGCACTATTAGAGGGATGGCAGTTGATCAAGGCCCAGAGAAGGATGGTCACCTTGAGGCATGGGAGTGATAGAAACACCTTGAAATCCCCCAAGTTTAGAGTAGAAACAAGAATTTTTACCATCTAGAGACCCATGAGAAAACCTTTTCACCCCAAGATGAAAATTGGGGCCCACAAAGGAGAACTGACAAAGACCTAAAGTACAATAATTAGGAGGTGATTTTAGAAGGCTTCTACTCAAATCTTGGCACCAAGAAGCCTCAATTTTAACCCTATAAGGGCTCATGCATGGATGAAGTCAACATGTCCTCCCTTACAACTCACACATGTGGGCAAGAGTTATTTTTATCATTGGCTATTACGTCAAATTATGACCTAACTTGTGATTGGCACATTATTTTATTATTTTAAGGGGCATTAGGCTAAATTAGACATTTAAACTCCTCATATAAGTAGAGGATAGATTCCTTGTAGCATACATCATCACAACTTGTGTAATTTGAACTCTTTAGGTAATTCATTTTCTTGTGGAGAATTCAGATATATGAATGCACTTTGACATTTGGAGCTGATTTTTTTATCTATATAGCTATTATTTATATCAAATGGATGGAATATTAATCCATGTATCTTGTAATTGTGTTTATTTTTTAATATTTATTTTCTATGTCTAATGTATGGAACATGTTGAATCTATGGTTTGTTATTGTGCCCTACTTTTTTGAAAATTGACAAAATAATATCTATATATCACTATTTAATGCATTACTCATGAATAAAATGTCAATGAATATCCTAGTGGTGAACTTTTACTAGCTCTCCCATGAAAAATCCAATATCCATTACATAGATAATTGCTCGCGTTTTGGTGCTAGTTGGGAATCAATATTTTGGAATTCTTAGAAACCTTTTGGTTATCCTATCAAATCAGAGACTCCATACTCCCAAGGAACAAGGGAATGGTCCATTTTTGTTGGTGATCAAACACCTCTTATCCATAAACTCTTTTCTCTTTAATTTGGCCCTTTTAAGGCCAAGCTTACTAATTAGGGTTTGGTGTGAATTGCTAGGCAAAGTGTATTTTTGGCATTAAAGAGACTAAAAATAAAGAGATTGTATTTTCCACAAAATATTTTATTTTGGTGGGAATCCACTTCAATATTGTCCATATATTTCTTTACCCTATTTTTTTCCCTATGATAAACCCTAGTATAGTCTTGTTTAAACTTAGGTGTGTGTTTGAAAGTTTCAAGTGCTTTGATCTTTGCTAATATATATATATATATATATATATATATATATATATATATATATATATATATATATATACACACTATTGGAAACCATGTCTCCTTTCCTTAAACTTTGTCCATCCAAACACTCAAACTTACCAATTAATCCCTAGCTCTTGTGTCTCATTATATAGATCTATATAAGGAAAGCAGGTTTCCTCCCATTAGAGCCTTGAGCCTAAATTGTGCATTTCTTGTAGAGACCCTCATTTTGTCACCTTGTACCCTAACCATAGAATATCCATTGGGTGACCTTCTCACATACTTGGACTCCTACCAGTGGTGAAAATATATAAAGAGAAGGGATTTTTGGCTATGGTGACAATGGCCCATCACCCCATTGTTTTTACTTGGTCTAGTGTTAGCCTTATAGGGTGCCCCTCTCTAAGGTCTGCTAGATTTGGGGCAACATTTTTTGCACCGATGTGTTAGCATCACACTATCATAAAACAATAAATAAGTCCAAAATAAATAATTATTAAACTTGGAATAATTCCTACTTGTCTATTCTAGAATGAGACTATTCCTCAAACTTGGGATTTTGTTTAGGTCTAGTTGCTTGAGAGATTCTCTTCAACTAGTTAGGTTCCTAGATTAGTGTGTGGTTGATATATTTACTCAACCAAAGTGATTGTGTGTCTAAGATAGTCGAACTATATTGAGACATAATATTGATGTATTTAAATGTATCATTATCATTATTTGTTAATATAATACATTGAGGCTTAAGAATCATTTTCTACCATGTCTCTTTCTCATAATTTTAGTTTTTATTCCCATTAATTGGTATCAAAGCTAAGGTGTGAACTACCTGTTGTGGTTGAAACTAAAGCGAAAGATACTTAGTGTGGAAATTGTAGAGTGAGAGTCGTGAGACTACTATTGATGTTGTAAATAACTACTAGAAAGGACTTGAATCCATGATGCAGCTACCAATGATGGAGAAATGAAGCATTGTCTATCAATTAAATCCACCAATTGAAAAGAGAAGTCAATTGGAAGTGTTGATTGGAGAGGTAGGAACCACCATTTTTCTTCTTTGTGAGAGAGGCCATGGCATTATTAATGACAGTGTTTAGATATGAATCATCCATGAAATAAGCCCACACATATTTCCCATGGTCCTTCGTGAGATATCCCTCGCAACCTTTACCTTGGAGCACACACTCATGTAAATAGCGCCATGGGGCCATTAATTGCTCTTATTTTTTCATTTATGAATGCAGTGAGGTAAAAAAATGAAATGATATTCAAGCCATTCCTTTTTGGACCCTGTAACCATTTTTAAAGTTCCAATTTCAATTTCAATTGGTGATTTTACTAAAGGTGAATAATTGCATTCATGAGAAAACTACAATATTTTTGAAGCTTGTATGCTTACTTCATGAAGAACGTGCATGAAATTCCCTTTCAAATATAATACAACATCGCCACATTATTTATGTTTTGCAAGAAGATGATAGAAATGAGAAAGAACTGGTGAAGGAAAGTGAAGCAACAATTGTACTGCACATATTAAAGGTCTAGTTCATAAGATAAGTATGTCTGCGCTAATAGCTATCAGAATTCATGTGCGACCTATGTGGAGACATTTGTGGACCATGAAGATCATGTTGAAGCTCGTGTACAAGAGAGACTGCATGGACATGGTGTGTAGCTCTGTGTGGAGAATATTTTATATATATCTGTAGTTTTATTTTGTTGGGTTATATATGGTTGTGTTGGTATTGAATGGAAAGCTATTAGTGTTTGAACTGGTGGTGCAACAAAGACTTCCTTTTTATTTATGAAATTTTGAAATTGTAAGGAATTTCACTTTTAAAGCTTCGCCTCACAATTCTTACCACACTTAGTTTGGTTGTAAGTGAATTTTTTCTAATACAACGCTCTCTTCATGTGCACACTTTTAACCACAATCCTTTGCATATGTGTGCCTTCATCATTAAAAATTTCCTTTTCTGGTTGTGATGTGAACATTCATTTGCAACTTGAGTACTTTCAAAGGTCTCAATAAATGGTATATATCTAGCAGCGCGAATGTTTTTCAAGTCAACATATAGCCAAAATTGCATGCAAAACCAATCTTCTTGGACTAAGCGTAAACCCATCGACCATTTTCCAAGATTTAAGTGCTTCATAGGAAGGAGTGAAGTGGGGTTGTGCGACTAATTTTTTTTTTCATTGTTGTATTGTAGTCACAAGACACCATTTTTCAGGATCAAAGCTTTCCAATTTTCACTTGATGGAATGTGATAGTTTGATGAAGTCCATACATTACAACCACCAATATATTTTCTTGTTTTCTAGATGGAGGTTTATATTCATGAAATGAAATAGATGTACGTGGCTAGAGAATTTTTTGTATGAGAGCCATTCATAGAGGTAAGTAATTGGAAGTGTGAGTCATAAGAGAGAGACTAAGTAGAGTCATGAGAAATAATAAGTGGAGACATAATTAGTGTATTTTAATAAGGTTTTTCAAAGTGAATGGTGAGTGAATTAATAGAGGTGATAACATTACCATATAAATTAATTTAACATGTGTTTATTGAAGGTATAAGACATGGTTTAAAATTAAGGTCAAATCGCTTGTAAGGTAAGTGAGTAAAGAGTCAAAGTCAAGGTCAAGCAACATTCATTGAGTGTAATTGGGTGCATGATCAGTGGAGCCCAACACCCTAAACTAGTCATTAATTCAAATTGATAGGAGGTTGAGTTGTTTTAAGAGAATTCATTTGAAATTTTCATCTACTTATTGTAAAATCATTAACTTGGATGAATTTTTGGTGGTAGTCGACACCCTAAACTTCTAAAATCAAGTGAGCGAATAAAATAAAAGCACAACTCTAAGAGAAATCGAGCGTAAATTCAAGCGAGTGAGTTCACATGGAGAAAAAAAATCAATTGTTAAATTTTCTTAACAATTTGATCCTATCCACTACTGAAGACATGGTGAAAATCAACAAATTACTTCTTGATGACATTAAAATGAATCTACATCAGGAACATGAGAAAATTGAGTTTCTTCAACTTGAATCACAGTTGCAATGAAATGAGTTGTTGAATAAGGGTCATGTTTCAAAGCCTTTCAACAAGAAAAATTCAAATGCAAAAGATGATGATTCGAAGCCGCTCAACTATACAACTTCCAATGTAGAAGTTGTCAATGATAAATTTCAACTTTCTTGTTACAAGCCAATCATTAAATCGTGGGAACAAATACAATGCAAAAAAAATCAATGTGGCTTAGGATATGACAAAGATGACAAAAACTTGCATATCCTAGATTATTCAAATCCAATCAAGGTCATTAGTGTAGGATTTATTGATCAAGTAACATCGAAAATCCATGAGAAAGTTGAAGAAAATCCCAAATGCAAACATTGTCAAAGAACAGGTCATATAGAATATCATTGTTTTGATGTCAATCCTTGTAACCATTGTTGCAATAAGAATCACTCATCAGAAAGATGTTGAAAACAAAACCAACCAACCAAAATGAAGATAAATTATGCATGGATTGATCCTTAGGAGTGATCCTCAATATTCAAACGAGCGTATAAGGTTTACCATAAAATTAAATCTCACCTATTGTATTAAAAAATCAAATGAATATGGTACACTCATGTGTTTGGAAGGGGGAGTACAACAGTGAAACTATCTTACATCTGAAGGGGGGTGAATTCAAAAAAAATGTAGAGAGTTATTCTCTCTCCTTTCAGATGAAAAAGGGGGGGAATTGATGGTTGTCATACTAAAAGTTTCAACACAATTTTCCAGTGGCCATCAAAATTTTACAGTGGGAAAGCGATTAGTGTAGAAATTTGCAACAAGAAATAGTGAAATTGGCAACCAGAAAGGACAAAAAATACCCACACATTGGTGAAGAAGTTCAATGAGGAATTGTAGTTACACACTAGTGAGATATGAGGGTGTCTAATTTTTTTTTCCCTTAAATGAATTGTAATTTCATCTCATAACAACTTGTATAAGTTAAATAAGTCATGATGATTGAGTTAGCTCAAGAAAATTGAGTTGAGGGTCTAAGATGAATCATGTAGAGTGATTCTAATATTTTGGGGCTCTAGTTGTAGTTAATGCAATAGAGGGGTTCAAGTGTAATCAGTTAACTCAATTAATTGAGTTACAATCAATTTAAATATTTCTAACTGAGTGATGAATTAGTGAGAGGTCCAGTGAATTAAATTAGATTTAATTCAAAAGTAGTGATCAATCAGATAACTGATGATTCACTATTAATAGCTGCATGCATGTCAATTTTGAGGAAGACCCAGTTGAGGCAGAGGTTAAAGGGAACATAATTATCAATTGTATTTTTAGATAATTTCCCAAGGGAAATTATAAATCCATGAGGAAGCCATGATGGATTGCGAAACCAAGGAAGGCCGATTTTCCTATTTGATAGGGGTCTAATTCTTTAGGAATTGTTTGAGCAAGGCAGGCTAAAGGAAGGCTAAGAATTGGCTATGTGTTTGTCCAATTTTTCCTAGATTAGCAAGAGACAATTGGCATAGTGATGGAGAATCCCATGAGATATTTATCATTGTATTGTTTGTTCCTTGACTTTATATAATATATGATAGTGGGGTTTGGATAAGTTCCTTTCCCCAAGAACATCCTGTGTTCTGATATTGATTTACTTCTTTCTCTTACTTGCATGTGATTGAGCGATCATGTTTTGTATTCCGAAAATATTGTAGAAGGATTCAGTATCTTTTATAGTAAATCACAAGATCGGATTGAATCCATTGATATAGAATTTCTATAAATTTCTACATGGTATCAGAGCAGGAATTTTTTTGGGCAACGAGTTTGTAGAGAGTATATGAAAATTGTTACGAAAAATTAAAAAAAATCATATTTGGATTCCTTGCGAAAAAATACCCAAATAGAAAAAAACAATTGGTCGAATTAGAGCTCAGATGAGGGAGATATCGTCGATTTAAAATCAACTCTTTTTTTACAAATTTGACGGCAGGAAAATAACAATGTGCGTGAATCAAGAACCTGCATGCACTTGAGGTACAAGATGTGTGCAAATCTTTGAGGAGCAAAGCAGAGGTTATAGAATTGGTGGTTGAGAGGCGGCACAAATTATCTCTCAACATGCAGCCTAAGAAGCAGTCTCGGAAGGTTGTGGAGAAGCCACAATTGGAGAAGTAGAGAGGAGACTGAGTGGAAGTGTCCACTCAAGTAGATACCTCCAGGAGGGGGAAATTTTGAGCCAGATGGGTAGAGGAAGTACATGCATCTATACCTCCAGGTGAGATGTGGGGAGATGTGTATATATAATCCCAAGAAGAAATTTGGGCAGGTTCCATTGAGATTGTGTGTCTCATGGATCAAACTTGGCTATTAGGAACCCATATTACATCAGTAGCAGGAAGGATCGGTTGGATTGATGTAGTCAAATTTCAAGAATATAGAAATTAGAGTTACATATGTCAGATACTGGAGAGAAAATCATAGTTGGCAGCAGTACATGGGGCACAAATGCAGATGTCAGTAGCAGCGCAAAGAGTCTAGTAAATAGGTGCAGTAACTAGGAGGAGTAAGAAGACTCTGATGACAAATGAATTTTACTAATTCAGTTGTTCAGAGGCTATTCAGTTTCAGGATTTACAGGTAAAAACAACACTATAGAAGTGTTGCATGCATAACATTCCAAAGGTACCATATCCGGATAGATTGGATTCCTTTCTTGTTGAGAGGGAGCATTGAAATTTTCAACAAGAAACAGTGAAATTGGCAACCAGAAAGGAAAACAGTTACCCACACATTGGTGAGGAAATTCAGTGAGGAATTTCAGTTACACACTAGTGAGGAATGAGGGTGTCTAATTTATGTTTCCCTTAAATAAATTGGACAATAAATTGTAATTTCTTCTCATAAAAATTTGTATAAGTTAACAAAGTCATGATGACCGAGTTAGCTTGAGAATTCGAGTTGAGGGTCTAAGATCAGGAATGTAGAGTGATTCTAATATTTTGGGGATCCAATTCTAGTTAATGCGTTAGTGCAGTGCAAGTGTAACAAATTAACTCAATTAATTGAGTTAAAATCAATTTAACTAGTTCTAATTGAGTGATGAATTAGTGATAGGTCCAGTGAATTAAATTAGATTTAATTCACAAGTAGTGATCAATCAGATAACTTATGATTCACTATTAATAACTTCATGCATGTAAATTTCGAGGAAGACCCAGTTGAGACAGAGGTTAAAGGGAACATAATTATTAGTTGTATTTTTAGAGAATTTCTCGAGTGCAATTATAAATCCATCATTAGGGGAATTTCAAGGTCTAAAACGGGCCTCCTAAGAAAAATGTACAACCAAAATAAACTTTATAAGAACCAATAAGATTCAATATGATGATGTCAACCATGGGGGATGATTCACCATTTTTGGAGTAAAAAAAGTAACAAGATTAAAAATTAATAAAATACTAAAACTAATTTTTCAACTCGTATTTTAAACTTATCTCCCTAAGGTTTACTCAAATTTCAAGTGGGAGTACTCATTGGATGAAAAATTAGATTCCTCATCCAAGGAGTACCCATGTTTCATACTTTCGATGGAACCTTCTACATGAAAAATGAGAAATACATGAAAAAACATGATTGCAATCACGTTTTTCATGTATTTCTCCTTTTTTGGATGGAAAGGTCCATCCAAAGTATGCAACATGGGTACTCCTTGGATGTGGAATCAAATTCATTTTACAGCTAGTGTTCCCACTCGAAATTTGAGTAAATCCAAAGGGAGATAAGTTGAAAATACGAGTTGAAAAAGTACTTTTTTTCTTTTTTCTCTCCAAAATTTGATGATGCAATCTAATCTTATTTTATTATTTCCACTATTGTTTTATAGTTTCCATAGAAGGCCCATTTTAGACCTCAAAATTCCCCTAATGGAGGAAGCCATGATGGATTGCACAGTCAAGGAAGTCTGATTTTCCTATTTAATAGAGGCCTAATTCTTTAATAATTGCGTGAGCAAGGTAGGTTAAAGGAATGATGAGAATTGGTTATGTGTTTGTCCAATTTTGCTTAGATTAGCGGGATACAATTGGCAGAGTGCTAGAGAATCTCATGAGAGATTAAGCATTGTATTGTTTCATGATTCCTTGACTATATACAATATATGATAGTGGGGTTTTGAGCAGTTGCTTTCCCCAAGAACATCTTGTGTTGTGTGATTGATTTACTTCTTTCTCTTACTTGCATGTTATTGAGCAATCATGTTTTGTATTCCACAAATATTGTAGAAGGATTCAGTATCTTGTTTTAGTACATCACAAGATTGGGTTGAATCCATTTATATATAATTTTTATAAATATATACAATTGGGATGTTGATTGAGAACATTTGTGGACATTCTTTGGTTCACTTGGCTAGTCATTGGACCAAGAAAATGATAAATAGATAATTTTTCATTTAATATTGGCATTTGATGTAGTTTTTAAACATTTTCAGAGTTTTATTAGACTTACAGCTGATTCACTTCTCTTGGTGTTTTCTCTTCATATTGGAGTTTTTCCAGCATCCAATTTTGGAAGTTTTTCAGGAAGTTCTTCATTGAGGATCATCTCAGCAATTTCAGCATCAAGACTTGGAGATGGTATCAGGTTCTTACTTTTGAATTATGATAGAGGGTGAGAATGTTAGCCTCACACTCTCATAAAACAATCAATAAGTCCAAAATAATAAATTATTAAACTTGGAATAATTCATACTTGTCTATTCTACAATGAGACTGTTCCTAAAACTTGGGAGTTTATTTAGGTCTAGTTGGTTGAGAGATTATCTCAAACTAGTTAGGCTCCTTGATTGGTGTGTGGTTGAGATACTATAATCAACTAAAGTGAGTATGTTTTCCAGATAGAAAAACTGTCTTAAGACATAATCTTGATGTATTTAAATATATCATTATCATTCTTTGTTAATACAATACATTGAGGCTTGAGAAGCCTTTTCCGCCACGTCTCTTTCTCATAATTTCAGTTTTTATTAGTTTTTATTCCCTTTACATATTCTGGAGGAAGAGAGTATGCCTTCCCATAGATCCAATCATCTATCTTATTTGAAGAGATGAATTCTCTAATGACACGGTAAACCCTTTTCAGATGACTTCTAAATCAATTGGTTCTAAATATACGAAGAGTCCTCCTAAAATAATCATAACTCTTAGAACTAGAGGTTATAATTGGAGGGGTGTTGATGTTAGCACCTCCCCTATCATACAACCTACCCCCATATCTAGGAAAATCTTCCTTTATAATCCTCCTCCACCAACCATGAAGAGGTATTGTGAGCTTGCATCCTTCAAGCCTTTCTACTTTAGTGTCTTTCTTGATGCTCCTCATCCTCTTCCCAATAAATACCATGAGTGGATACCTAAATTTAATGGAAATTATGCCACCACCACTGAAATACATGTTCAAAACTTCTATTGGGCACTGGTTCCTAAGAATATTGACCATGAGGATGTCAACGTGATGCTCTTTTCCCTATCACTAAACGATGATGCAAGGGATTGGTATTTTAGCCTTCCCTAAGGAAGAATCACTAATTGAGATCAATTTTGTGATGCATTCAATAAGAGATGGGAATATACGATGGATGGGAGTATGGTTGTTAATATATTCCTATCTATGGCTAATTTTGACAAAGAAAATAATAAATAATTCATCCAAAGGTTCGATAATCAACTTAGGGAAATTGTTGATAGGATTAAGCCTTTTGATGTCATTCTCTTTGAGAGATTCATTAAGGGTTTATAAGGGCACATGAATTATTTTATAAGAGATAAGAACCCTAACTCCTTCGTCGAGGCCAAGAAGATAGTAATAATTGTTGAGAAAAATGTGAATGTTACACAAATTCACATGTTAAACAATCCTATGGTTAAAATTGAATCTAAGATGAACTCAAAGTCTCATCCTAACAAGGTCATACAAGCCTTTTCTTGAAAATTGGAGAAACTTGTCACTGAATTCACTCAAGGAAAAAAGACTCTCATGAATAGAATGATTACTTTAAAGAAAGAGAAGGCCTAGGTCAAATTTTCCTCCTAGAAAACAATTCAACAAGGACAAATCCTTCCCTAATAAGGTCACTAAAGGAGACCATACCGTGCAGAAAAATGTTCCCAACACTCTTGCTTCAACTAATTTGGTAGGTCAAGGAGGGTCATCACGAGATCAAAATTCATGGGATCAACCTTCTCAGAATCCTCAAGAGGATAACCCTTATGAGAAATATGAAGATGAGGATGGTCCTAAGAATTTGAATGTCATAGGTGAGAGTCACCCTTTCAATATCCTGCTTGGGGGCTCCTATGTTCACCCACAACCTAGCCAAGCCCAAATCAATGTTAATCAAATAGAAGATGTTCTAGCTGTGGAGAATAGTGGGAGATTTAAATTTTTATAATATTCGAACAATGATTAATTCCAAGAAGGCTCTAGCTTCAGGAATTCATATCAAGGGAAGAGAAAATACCAAGGGAAATCTCAAAACAAGCAAAAGCCTAATCCTAGGAATTGTTGTTTTTTCAAGTGTAATGAAGAGCACACTTTTATGTTGCATACAAACACATCCAGTGATATTTTTCTTACTTTAGCACATTCAATATCATTAATTAATTATACTCTAGAAAATTTTAACCGTAAATGCAATAAAGCAGTAGAGATCAAATAGAATAAGCATGCACAAGAGACACAGAATTTTACCCTGGGAAAACCCAACCTTGGGAAAAACCCAACAATATTTCCTTAGGAGAGATTGTCCAATTAAAAAAATGTACAATCTATATATCTCAGTAAAACTTGGTCAAACTAACCAAACAAATCATTAGGTCAAACCTGGTCAAAACATATAATTTTAGTCTTCTACACTAGACACTTAAATCTAGTCAACCAAGTTGAATTTTGGCCCCTACAAATTTTGGTAAACTCTGGTCAAACATGAAAATTTTTAGCCCCCGCAATTGCCTTAGAAATTTTGTTCAAATACCTCAAAATTTCATTCAACTTCCTCAACCAAACTGTGATCAAATAAATTACTAGAAGATTCGATCAATGCAGGTCAAATATCCCAGAAAATCCTCAGTCAACGTTGGTCAAAGAAAGTCAAACATTTGGTCAATTTTTTTGGTCTTATCTCTCTCTCTCTCTCTCTCTCTCTCTCTCCCCCCCCCCTTCACATGCTTGGATTAATGAAAAATGGAGGCATATTGGTGTATTTATAGTGGTCAAAGTAAGAGGGTTTTGACCAAGGTTCAAAACAATTCAACTGGTGGGACTGACCTAACTATCTAGGGCCTAAATGAACTTAAAAAATAATAATTTAATTTACTTTAAATTTTTCGACTTGAATATTGGCCTTAGCTACAAAAATTCAGCACTCCCTCATAGCTAGGGAGGTATTCACCTTGACTTCATTAGATGTAGTGGTAGTTAATTTAAATGTGCTTCAACCTATCATGGAAAATTTTATTTTTTGAAAGCTTTACACAAATTTTATTGTCATAATGTATCACGGTCAGTTCAAGTAGCTAATCAAAAAATCTTACAATTATATTTTTAAGTCACGTTTCTTCACAACTTGCCAAACAAGCTACAATCTACTTAGCTTCAGAAGTGATGTGTGAAAAAATTCTAATTCTTTCTCATTCAAGATATCATAGAAAATCCCAAGTTGAAATAAAATCCCAATGTGATTTTCCTATCTTCAGTGCTTCCTATCCAATTAGAATCTATGAATCCTGCAATTATAATTCACCATTCGATCCATAAATAATAGTGCCACATATATATACCAATATATGTCTTGTTGTAATCCAATGTACATGTCTAGGGTCCACCAAGAACTGGATCAGAGTGTTCACTGGATAGAGATTATCAAGCCTATTATTAACCGGATAATTCAATGATCTAATTAGCTAATGATACATAGAGGGATCTACCAAGTCTGAATCATAGTCACTGCAACTTCCTTACATTATTCACCATGGGAGTGTCCATGAAATTGTAGTCCATCTTCCCAAATCTCTAAAGAATATTAATAATATAATTCCATTAACCAAGGAATATTTTCCCTGGCTTCTGTCACGCTTCTAATCCTAAGTATAAATGCATTAATCCAATATTTTGTTGACAGTTTTGGAAACGAAAAACATAGAGGGGGTCTCCCCGATACGAAGTCCCAACTATAATTCACACCATTTGGAGTAGGAGCCCCATCTAGATAATAGGCCTGACTGCCATAACTTAAATCTTTTTCGTGGCTGCAATAAACAACATAAGAGAGTATGCACACAACCTATGAAATAATCAAGTTGACACTGTGAAGCATACAATTTCAATGTATATAAGCTAATTTCATATGAAAGAATAGAGAATTAAGTCTTCAGAATAAAAGTAATAGTACTATCTTAACAAAGACACATGGGAGAATAGAAAGGATCGTTAATTAACCTACAAAATAGTTCACAAGGTAATAACAATCATGAAAGAAATTAATAATGTGTTGGTTGGTTTAATTATCGGATTAAACCTCTCAATATTAATTATCAATCTTGGAGTCGTAATGCGAGTTGTACTGCGTCTTGGCTCAGCTTAATGGTCAGAGTATAAATATATTCCTTTGTAATGATAAACTAGGTACTGGAATGAAACACACCTTTGTTGGCAAATAAACAATCTTGAAAAGGGAACCTACTTAACCAATTTCGTTCACTGCAAACTCCATACTGCAATTAAACTGTAAGGAAATTCAAGGTAATCCTCAATCATTCTCGCTCTCCTATGATATCTTGAAAATCCTAATCTATTAACTCCTCTCGTCAACTTGAAAATATCACTTGAAACTAATCTTGAGATAAGAAAAAAGGTCACACATTATTCTAATGACAACCTCACACATTAAACTAACTAGAACTACTCTTCATAATAAATTCAAGATTCAAATTAACAAAGGACAGTTCTAACTATTTCTAGAAGAAAACCACTCAGGTTCATGTAAAATAACATCTAAAAGATCCTATTAAAAATATCATTGCAAATAATCTATGATAATCTTTCAAAACATTTTAATCTAGATTAAATGAATCATCCAAAAAGAAGCTTACTATTCAAACCATGTAACTCAATAATGAAAACGAAATCAAACAAGCTTACTATTCAAACCATGTAGCTCAATAATGAAAATGAAATCACTCTACCTGCACAATTAAATCCGCACTCAAAATTTCTCTTCTAAGGAAATTATTATACTATGAAAACAAGAAGGATTCAAATTAAAAATAAATCTAAATATTAAGCAAAGTCCCAGGAAGCATAAACAAATAAAATAAGCATTAAAACCCGCAAACATTCAAAGAGATTATGTAATGCAAACCAAACTCTAACTCAAAGCATTAAATCTGTTCTCACTCCGATCACTAAGAAATCGTAATATTCATATGCTCCCATTAAATTCGATTTGACAAGATGGATAGAACATAACGTTATATTACAGTTCATAAACACTGGTTATGTAATGAATAATAATTCTTTAGTCAATTAATTTGTGCAATATGAAGATGATTGAAATGCTTTGAGATTGAACCACACATTCACACAGAAACCTGAAATGTTAAAATCACACACATCTAATTAGCCTACGTTATTGATCAAGCTTAGCTCCAGATGTGGTGGGCCCTCCCATGCCTGGAGTAAGTTGGCTTACTACAACGGAGGAACAGTTTTAAAACATCAAAAACTAGAATTCGAAATTAAGCATGCACAATTGCTTCTGCTCACAACATCACTTGAAGGTGATCATGTATTGTTAAGAGAGCATCTGGAAATCAATTTACATGTCCGACACAACAATTCTAGTTTTATACACAGCAATTTCCTGTCTCCATTACACTCCTGCAAAATTCGATGCTAGTTCTACATTTGAGAAATTCGACTTTATATTTGGAAAATTCTACCTTACATCTGAGAAATTTCCCCTATCTAAATGACGGATTCACTAATTCCCCCCCTCTTCATTTGATCATGGAAACTTATATATATACCGTATTTACAAATTGGGGCTTCAATAAGCCAGTTAAAATATAGAAGATTGTTGGTTTTAACAATTTTCCGGAATAAGAATTAGTTTTGCAACTAAATATTGAAAGAGGGAACGATTCTAGTGAATCGTTTCTCTTTCCCTATAGTGGTTGTTGAAGTGTGATTTGACTGATTTACTCCTTGCGTGATGCTGAGATGCATTTTTTTCCATATTTTTATGGTTTTTTATCAAATAAATACATGCTCGTACCTAGTGTTTTAATCATTATTAATACATTATGTTATTAATTAGAGGCATTTAGAGACAATAGCTATTAATTTATAAGATCTTGTTATTATTTAATTTGATGAGTGTTTTTAATAAACAAGATTCTTGGTGGCAGGTGAATAGGTTCAGTGCAGGAATGCATTTTAGTACGAATTCACCACATGAAAGGGGGCAACAATCTATGACCTTGTTCAAGATGAGATTGTGCATACACCATAATTGGTAATGCCATGATAAGAGGAATTTCTCATGGTGAGAGAACAATTGGGAAATGATAATGTCTCCAATTAATACTCTATTCATGGATGAGGTGTCAATTGGCTTGGACAGCTGAACTTCTTGCACATCCTCGTGCAAGCCAAAACTATAAGACGATGAAATAAGGCAGGGAAAATGTCAGCAATGATTTTAGCAAGTAAGGATGAATATTATTGATGTATTGTAATGCATTGATTATCTCGCACATTGGTATTACTATTACATTACCATCTAAAACCATGTGAAATGATAAAATAAGATCAAGTACAAAAGAAGACATTATTGGGAAAAGAGTGTTGCACATACCTGTTACCATGTCCGAGATGGATTCCATGTTTTGTTTCTGCCCAAAGTTTTATGATGAAAATCAAATTTTGTTGAAAAAGTACAGTTTCAAAAATAATAACACAAGATTCCCGCATCTATGATACCAATCTTGTACCCAGGTTATGTAGCACATATTTAGAGGCAACTACAATCAATACGCATTGATGGAAACCAACACCTTGTGAGTAGTTATCATTAAGTAATTCATCACTTTGAACACCATGAAAATTAAAGTGAGTAATGATACCAATCAACAACCTCTTTATTACATTTTCATCCAGATTCAAAACTAAATTTCCTCTAAATCTAGTACAATGAATAACCTTCCCTAAGGGTACCACATCATTAAAGATTCTTCAATTTTTGAAAGATAGAACTCAAGGCATCATGTTCAAATCGTCTTAAAACCATTGTCTAAGAAAAAGGATGAGTCTTAGGGAAAGAGAAGGATAACCCAACAAATCATAGTATGCATTTAAATTTAATACTATAGACATGGCCCTGTTGCTCGCAGGTGTCCATAACCTCAGCAGGGATGTATTTTGACCCATCGAAATGTTTGTGTCCCACTTACTAGGCATGGATTCAGAGTTAGCTTATTTGACTTTTTAGATGAAGGCCATTGTCCTGGCTTGGTAACTAGTTGATGGCAGTGCCACTCAAAAGAAGTAACATGGATGAACAGGCCAGCTCACGATGACACCTCCTATCTTCCAACTTTTTGGCTGAAAGCCATTACTCTAGCTTGGTGACCAGTAGTAGTAATGTCATGCATGCCAGGTCTCATGATCGTGGTAGGTCAACTCATCACGAGACCTCCTATCCTTCCATAAATATTTGTAAGCTCTGATTATTATTAACCTTAAAGGTTACTTAATAAGTGGGGAGACAGATCTACTCTTTAAGAGTACAGGATGGCGTGAATTTTTTTTAATGACTAATCATTGCTGGCTAATTCCTCTACCCTAAACACTTGTTAAAGATATCCCAGACAATGACTGAAATATTATTTGAGTTAATAATGCTAGTGTTCTTATGAATAGCTCATTATGATATTAACAAGAGTGGTCCACCATAGGGGGTTTTCCAATAGTACATTTTAAGGGAAACTGAAAATATATATCCGAGACGACAACTTATTAGAGTGATTAATCATGGTTACTTTTGAAAAATCATGAGGTATTAGAGTGAATTGTACTCAACAAGATTTGTCACAAATGTGTGTGTTAACAGCTAATGTGGATCAAAAGTATTTTTAACAACCATTATTTAAAATTCAAAATGCTAATATAATTATAACAAATTTATTTATTTATTCCCCTACTTTACTCTAAGAGGCAAAAGACTCCCGTTTAAGTATAGGAGTACTTCCAATGAAGCCATGTGTGTAACAAAATGTTGATTATACTCACACTTAGTTTTAAAGAATAGACTTCAATACATACAAAAGCATGAGAAACTAGTTGCTTCAATTGATATGGTACCAAGAGTTTCTGAATGCTGAGGAAATAAGATGGCTTGATGATTTCTCGAAACTAGGATTCAATGGAATCCACATATTTATGATTCTCCAACTGATGCAAATCTTCCAAAATTTGATATTCACTCCCCTGGAGGCATAAGGGATCTGGTGAAAGAGAAAAGATAAATCCCTCAAGTTCAGGCTCAAATATTTTCTTTTCAAATTGACAAGAATGGTTGAGAGAGATTCTAGGGTTTTGATTTTCAATAACATTTTTAGAACAAGTTCCAATGAAAGATTTCTCCTCTTGTAGTATTTGAATTACACCTTCCCGGGGTGAAAGTTCTGTGGCAATGGGGGTAGTTTCTCGATTCATTCCCTTTTCCAACATGGAAGATGTAGCATTATGTTCAATAGAGGAATCAACGAGAAGAATAGGTGGCTCAAACTACTGTGCAACCTCATGGTTTAGATTAGGGTTTAAAATATGGTTTGGGGTAGGGTTTTGGTTAATTCTTGGACTAAGATTTGGATTTGGATTGGGATTAGGCTTTGGAATAGGGTTAGGTATAGGTTTTAAATTAGAATTAGGGTCAGGTCTAGGGTGTGGATTAGGGTTATGTCTAGGGTATGAACTAGGGTTAGGGTAAGGTTTAGGGTTAAGGTATGGATGAAGGTTAGGGTAACATTGCACATGCGGTTGGGACCATGGAGGAGGATAACTTAATGGTGCATTGGAAATGAATTGTGGTTGTTATAGGTGTTCATATGATTGAATTTGCATGGGATATTTCCCTAGAGATAAAGATCCAAATGATTCTTGAGGCCATGGAGATATCTGGCTTGAGGATGAGGGACAAGGAGAGGGCCAAGGTGAGGGCCACTGTGGCCTTGAAGTAGGATTTTCAATTGGAGGAGGATCAGAAGTTTGCCATCAAATTCCAGGATTATAAACATGTTGAGGAACCTGCTCAGGAAAATAATCATTATTCCAAGTATCAAATGGTGTTGGGTTTTGAGTTATACCTGGCGGTTGATTCAATTCTTTATTGGATTCCCAGAGTACCTTTCGTAATCATGGCAGTGATGGGCAACATTCGGTTGCATGACCATCCTCAAAAATTTCAAAAACTTTTAGACTGCTAAGTGGACACTTTCCAAGGCAGTGTTTCTTTCGACAGTTAGCACAAACGATAAGCAGTGGTTCTTCATCCTTCTCTTGTTCCTGAAAATCATCCAATTTCAAAATCAAAGATTGAATTATATTAAATTTATGTTCAAGAAAAGTATTACATTTTGCACTTGTGAATTTTTCATCAAATGACTTGTCTATCACTATAACAACATGAAAACTCCTCATTGAATGATTCCTCAAAATACCATTTTCTTTTTTTCAACAATCCAACTGGTACATTTTTTCATCACATGGATTAGTACACAAGGGTTCTTACAGTACCCCAAAAATGATATAACGTTGAGAATTGGATTTTGAAGATAAATGAATTTTAAAATCTATTGGCTGAAATAAAGCTCACCACACTTGAATGAAAGGAAAATGCTGAATCAAAGTTCTATTTAATATATGAAAAGAAAAGTAATTTGGAAATTAAATGTCTAAAGCCTACTTCTACTTCTACACATAAGGAAGATAAGGAAATAAAAGTTCAAGAGATAAGAAAGATGGCCAGACTTTGGAGCAACCCCACAAAAGTGGATGCGTGGCTCTTCACTCACGTCTTACCATACACTCACCGCCCTCTCATGTCTTGCAATACCCTTGAAACTCTGTAAGAAAAATTTTACCTGAGCCAAAATACAACTCCCCAACAATGGCGCCAAAATGTTGGTCGGTTTAATTGTTGGATTAAACCTCTCAATATTAATTATCAATCCAGGAGTCGTACACGCGATTTTTACTACGTCTTGGATCAACTTAATGGTCATAATATAAATTATTCCTTTGTAATGATAAACTAGGTACTGGAATGAAACGCACCTTTGTTGGAAAATAAACAATCTTGAAAAGTGAACCTACTTAACCAATTTCATTCACTACAAACTCCATACTACAATTAAACTGTAAGGAAATTCAAGGCAATCCTTAATCATTCTTGCTCTCCTATGATATCTTGAAAATACTAATCTATAAACTCCTCTCTTCAACTTGAAACTATCACTTGAAACTAATCTTGAGATAAGCAAAAAGGTCACACATTATTATAATGACAACCTCGCACATTAAACTAACTAGAACTACTCTTCATAATAAATTCAAGATTCAAATTAAAAAAGGACAGTTCTAACTATTGCTAGAAGAAAACCACTCAGGTTCATGTAAAATAACATCTAAAAGATCCTATTAAAAATATCATAGCAAATAATCTATGATAATATTTCAAAATTTTTTAATCTAGATTAAATGAATCATCCAAAAACAAGCTTACTATTCAAACCATGTAACTCAATAATGAAAACGAAATCACTCTACCTGCACAATTAAATCCGCACTCAAACTTGCTCTTCTAAGGAAATGATTACACTATGAAAACAAGAAGGATTCAAATTAAAAATAAATCTAACTATTAAGCAAAGTCCCAGAAAGCATAAAAAAATCAAATAAGCATTCAAACCTGCAAACATTCAAAGAGATTATGTAATGCAAACCAAACTCTAACTCAAAGCATTAAATATGTTCTCACTTCGATCACTGAGAAATCATTCTATTCATATGTTCCCATTACATTCGATTTGACAATAGGGATAGAGCATAATGTTATATTACAGTTCTAAAACACCGGTTATGTAATGAATAATAATTCTTTAGTCAATTAATTTTCGCAATATGAAGATGACTGAAATTCTTTGAGATTGAACCACACATTCACACAGAAACCTAAAATGTTAAAATCACACACATCTGATTAGCCTATGTTATTGATCAAGCTTAGCTCCAGATGTGGTGGGCCCTCCCACGCCTGGATTAAGCTGGCTTACTACAATGGAGGAACGGTTTTAAAACATCAAAAACTGGAATTCAAAATTAAGCATGCACAATTGCTTTTGCTCACAACATCACTTGAAGGCGATCATGTATTATTAAGATAGCATCTGGAAATTGATTTACATGTCCGGCACAAAAATTATAGTTTTATACACAGCAATTTCCTCTCTCCATTACACTCCTGCAAAATTTGATGTTGGTTCTACATTTGAGAAATTCGAATTTATATTTGGGAAATTCTACCTTACATCTGAGAAATTTCCCCTATCTAAATGACGGATTCACTAATTCCCCCCCCCCCCCTCTTTGTTTGATCGTGAAAACTTATATATATACCGGATTTACAAATTGGGGCTTCAATAAGCCAATTAAAATATAGAATATTGTTGGTTTTAACAATTTGCGAGAATAAGAATTAGCTTTGCAACTAAATATTGAAAGAGGGAACGATTCTGGTGATTTTTTCCTCTTTCCCTGGAGTGGTTGTTGAAGTGTTATTTGACTGATTTCCTCCTTGCGTGATGATGAGCTACTCACAGATGTATCGCCTAGAGATTTCAAAATATCCATATCATTTTGAGGTTAACGTTGTTGGGAATGAGACAACATAATGTGCATATGCTTGTACTGGTAAGCAAGAGGCAGTCTCCAATTGGTACAGGTAGTTGGAAAGAAGCAAAATTCACTGGTAAATGAATTTGTGGTGTCTGCCTGTTTACAAATGATGACCTTTGGAATCCCATCAAATTAATTGGATATTTCCCCTTATGATGAGAAGGAAACACTCTTTCCATTATTTCATCAGCTCGTGTAACCTCTTCTATTTGAATAGAGAGACTAGAATCCTGACTTAATTTAGTTGAAGATAAGCTATCTGAATAATTTGAAGTCTCATTGAAATTGTCAGTACCAATGTTCTCCTGGGATGAGCTTCACCTTAAAGCCAAAGACTCTCTTGCTAGCTTTGTTTTGGATGTATAAGAACTATATGTTTCGATCTATAGCATTATGATCCAGCTCCGAAAAAGCAACCTGATTTTCGAAGCTTCTATGGTTTCACCTCGACTTCTCCTTCCTCGGCTAGAAGTCTCACTAGGCACACCTGTAATCTTGGGACTCAAATGAGGTCTTGCAAAATGGAACCTTAGCTTTTCTTCAGATTCACCCCTCATGAATGGACACTGGTAAAAAATCATTCCTTCATCATTAATAACTTTGAACTAACCTATCTTAACAAATTCACTAGGACTAGATTTAATAAGAAGTTTTCGATCTTCCAAATGGGTCAATATAAAATAAAACCCACAAAATGCCTCTGTCAATAATAAAGTATGATCAACAAAAAGACTGTCTCCTTCTTGAATTTGGGATGCTCCTTTTGTTGAACCACAAATACGATGTCAGCAGTAACCATGTTGGGTGCTTCATCTGCTTCCCCTTGGAAAGTGACCCTCTAACCATTTGCATTCCCTTCTCTACTGCGACCTTGATCATAAGGTGGAGGAAACACAAAGGGAAGGGCATTGAAATTGGCATAGATAGTGCCCAAATGTTAAGCCTGTTAATCACAGTGTTATTTGCTGGTAAGTTTAGATAGTAAAGATGCATGTTTCATAAACTCCCGAAGCTTGTCAACGTGGATGATGTTGAAATCCCATTTTCTAAGTGAGTATTTGTTGAAAGACAGGGCAGTTTCATCGCCTTTAGACTTATCAAAAGGTTTAGAAAGTTCCTCTTTCAAATTCTGGCCAACATGAATATGGTTGAACTTCTGCAAAAACTGCTCTGCTGAAATGTATCTATATGACTTTTCGTTGTCCTCCCAATACTGTTCTTGATCCTTTCTAGAGGTAACCTCCTGCAGAAAGTCTGTCCTTATTACATTATGATAATATCATCAAACAAATCAAATGTCTTAGGTGCTGGCTGCAGAAAACGACATGACTATTGTAGCTTGCTTGATGTGTGCAACCAGTTGAAGACACTTTACAATTTCAAAAGTAGTAGAGCTGTCCAAGCCAATTGATACCTCATCCATGAATAGAGTATTAATTGGATACATTAACATTTCCCAGTTGTTCTCTCACCATGAGAAATTCCTCTTATCATGGCATTACCAATTATGGTGTATGCACAATCTCATCTTGAATAAGGTCATAGATTGTTGCCCCCTTGCATGTGGTGAATTCGTACTAAAATGCATTCCTACAATGAACCTATTCACCTGCCACCAAGAAGCTTGTTTATTAAAAACACTCATAAAATTAAATAATAACAAGAACCTATAAATTAATAGCTATTGTCTCTAAATTCCTCTAATTAATAACATAATGGATTAATAATGATTAAAACACTAGCTACAAGCATGTATTTATTTGATAAAAAACCATAAAAATATGGACAAAAATGCAGCTCAACATAATGCACATTCAACAAGATGTATACCAAATCCAAATAAATATCTCATTTTCTTTATTATGTATGAACATAAATATATATTGTAAACATTAAAATATAATCTTACAATATTCGTGATACATGCATGAAAGTGTGCGCAGTTTGAGATATTCAAATATTAAGTGAAAGTTCCAAGATACACAATTACAATGATGTAACAATAGCTCCAATTGTTACGCATGCAAATCCCTTATTTGAAAAGAAGTGATCCCTCTATCCCAATGAGTGGGTCTAGTAACAACCGTGAAAAATAATACAAGATTTCCTAGTTTAACATTAAATTAATACGAGAGAGTGAGATGGCCTACCTCACTACTTATGCAGTCGCTTCTTTGGTGTCGATATTGATCCTTTTGCTTTCAGGTTTGTTCCTCGTTATTCCTTCTACGTTTGAATACCTGTAAACAATATCAGACAATAAAATACGAAAGATACATAACATATATATATATATATATATATATATTTCAAATAAAACCACTTGAAAGATCAATGAGTATCATGCTAAATCAATTAATATTAACAAATTCACGGGAATCAAAGCATAATTTGTATATTAAATGAACAAAGGGAAACTTACAATCGGTGCCTTTATGTTGGAGGCCTCCATCAGAGTGGTAATCTGAGTCGAAGCCATGCTCTTCAATATCTTCTCCTTCTTCTTCAAATCGACATCATATAGGTGCAATAAGGTAGAAGTAAGGAAACCAACAATGACCAATCAAGACTCACTAGAATGGAACTCCTTTATAGAAGAGCTGGAGAGGTTATGGATCCACTAATGAGGGAGGAATGGCCTTATCTCAAAGGGGGAAATATTTGGAGATAATATCAAGAGTAAAAAGTGGGAGTATTCAACCATATCCTCAAACAACAAGTACTGGAACTCTGTTCTCGAGAATTCCAGAGCTCGAAGCTTCTGCTCCATTTTTGGAGAACTTTCCTGAAGAGGACCAACACGACTTTAATGATGAATTCAAACACTGGTAGTGTTGTGAAACCAACTCCAAAAATAGAAGAAAAGAGATATCAACGCCTTATAAATAAGCCACTTCGAAGGGGCATCCTCCAATACATTACATGAATGAACAATTCTTGGATGATACAAATGACAAAACCTCCTTTCTATATATAGGAGTCCATGGGGGCATAATGTAATCCTAGTGGGGCCACAAGGTAATCCTAGCTGACCTAACAACAATAATGTAAGGGCACAATAATAACAATATGGGGGTTACAGGGGTACAACAATAACAATAATGGGGGCTACACCAACATAATAAGGGACTACATTATTAATATAGGGACTTAACTATCCCTCTCCTTCAAACAAGTGTTGTCCTCAATGCTTGATTATTTCTTGATGCTTCTGTATAAAATTCTCATCATCTCATGTGGAATCTTCTATAGGAAAGTTCTTCCACTTGTTGAGATACTCTAAAATTTATCGTACTTGTCGAGTTCTTGTTTATGTGACTACTTCATAACTTCTTTCGATGTGATGTTGATCTTCCTGTTGTTTCATTAGATTTTGCACCAAAGTTAGATTATCCTTTGAGAGTTGGAGAACTTGTTGTTGATGCTCGATGTGATCTTCCACTAATTTATCATGAAAATTAGCTATTATTTGATCCTTCAAACCATCCAACTTAGCCTCCATTTTTTCTTTTAAACCATCTATGTCATCTTCGGTTGCTTTTCATAAGATCAAAATTTGTTGCACTTGGTACCGTAATTTTGACATCTCATACTGCAATTCTTCCTCTTCATGCGTCATAGTATAGATTTTTGAGGGCTTAATGGGTATGGAATTATTTTTTGGAGGCATTATAGAACCCAATACTGCTAAAAATTCTAAAATATTCCCTTGGAATCACTTCAAGTTGCTTTTTCAAACAAACGTTACGCAATTTTAAAAAAATAACACACCTTTTACTTTCTTTTGAGGAGATCGATATTGAAATTGACTTATCTCTATACTTGCAGATCCTCAATATCTGACATTTTTCCGTATAGTAGTCCTCTGACGCTTCTTTCAAATGCCACAGGTCTGACTTGATTTGGATTCTTCAAGTTAAAGTTATGTCCAATCTCCCACAATGACCTAATTATGGACTGGTTCAGTAGAGCAAACTTATACGACTTGTCATGTGTCACTGTTTGATCCTTTGGATCTTAAAATTATAGACAGGAAACTACACTCCATGTACTTCCAGTAACTTTTTACAGAATTCCAATCTGATGCTTAAAGAGAGAGAGTTATGAATATTTTCCCACACTCACCTCTTTGAGATGAAATTCGGGAGCCTGAAAAAAACCTAACTTACACAGATCATATATCCAGAAATATTGCGAACCAAGCTCTGAAATTTTGTGACGATGTTCCTCAGGATTTCAGCTTCGCACCCTACAAATTTCGAACCTTCGTAGAAAAAACGTTATAGTGAAAATTCCATGATGACCTTTTTAAGTGAAATTCAGGAGCCTACAAAAATCCCTACCTTCCACAGATCATATCTCTGTAAATATTGCGAACCAAGCTCTAAAATTTTGCAATGATGTACCTCAGGATTTTAGCTTTGCACTATAAAAGTTTCAAATTTTTAACCTTCATAGAAAGAAAGTGATAGCTAAAATTCCACGATGACTTGTTTGGAGCAGCGAAACCCTAGAATCCAAAGATTTGATACCATATGTTGTGAAACCAGCTCCAAAAATAGAAGAAAAGAGATATCAACGCCTTAGAAATAAGCCACTTCAAGGGGGAAACCTCCAATACATTACATGAATGAACAATTCTTGGATGATACAAATGACAAAACCTCCTTTCTATATATAGGAGTCCATCGGACCACAATGTAATCCTAGCCGACCTAACAACAATAATGTAAGGGCACAATAATAATAATATGGGGGTTACAGGGGTACAACAATAACAATAAGGGGGGATACACTAACATAATAAGGGACTACACTATTAATATAGGGACTTAATAGGTAGTTTTATTCACAGATTAGGGGCAGGGTGACAGGCGCAAGGCTATTAAGGGAAGAACCATGCTGGACTTGTAAAATAACGTGTTTTACAAACTTTTGGAGAAAATATTCAAGGCATTTCTCTTTTAGGTCTTTGGGGATACCTCAAGCCATGTTATCTAGGATGAACAAGTTTATATATCTTTTGTTTCTTTGCAACATTTGTGACATGAATGACACAAAACGACACTTAGGATAAGGACCGAGGAATGTGATAAAATATTGTGTAACAGATGCCCCCTAAAGCATGAAAGCGAAACCAGAAGTGATGGTTGAATTTCTTTATTCGACATCACAAGGACTTTGGAAAACCACCATCAGGAGACCTGGAAATAAAACACGATACAATATACGACATCTCTAATATAAACATTCCTAATAAAATATCTCTGAATAGGCATCAAATAACACATGAACCCACTACATGGAAGCAACCATCCATTTGAAAGAGATCATGGAAATGGATCCATGGTATTGTCGCATCCATTTGTATAGAAAGGATCATGTGTACAATCATGAATACTCAATAACTCCACGTAGCCTATATAATAACAGATGTAATCCAGGGTCTTCGTCTCTATCTCGATCTATCCACTATATGAATCTAACCATGTGAATAGATGTGTTGATGTCAAACATGGTAGAATCTACCTGATTAACAGTCAATGATGTAAACCGTTAACTTGCGTGAGAGAAACCACGGATAATGACGATGGCCATCAAGGTGTGACAACACAATCTACAAGTGTGAATGGATGAGCTGAAGTCGAACACTTACATAGTCATTCGATCGAAGGCCAATGATGTGAACCTGTCTTTGAACGTGAAGAACTTTTCGTTGAGGCATGCAAGCTCCAAGGCACCAAAAAATATTTTCTAAATAATATTCCTAGGTAATGAGCTAAAGTTGACAAGAAGGAGGGACATAATGATTCCCACATCATCGACATGAAACAAAGGATTTTTCAAGATGGGAGGAGTGATTTAAGATTTTTGTAGATAGGGTCAAATAAGTAGAGGATGTTTGATTTTATAGATAGGACTTCTATTGAAAATATCAGCGACACGACTCTAGAGTTTGGCATCACTTGACTCAAAATGGGATCAAAGGTCATGATGATGGCAGATGATGATCAAATGAGAGGAAAATTTATTTCCTAAACCTAGGAAAGAAAATGATGAATGAAGGGTATCCCCAACGTGACACGAAATGCAGATGAGTATCATGTTCAAGAGATTTGGTACATAATTAAAAGCATGCTTCACTTCCATTTTTTCCTACTATTTCTAGAGAGTACCTCTTTATTTTTTATGGAAATATTGAAGAAGAAACCATATGCTTAGCGTATAAGTTCACCCTTCGGATGAATCCATCCTAGTAAGTTTAACGAGTCCTAGGAAGGAGTAACTCGATCTCATCATGGTGACAATTCCTTCATAGTTTAAGTTTTAAAAGTCAGACAAAGGGGTAGCTCGGTATATTTTTCATTTTTTGGGGTTTTGAAAAAGAGACGGAAAATAAAACTCCAAAAGGTCCCTTTTCATAGATATTCCCTTGAATCTGAAAAGGTAGAAAACAATATCCGAGAGAAGCTCCTGATCATGTTTGACCAAGGTATTCATTTTTCATAATTAGTCAATATAAGCCCAAAAAAGGGGTAAACGTATACTGATATGAAGTCAATTCATTTATTTTAATGAGCTCAAAAGTACAAGTGGTCGACAATCTTTTCATATTTCGAGAGTCAGAAAAGAGCTTAAAGTTGACTCCTCTTAGAGGAACGAATGGTATAAAGGGTTGAAACTGGTTCCGATCATGGTGGAACTGATCAAAACACATAAAGGTCAAGAGGCTGGCTAATAATACCACTCATCTTAGCAGTTCCTCAAGAAAGGGTAAAACAACCAAGTGAAAGTCTATGATTGACCAAGTAGAAGGTGACGATGGAATGCCAAAACCAAGGCTCATCTCAAAAAATAGGTTGATAAAATGGCAATAATGAAAGGTAATATGGGAATGGTTTAATTTTTAAACAAGATTGAAACATGGAAAACTATTCTTGAGAACCCTTGAAGATGGTTTCATGTTTACACAAGCTTGAAACATGTGGAAAAACTATGCTTGAAAGTGGCTTCATTTCTTCACAAGCTTGAAATGGAGACAAACTATGCTTGGAATAAGTTTGCATGCCCCCAGGATAATGACTCGATTCGAGGTACATAACCCGTAAGCTTCATCTCATTCACCTAATTAGACTATTGGTTACTAATAGGTGGATGGAATGAAGGTTCATCTATGAGATCAAGTGAAAGACTCGACTGGGATTTTACAAGATCTAATCAAAGACTCGAATTGAAAGGGGAATTGTTTCATTTGTTAATGAGATTGACGCAATAAAATAACTATGATCATAGGGACCTATTTAATTTTTTTAACGAGGTTGACATATTAAAATAACTATCCTCATAAGGAATTTGTTTCATTTTTAACAAGGTTGACACAGTAAAATAACTATTCTTATGACACTTTGTTTCACTTTTTAACAAGATTGACAAAAGACAAGGAACTTTGCTTGAGAAATCTTGTTCCATTTTTTAAGGAGCTTGACACAAGAAAAGGAAATTTTCTTTGAAGACCTTGTTCATGTCCCATAAGAGGTCTTGGCTTCCAATAGGGTCTCATCGAATGAGAGAACAACACTTTGGAAATCAAGGTCCAATGCCCCCAGTACATGATGCACTTTATCACTGACCATATCATTAGTAGATGCGAGAAAGGAAGAGGTTGCCACATAATTAAACTATGGCAGGGAAGATACCAATTTCATGTAAGCACCATTAGGGGATGATTGTTGATTGGGAGCTAGATTGGGACCAAATAATGACATATGATCAATTGCCAAAATTATTCCTTCATGTGGGAAACACGTCACACAAAAGAGAGAAGAGATAAGAACTCCCATGAAATAAATATAGTCACGACCAAAGAGTAAGTTAAAGTACAAAGGGCATTGGAAAACCATCATGTCTATATAGACAATTATTCCTCCCAAAGTAATAGGCAACTTCCGAAGGATCCCTAACGGTTGACTAGTTCCTTTATTAAAAGCCAACAGATTATGGGTAACCAACACAAGCTGCAGAGAACCGAAATATTGTCAAGAAGTTAAACACATAATAATAATAGATGCGTATTCATATATTCTTTTGCTAGGTATGACCACAATATAGGCCCGTACTGTGATCTCAAAGGGAACATGAGAAGGAAGACGATTCCAATCAAAGGAAGTGACCAGAATACATGGAGGGGGTGTCGTGGGAATGGGAGAACTGCCCCCTTGTGCTAAGGGAGCAGGAGGATTTCCTCCCTTGTGCTAAGGGAATAGGAGGATTTCCCTCCAATTCATGGGAATATGAAGAAACAAAAATAACTTGAGTGGTATGAGGTTCACTGTCTATGGGAAAAGCACGATCCACTAAAGGTGGAATCAGGCCAACCATTTTCTCAACCAATGGTTGGTCGAGAATGGACTCATGAGATTCACTTGCAGAGAGAGTGGTATTGACCAGAGATGAATTATGATCAATCACTTGATCAAATAGAGGAGGATCAAGGAAAATCTTCTGGTAGCTAGCCAGAATTCGTGGCTGAGAATTTGTATTGTTATCCAAGACTTTTGAGGCTTCTTCCATATAAGGAAAAAGGTGAATGGGATGATTCCCTTCACATAAATTACAAGGAAATTTGACTTTACCCATTTTCCCATGGGCCTTACTATCACTAGTTGAGGGTTTCCCACCAATATGATCTCTAGAGGTCGATGACAAAGGTTGATTTCAAACGATGGACCATACTTATAATATCTTGTGAATTCCAGGACAATCCCTAAGAAGGTGGTCACCCTTACATAAATTTCAAGGGAATTTGACTTTGCAGGACTGAATGAAATATTTTTCAACATCAGTTGCATTGTTAGCAATTGTCGCTTAGTTCCCCCCTTGATTATTTTTCTTCTTCTTCTTCTTCGTCCTCTTCTTCTTATTCTTAGTTTCCTGATTAATAGAATCCAGACTTTCACTAGGAGACGAGGAAGAATAGGGTGAAGAAACGAGTGAAGAAGGTGAGGGATCAAATTTTGACACTGTTCAGGTGGAGGAAAACTTTATTGAGAAGAATCTTGGACATTTGGAACCATGAGGGTTGAAAATAACCAAACTGTTAAACCAATGGTTAATCCTGGGAGCGAAAAAATTTCCATATATGGAATGCCAACATTTCCAAAAGAAGGAAAAGGACCAGGATTCCCATCTGAGGGGAATCCTTGATTGGTAAACTCGGCAATTGTTTCCATTAGGATCAACCTAATATATACTAAGGATTTTTTCACGGGTAGGATGTTTTCATGGACAATAAATTTTAGAATTAAAAAGGGTAATATAGATAAAAGAGATTACCAAGTATCCAAGAACTGCAATATACACCTTGGTGAACCGAGGACTTGAAGTACAACAAATAATATCCTAAAGTGTTGTGTTTGGTTTATCACGTCTACAAGATGGCCGACTCGGTTACCTATGGCAGGTTTGAAACCTAGTGGGGTCTCCCAAAGTATACGGGATGGTACGTGGGTTCAGAGTCTATAGTAGCGATGTATAATGTGTAACCATTCGATGAGAGCGTGCCCATATACTTACCATACATGGAGCATAGTCCTCTATACTTCCGTACATGGGACGAGATATCACACCCAGAATGCAACACTCACTGTTAACAACAATTGCTAGGTTTAATGATGCCAGAACACGTCTCTAAGCTAGACCTCTATATATTTGTGTTAATTCCAAATTATCCTTAGGTTAATTTATGTTCATTTTAATGTTGATATGAAATTAAGTTTCTATGTTGGGCTCAAAACGATGTCACCTGGATTCCTAGGATTCAACTAAATGAGAAAAGGATTATTTTGTTTTCAATGAAAGATAAATTAATAAGGGAATAGATTGCAAAGGGTGATGCATCAAACAGAATTTAGCCAAAAAAATTCCCCCCAACTAGATTTCACCTTTCACTTTTCAAAATGAAAATTCTAAAAAGTAAAATGATTTCACTTTCACTATCCCAAATGCAACTCATTCAAAAGTAAAATGATTTCTACTTTCACTAAGATGCACTTAAATAAATTTTTTATTTTTCTCTTTGAATGAATAAATGCAACTGATGGAACTAATGCACTTAAAAAAAATTCACTTATTGAAAAATTCTAATCTATTTCCAATAAGAAATTCAAAAACTAGCCTTTCAATGCAAGTGATCTTACGCATTTAACGAAAATTAATTCTTGAAATGAAAACTAAGTAGATGCAAAACCCAATTTCTTTAAACAAGAAAAAATTTCACTACTATCCTATAACAGAGAATTACTATTTCTTGATCTATACAAGCAATAAACAAATATTTTAATTGACTTGCAACAACAAGACTCAACCAAAAGAAAAATTTGCCACTTAAATCATAAGACTAATTTGTGCTTTTCAATGAGACGACAAACACTCAAATCAAGAAATAATGTAATCAAAGAAAAGAAAAAATTTCAAGGATCAAGACACACTAAGGGTTATCTAGAAGAGACCCAAAAAATCTCTATTTTCTAAGACCAACGCGGTCCACCAATTAGCACTAGTGGTCTGCAACACGGCTGTTCCAACAAAAAATAGCATTGACAATGCTACTATGTCTATTAAAAAGCACGTTTATAAAGGAAAAGAGGGATAAAACAAGCAATCTATGCGGAAAAATTTACACTTTAAAGCCAAAATATAGACTAAAAAACAAGCTAGAATACAAAATTAGATCCACTTGAGCTTTCACTTAGGATGAAATGTAGTTTCCGCACATGTATCATTGATCTTTAAATATATTTAACCCCAAACAAAGAAGTATACCAAAGATAAGCCAAGCATTTCTAGTTTTAATAGTTTCCCTTTCGTCTTTTTCCACTTTTCCATAAAACCAAAAAGGATAGCTTTCATACATGGTCTTATTAAAAAAAAACACGAGAAAATATATGAAAGAAATGGATATAACATAAAATACATAAAATAAGAAATAAAAGTAAATTCTAGTAAAGGGCATGTCAAGAAAAAAACTAAAATGAGAAACACAAAGTGGGAACAATGTTGTAATGCGATGCAAAAGTGACTAGAATGCAACTAAACCTAAAATATAATATATCTGACTAGAAGTTCAGGTTCACAAAAATTCATATTTCCAATGCAGCTAATATTTTTTTTCTCGTCCCGTAAGAAGAAATATATAAATGACTACTGACAAAATAAAATTATGTGCAACAATAAAAATACTTTCCTTAATCACTTGCACATAAAGATGAAGGTTAAGTTTGTAGGAAGAAAAGTATGATGTAACTACTTGCTTTAACTAGTCTACAACTTTACCTTGATGATTAGAACAATGATCATACAAACCTTGAAGGAATCCAACACAAGTACATTTTCCTGCATTTTTGGTCTTAGAAAACATCAGGTAATATTGGAACTTATTATTAGCAATATAACTTACCAGATAAGATTCCTCTATCCAATCATCGATTCAATCATATTATATTAAAAAAAAAAAATTTAAAAACCCATAAACTATAAGGGAGAATGAACTTTCAATCAACGCAATTAAATCATGGGGAGAAACTTGCAAGGAAAATATAACGTTATCTCATTCAAAAACCTTGTTAAGGTCATGAGGACCTAACATAACTGTTACACAACATTTTGTCACTATTCATGTACTCCCTATTCCTAGATCTTGGAGAACCCCTATAGTGATCCTGTGTACTTTTTCTATCATGAAAACGTGCCTTTGGATCCCTTATAGTCTGAAGAACAATCTCTCTTTTAATCATTCCTAGAGTAGCTCCCTAAAAACCCACTTTTTGGAGTAGTGCGACCCTTCTGTGTCTCACCAATGCTGATGGCCCAACCTTAGCCTATGATCAGCGTCGATCAATGCTAGTATGGACCTCATAACCATGCCAATCTACTTCTAGAATATTTTTTAAAATGGAAATGAAGCTTCATGGCCTAGAAGCTTCGAGAGCGTAGAGCTGGATGTTTGTTGATCAGTATATGGCCAAGCTTCCTACCTTGGGCCTCTTGTTACTACAAAAGAGGAACCACCCAAGGAGATAAGCCATTTTCCCAGCTTAAGTGGATCCATGCCCCCTCCTCCATCACTATAAATTGATCACCTTCCAATGCCTCTGCTAGTTAGAATAGAATAGCAAAGAAAGGTTTGAAGATTTTTGTAGGCAGAGAGTTGAGACCCTTAGCCTTCTCACATTGAGTTGAAAAAGAGTGCTTTAGAGACGTGCTTGGATTTAGACCGGCCAAAGGAGAGCTTCGACATCAAGACGCAGGTTGTAACTCTTATTTTATTAATAATATGATACAACTAATATTTTTTTTCCATTCTTGTCCATGTTTATGATAAGAATTCTAAAATTCCTTGATCAGCTAGATAGATTACTTTTGTTATATGCATGTTGTAATTTTATGTTTCTTGTTGTTTTTTGGTCACTTGTGTAGGTAATTGAACACTGATAGAAACAAATATCAATCTTGGAAGAGAGAAAGACAAAAAATATTCGATGAGGAGCAACATCACAACATCAGACTAAGGTAGGCCATCTCCTTCGATCTATGTTTCATTTAGAATCTAGGAAGGTAGGTTTTTTCTTGTTCCCTTTGTTGCTTGACCAACCCTAGGGCTAGAGGGATCGTCTCCGTCCATAGAGAGGATTTACCTAGACAACAAATTGGAAACTCCACTGGAGAGTCATTGCCTCTAATATCTTTACACTCTTTGAGATTTTGATTTTTCATTCATATTTTTTTGAATGTTTGTCTCTCCTTTGTTTTTTGCTTTTGTGACTACTTACAGTCATCAATCTCCTTTCTAAAGTGATAAGGTTGGTTTTCTTCAGACACACCCTTTTGTTTTTTGTCATTTTTCTTGATCGACATTTTTAATTCTCTGACAGTCATGCTGATCAGTGCTAGATGTTTTAACACAGAAGTGCTTATCCCCTTCCGACGTGAGGTGCAGGCTCACATGCACACCGATTTTTGTGTATATGTTTTTGGGTTTCCCTTCATTGATTTCTAGTGTGTCTTACCCTTCTAAACTTCCTTCTCTTCTCAGATTACTCTTGTTCTTTTCTTTTCAGCGTCTTGATTGCCCAATCAGTTCAAATTTGGTCTTATTTCTTTCAAACTATGAATCCTCATCATCCCAGGGTTTATAGGTGCTTTGAGTCATTTGAATGGTCTCATGCTTCATTGGGTTCCATACCTACTATTGAGTCAATTTTATCGTCTATTTTGAACCTTTTGGTTTGGTTGTTTTTGTTTTTCTATTGATCTCTATGATTAGATATTTCAAGTGTCCATTCTGTGTGAATTTGATTCTCTCTTCCATAAACAAGCATAGATTACATTGCTTGTCTTCAACTGAAACATATTTCTTTGTGTATTTATCAGTGTGAAAAGTGAAGAATGTTTTGTTTTGAGGAAATGATTTGAGGCTTCTCTTTAGTACTTTGATTATTGCATCTTTTAGCATTTTGAGTAATTTCATTAGGTAAGTACTTGAAACAAGTAATTACATTTGAAGTGTTTTTTTCATCCTTTTTTCATTATGTTGATATATATTTAAAAAAAAAAAAAATCATTCATTTTTCATATAAAATGAAGAGCTTCATTTTGATTGCTTCTAGTGCATTCAGTGAAAACTAGGAAAGTGAAATAGATTTTCATTTTTCTTTGGATTATGCACTTAAAGAAGTAGTGAAAATTTGTCATGGATTGCTACATTGGTTGTGTGATCCTCTTCCTCTCAATTAGTGTAGTTTTTCATCGAAATGAACAATTGTCTTTTTTTTTTCATATAGTTTCATTTTATGGATTTAGGTGACATCGTAAGGGATTAAAAATGAGACTAAAATTCAAGATAAACTTTAAAATTTATTTAATGAATCTAAGGAGCATTTGGAACTTAACGAAAAAAAATTATAGGTATAGGCTAGAGATGTGTTCCGACATCTATAAACTCGACAACTGCCACTAACAGCCTGTGTTGCATTTCGGGAGTGAAACCCCATCCCACGTATGGAAGTATATATCACTTGCGGAATGTATGATAAGTATATGTGGATGCTCTCATTGAACGATTACACATTAGAAAGTGCCAACATAGACTTGTGCTCCCTATACCGTCGAGTATAAAACGAGAGACCCCACTAGGTTTCTATCCTTTAGCCATAGGTAACTGAGTATGCCACCTCATAATCATGATACAATGAACGCAACATTCTGGGATATTTCCTGCCCGTACTTCTTGGTTCGCTAGGAGGTATTCTATAGTTCATGGATACTTGGTAAACCATCTTTCCTAGAACAATCCATTTTTTATTTATTTTGTTTTTTAAGTTATAAAATCAATTACCCATGATAACCTGGCGCACCCGTAAAGCTACTTCTTGGCCACATCATGAGTAACTCCTTATAAAGACATTTTAAAAAAACCTTGAATAAATCACCTATTTTACTCTTTTACTACTAAATCAAAGTCATCATGGCTAAACCATCAATTTCAGCTTCCCCTTCATCATCCTCTATTGAAGGGACATCACCACAAGTTTCTTATGATGCTTCACCATCAGTTAGAGCTAGAAGTGCTGATCTTGCAATCCTTCAAGGTGTTCAACCCCTTGCTACTTGTTCTCTTCTTGATGAGTCAGTTAACTACAACATGTTTCCTCGAAATCTATTTTTTGATTTTGTAGAATTCTCTCCTCAACGATAGTATAGCTCGTTTGATACACTAGGTGTAACTTTGGTGCCTTCGCCACCTACACATCGTGTTGTCGCTCATCAGTTATTTCCACCTATGGATTCTGAAGGTGAGGTCTCATCTCCCCTTGAAGTTTCAAGTTCTCTTAGAGCCATGGACAAGTCTTTGTATGAGGGGCATCAATTCCCTCTTGAACACTTTCCTTATGGGGGGCAGGCCTCTCAGCCCTCTACCCAGCCATTGATTCCATCTGGTTACACGTCCTTGGGAAATTTAGTTTCTGGTGTTTCAAGTGCCATGTCCTTGTACCAAAACACCATTTGGAAAAATACTATGGTGCCTACATCTGGTATGTTTGTATCTAATGCATTTATTTCCATCCTTGTTAAAACTACAGTTACATTTGTTCCAACACAACCAACTGTCTGCATTAGTGCTTCAGCACCTTTCGTCAGTGTACCAAAGTCAATTCCGTCGATCCCAACTACTGGGGGGCATCCATCCCTGTCAAATGTCTCTCAAGCTTTAGCTGGACCATATATGAGCATATCACAAACTCACATTCCTAGATCTAGTCAACCTATTGGTAGTATCCCTATGCCTTCTATATCATCTATCCCGGCGGGGTTAACCTACGATCATTATCACCAAGATTTGCAAAACGAAATACTCAACCAAAAACCCTATTTCCCTTATGGTTCTCAATTGTTACAGACTCCACTCCTGAATCCGCAAGGGTGTCAAGGTTAGTCTGGGATTCAATCATGGGCTTATGCATATCAGTAGGGGCCTACTTTCATTCAAAAATGTACCTATGTGCAACAAGTTCAACCTTATGTTCAATTAGGTCAACCTTTTGCTCACCAGAGTCAATTTTCTTATGCTTAATAAGGACAACATTTTGTTCAACAAGGACAACCTTACACTCAGCAAGGACAACCTTTTGTTCAACAAGGAAAACCCTCATCTCAACAAGGTCAAATATTTGTTTATCCAGGCCAACCTGGGTCTATTGGCCAACCTGGCCAACCTCAACAACATCAAGGCACCATGATGAAAAATCCACAAGGTCAACCTTTTAGTTCACAAGTTTAGCCTCAAGGTACCATGATCTCCAATCCTCAATGGCCTCAAGGTCAACTTTTGGGGTCACAAGGTCAACCTTTGGGTTCATAACATTACCTTTTAGGTTCTCAAGGTCAACCTCAAGGTATTGTGTTCCAAAAATTTCAACAACAACGAAATCCCTATGCTGCGAATTATACCCAAGCTAGACCTCAGTGGTCTACTACAAGAAAAAATATGTTCTTTGGTCCACAACCAGGATATGGTCAAAATCCCCAAGGTTTCACTCCTTATGGGAAAAATCCTTTCGAACAAAACTAATGGGGGAATAATTTCTCCCAACTTGTTTGGAGTCCACAAATGGGCCTTTACCAAAGGTCGATTATGCCTTTTAATCAACAATTTCCTTTTATTGCAACATTGGAACTACCTGATGTGTCGAGATTGAATAATGATATGATTCTCCATAATCCATATTGGATTAACGTTCCTACTGAGATACCGAGAAATTTCCCTAAATTTGAAGGAAATTATAGAGAATACCCCCAAGCACACATCATGACATACCATCTCTAGTGTTCTTCTAACTCCTGGGTTGATGACTCTGTCCGTCTACGTATTTTTCAAATAAAATTAACTGGTGCTTCTACAAAGTGGTACATCGAGCTTCCTCGTGGAACCTTCCAAGATTTCAATTCTCTAGATATGGCTTTCCTCACGCACTTCCAGATACCTGTTCACTATGGAATGAGAAATCACCTCCTCACATTCTTGAAACAGTATACCACTATGCACATCTCTGATCACATCCATGAATGGAGACGGCGACATCGTTTGATCAAATTCCAAATTCCTGATCAAATCTTGACCAAATGGTTCAAAAAATCCTTCATCAATGAGATTTCCAAGGATATTTCTATGGGGGCATGTGTCACAGAGGAACAAGATATTTCTCATGCACAATATATTGATCTAGTTTATTACTAGTCTAGAACATTGTATGATATCTTGCCTGATGCTCTGTGCTCTTCTACCAAACTTGAAACTTGGAAAGCTTTGATGGTAGCACCTGTCGACGACATCATTGAGTTAATTACCCATACTTATCAAAAGTATTCCTCTACTTCTAGTAAGCATAAATCCTCTTCCTCTTCTGATTATGTCCCATAGAATCCTTTGAATCCTGATAAAACTACAGAGGTTAATGTCATCCAATCTACTACGGTAAACAAAAATTCCAAAGGTAAAAAGAAAGGCAAAGGAAAATCCAAATATGATGCCCCAAAATAGGATTCTCCCAAACCTCATACTGATGATGGAACTAAGCGCAAACCTAAATACTCTTGCCTAATCTATGATGCTTAAAACTACACTAAAGACCACCCCCAATGGGCTGAAGTTAGTCATTTACTCAAAGGTACTGAAGGAAATCTGGTTTTCCTCAAAGAGAAATTTCTGCAGAACAAACTCAGATAGTAGACCAACCCCCATATTCTTCCTCATCTGGTTCCCAAGTGTTTATGATGAATGGAACATCACCCATTTCTGTGGCCACCAGAACCAAATATTATTCAACTCATCCTCGTTAGTCGGCAGAGAAAGAAATTGTCGATGCTCCTTCTCCTTCTACTCTTCCCACTTCTAGCCCTCTTCATTTTGAAAGACCTAGTCCCGATCCCATTATCTGACCACCTTCTAAATGTGTGCTTCAAAAATCCTCTTATTACCTAAATGCCCGAGTTTCTCAACATTACAATATCGTTGAGGATTTGGCTCAGGAACCTTCCGCTATGTCTGCATTAGAGGTTTTTCAGAGCTATCCTTTAAAACAGAAATCACTATTGTCCACAATTCGAGGAATTGGTCCAACCGATTCGAGTCTTATCACTTTCAATATAGAAAACCATGTTTTGTGCTTTCCCCATCAACTTTCTTTCCTCATTCAAGTCATCATTAATGGAAATACAATCCATTGGTCAATCGTGGATGAGGGTGCATCCAATTGCATCATGTATGTGTCTTGTTGGAAAGCCATTGGCTCTCCAACTCTTAGCCAATCTACAAACACCTTGGAGGCTTTCGATGTAAGAGATTCCCATCCTTTTTGTATTCTCCCTAACGTTCCTATCACTTTGGAAGGAAAAATGGTCAATGTCGAATTATAGGTTTTTGACACTAAACTCAATTACAATTTTCTACTCGGTCGCAGTTGTACCCACACCATATTTTATGTGCTACCCACTCTGTTTCATGTCCTTCATTTCCCACATCAAGGGAAGATCATCATTGTTGACCAATTGTTCTTTTTTGCTTCTACTTCCTTGGAATTGAAACGTGTCATATGTGGATCATACCACCACAACATATGAGAGTGTGGGGGCAGGACTTTTTAAAGATTGTGCCTTAATGGGTATTTTTCATCTCCCACCATGAAATATCGCTCATATCAACATGATCTCTACTTTGTCTGATCCTTGTATCATTACTTCTCTCGATAAAATTTATTCCTTCAGCAATGTTATGTCGTTAAGCCCTGCTAAAATCAATTATTCAGAAATTATCTTGGCTTCGGCGCCCGGTCCTGATCATACTACTCCTAGTATGCACTTCGACGCGTATTCTCAATCTCCTTGGCTTGTTTCTTCAGATTCTTCTGACCTCTTGAATGAGACGTTTCCTTCTGATGAAAGTATTGTGGAGACCATCTCTCTCGAGGAAACACCCTGGGACGATACCCATCATCGTTCTTCGTTTCTTCCAAGTTCTAGAGAAATTCCTTCATGCCTTGAAAATTTTGCTTCCTGTGCTTCGACTAGTCCACTTCAGACACCCATCTTAACACATGAGATATTTTCTAAAGGTAACATGGGAAACATCACTAGTATGATGCTTATTGAAATTTTTTTCAAGCCAAGAATCGTCAATAACATCCATATTGGGGTAACTTGCTCTTCAGATGAGATCAAGCTTTACACCAGTCATTTTCAAGAGTTCTGGGATGTCTTTGGATGGTCATATGAAGAAATGTCTGTTATTGATCATAGAATAGTGGTGCAAGACATACCCACTTATCCTAATGTAAAGCCTATTCATCAACAACTCCACCTCGTGCATCCTAGAAAGGTAACCAATATAAAGGGAGAAGTTGAAAAGATTCTCAAATTTGGCTTCATATATCGTATCCCTTTGACATATTGGGTTTATAATATCATCTCTGTTTATAAAAATCAAGGTACCATCCAGTTCTGTATTGATTATCGCAACATCAATCATGCCTACCCTAAAGATAACTATCCCACTTCTTTCATTGACCAAATCATTGATGAATGTGCTAGGAGCGAGATATTTTATTTTATGGATGGTTTTTCTGGGTATAACCAGATTAAAATCCTGCCAGTTGATCAACATAAGACTACTTTCATCTGTCCTTGGGGAACTTTTGCCTACAAGAATCTCCCTTTCGACCTAGAAAATGTCGGCAAGACTTTTCAACTAGCGATTTCATATGCCTTTCATGATATTAAACACATTGTTCAACCTTATCTATATGATTTACCTGCCCATTCAGCTAAGTGTCATGACCATCCTACTCACCTTAGAGAAAATTCTCTCCACTCTAGACATTATAATATACGTCTTAATCCTCATACATGTGTCTTTTGCATTGAATTCGACAAAATTCTATGGTTTTTCATCTCCAAAGAAGGCATCTATCTCGATCCTTTGAAAGTTGAGGCTATTGTTAACTTACCCCCTCCTTCATCTTTACATTAGCTATAAATCTTTCAACGGAAAGCCAATTTCCTCCGTCATTTTGTACTTAACTATGCTGATCTAGCTAAAGGTTTTATATGGTTTCTTAAGAAAGGCATCCCATTCCTATGGGATGAGGTCGCTCAAAAGTCCTTTGATTCCTTAAAGATTGTTCTTATCAATGCTCCTTTACTGCATCCCCTGAATTACCATCGTGATTATTCCTTTTCCTAGAAGCTGCTTCCAATACTATTGGTATGGTACTGGTCCAAGATGATGATGATGGCACTGAACACGTTGTTTACTACCTCAGCCACAATCTCGTGGATATTGAGACTTGGTATGCCCATGTCAATAAATTAGCTTTATCTGTAGTTCACGATGTTCAATGTTTTTGGAATTCGATTTTACTTCGCACAACTACAATGATCTCCGATTGCAACCCCATGACCTACATTTTGACTTGTCAGTTACTAGGGGAAAGTATTATAAGTGGATTGTCATCCTACAGGAATTTGATTTGGAATTTACTGCTTCCAAATCTAAAAAATAACTGGTTTTTGCCGAGTTAATATGCTCCCTTCCCTCTACAACTGCCTCTTCCAGTTTTGATGAGAAGATTCCAGATGTTACTCTCTTTATTATCAGCAATATCGACCCTTGGTATGGTGATATCATCGTGTATCTCCAAACTCAAACCTTTCGATCTGAGTTAACTAAAGTTGATCATCGACACATTCGACATTACTCTCAACCCTATCACATCATCAAAGATACTTTGTACCACGTCGGTTTTGACTTGATTCTTCGTCGATGTTTAACTTTCGAAGAGGCTGAGAGATCACTCAATGATTGCCACTCTGGGGCCTATGGCAGTCATATGTCTATATATGCCACTAATCAGAAGATCCTTCACGCTGGTTATTTATGGCCTTCTATCTTCAAGGATTGTATTATTTCCTTCTGAAAATGTCACGCCTGCCAAATTTATCAATGGAAATTGCACACCCCACTCGCACACTTACACCCAGTTATTATCGTCAGCCCTTTGGCTAAATGGGGCATTTATTTTATGACATCTAACCATCACTCGGCTAGGGGGCATGCCTATATTATCGTTGTCGTTGATTACTTTACCAAATGGGCTGAGGCGATGCCTACATATGCCGCTGACAGTAAAATTGCCGCTCAATTTCTATTCAATCACATTATCACCCGGTTTGGAGTTCCTCAAGCCATCGTCACCAACCATGGCTCCCATTTCCACCATTACATGATGGATTAGTTGACCACACAGTTGGGTCTGCAACACGAAAAATCGACTCCTTATTACCCTCAAGCTAATGGCCAAGTTAAAGCGGTCAAAAAAGTCTTAGTTACCATGCTTCAGTTCACCATTGGGATGCATAAGTCAAACTGGCATCTCATTCTTTTTTCAGCTCTTTGGGCTTATCGAACATTAGCCAAAAATGCCATCAGATTTACTCCTCTTCAATTAGTATATGGTCTAGAAGAAAATTTACCGATTGAATGTGAAATTCCTTCACTCAATTTAGCTGTTGAATTACTCCCAAATACGTCACCATAAGAGAAATGTCTTCTATATCTGGAAAGGCTTTACGAAACTCGTTGCTTCACTGCTTTAGTCACTGAAGCTTAGAAGAAATGAGTCAAATCCCATTTCGATCAGACTATTTCTCTGCATGCCTTCTCTAAAGAAGACTTGGTTCTTCTATATGACCAAGCTCACGATAAGCTGGGGGCAAGGAAATTCTAAAATATGTGGCATGGGCCATACGTTGTCAAACTTGTTTTGCGAAAAGGGGCCTATGAGTTAATTGATTATGAAGGAAACCCTCTGGATAAGCCCTAGAATGGGATTTACCTCAAAAAGTATTATGCGTAATTTCTTTCGTATAATTATTTTTGTACATTAGTGTGTTTTCATTTTTGTACAGTTTGGTTTTGGTATGATTTTTGTGAGTATTTTTCCAGCTTATCTTGTTTTACTTGGTTTTAAAATGTATATAACTCCTTGCGTTGGTTTTTCTGATGGTGATTGTCATAGTACTCAAAACTTATCCTCTTCAGCATGGGCAATCTATGATCCCAATGGTGAGTTAGTGGATCTACAAGGTATCTTTTTAGGTCGTACAACCAAAAATATTACAAAGTATAGTGCATTCATTGAACTTCTGTCAGAAGCTATTACTTTTGGCATTAGGGAACTAGTTGCAAACCTTGATTTACGACTTCTTGTCCTTCAATTCAATGGGCAATATTCTGTCAGAAATCTTCATATTTTTAGAATGTATCTGCGTTTTCATCTCTTAGATTTTTTTTATTATTATATTAGATATCATCATATTGCAAGTTGCATGAATACATTAATAGATGCATTGGCTAATTATGTTTTAGATAGACATTTGCAATTTTTTTAAAACCATGATCATCACCACATCATATGTTAAACAAGAAAATATAGCATATATACATGTCAATAACGTTTGCAAGTGTTTTTTAGTACATCATAATCCAAAAATACATGTGTTCTGGTACACAAGTGACTCGCAAGTCCCAAAAATAATAACTGCAAAAGTAAAGGAAAAGTAGACTAGTCAGAATGATGCTCATGATAACAAGTCACTGCTTAGATATCTCGGGTTAACAGCCGGTGAATACGGTCTGAGACCCCCACAGTGTGCCTCTGGTAGCAGCAAGGGGTATCATGGACGTGGGTATGCTTTGGAATCCCACTGGTCAGTGCATGCAGGTTCTGGGCCATTTCCTCTTCATTATATGCTACTTCCTCATAAGGAGAAACCTTAAACTCCCTCACCACCCTTCTCACTATGGGGGGCATCCCAGCAGGTCTTCACGGTCCAACATCTGCAACATATAAGTTATGAAGAAATCTTTCGGTAATAATCACATTACAATGAACAAAGTCGATGTGTTTTGAACCAACCAGTGTGGTTCATCATCAGGACTAGGTGAGAGATCAGATTAGTCGTTGAGTTTAAATAAATGTAGAAAAGGCAAAGAAAACCGTTAGAATAACAATTAATTTGACTTTGAAATCCATAATGGTTAGTTCTATTAATTTAATTATTTAATTAAAACATCATAATAGCTAGGTCAATTTAATAGTTTAATTTATATATAAAAATCATTTTATTTATATTAATATCGTTAATTGATTATTCAAAATACAAATATTAATTTATTATAATTATATAATATTTTATAGTAATTCTAAAACAAATAAATAAAATTAAAATATAAATAAATAAATACAAAATAAAAAAATAAAAAAAACATATAAGTTTAAAACGTTAGAACACATATACCAAAAAAATATAAACATGCAAAACTTAACAAAAAAAACATGCCTCTATCATCCCAATGATCACCCTCTGGGAGTGGAAGATCTGGGTCACCTCCAAAGTCGGTCCCAGAATATGGCCAATCCTCCACTACAATGATTTGGCACCTTAGCCATAAAAATAATGTTTCTTTGTAAAAGATATGTTTCCCGCCTCCTGAGCGAGGAATCAACTAACTCCATAAAATCATATGAGGATCTCGTGGTGCCTGCATAGCCACTTCTGCCCGCTGAAATGGGAACAATGTCACTTGTTCCAAGAATAATTATGTTAGAATTGAACCACACCCGAACTATTTAAGAGGGTTTTTTTTGCATTTGGTGAGTTGTTTCTTCATGTTGGCCAAAACTGCTTCTGACCAGTTGAAGATCATGGGTGCCATGCAGTCTATAATAGTCTGAAGTTGAGACTTGGTAGCCTCATGTGGAGCTTGTGTCCTGACATCACGTGTTATAGTATGCAAGACTACCTTTAAAGGTAGGTTTTTTATGGTTCTTATGTCGACCTTCCCACTTGACGACTTGTTTGCTTTTGGGCACTGTCTCCCTATTAACATGTCCATGATCTCACCCATAATTTGGTTTCATACTAGACGAGCTCGTCCCCCCCTCCGTGATAAGACAATGATGAAATAGATGTCAAAGACCTCGATTTCTAACTCTTGGTTGTCGATTATGAATCTTTATTGTCCAATGTTCCATATGCTTACCAGGTATTGAATTAACTCAGGCTGAGATCTTAAGCTTGGAGTTAAGAAGAACTTGAGGAGTCCAAAACTCCTCAAGGTGGCTAGATAGTTTGGATCTTCCATGGCTTCTTTTTCCTCTTCCTCATGCTCTCTCTCGCTCCATTCAATAGCCATTTTTGATGATTTTTTCCTACCAACAACAATTATTCAAACCATTGTTAAAATTTCGAGCTTAGAAATCCATTTTCAATGGTGGTTTTTGGAAATATTTATTGTTTTTTTATAATTTATACACCCAAAGCGCTTATTTATAAAATAGGATTGGCGATCGGTGCATAGCCTTTGAAAAAAATAGAGATTGGAGTGAGCCCGAAGCCAGTATCCGCTCCAATCCGCAGTGAAAATGAGTTTAAAACTTCTTCCCAAAAATTCAAAATACATCATGAAAAGTGCTAAATCAAAGACGATGGGCGTAGTTCTTACCTAGAGCAGACGGTTCACCAGATGGAATCCTAGATCAACCACATTCAGCTCCTAAAGATCAAGGTAAAAAAGGGTAAAAAACTTCTCCAATGGCTTGTGAAAATGAAAAGAGAAAAATGTTTTTACTTTTTGGTTTTTTATAAATTTTTAAGTCATTTTAATGGTTTTTTCAATGTTTTAATTATTTTTCCTTGGAAATAGATAATATGTTCACTCTTGTGCAGAAAGAGGCTAAAATTTTGACGGATGATGGGAAAACAAGTTCTAGTTTATTATTTTTTCGGACTCAGTAAAAACAAATGAAAAAATCACCTCCTTGGAGTCATCTTTAAGCTCTTTTCTCAGTCTTGAAATATGAAAATATTGTCGAGTACTTGTTGTTTTTAACTCGTTAAAGTAAATGAAACTTCGTTTACCCAGTATATGCTTACCCCTTTTTTGGGTTGGGATAAACTATTTATGAAAAAGGAATACCTTATTCAATCACGACTAAGAGGTTCTCTCGAACTTTGTTTTCTACCTTTTCGAATTCGAGGGACTATCTACAAAAAGGGCCCTATGGAGTTTTTTTTTAGTCCCTTTTCAAAATCTAAATATTAAAAGGCACCAAGTTTCACCTGTGTCGGAATTGTTAAAATATAACGACATTGGACTCATCACCATGACGCTACTGAGTTTCTCCTTCCTAGGGCTCGTAAAATGTACTAGGATGGATTTTTTTGAAGGAAAAAATTATATGACAGGCATACACTATCCACTTCAAGCTTGTATTAAAAAATAATTAGGGTACTTGCCAGAAATGGTGGGGAGAAAATGGAAGTATTTATCAGTTGTGTCGGTAGTATGTCACTCTTGAACATGACACATCCACTATTTCATGTCGGGTTGAGTACATCCTACATTCGTAAATTTTCCTCCATGGTTTTTGGAAATATTTTTGCCTCTCATTTGATTACCAATATTGTCAACATGACCTCAAATCCCACTTGAGTCAAACACTGCCATACTCCAGATTCGTGTCGCCAATATTTTCAAGAGTAGTTCCTTATGTATTTTTTTCATTACCTAATACTTTGTTCAGTCTTGATTCACAACCATCATGTTTCCTCTGTCTTGTGTCGATGATGTGGGATACATTATGGCCCCTTTTTGACGAATAGATTCCGGTTGACTCCAAGTTATTATCTGGGAAGTCGATCTAGAGACTCCTTTCCAGTACCTTAGATCTTGCATGCCCTAATGGCAGGTTGTTCGCCTTCAATGATAGGTTAACATCATTGGCCTTCGATATGGTGATTTCATGATTTTTCGACTTTCGTTCCTTATTTAGATCTCATGGATTGTACTACTAGTACCTTGAGGTCCATTGCCATTATTTGTGGTCTCTCTCACACCTATTAATTGTTTACATCATTGACTGGTAATGAGCCGATTTTCTTTCATGTTCGACTTCAACTCGCTCATTCATGTGCCTGAATTTGTACTTGATTGGGTCGTGATGGAGATCAAGACCCTGTATTTTGTCCCATAAATCCAGGTTGAGAGGCGATATGAGTTATTCATGATCGTATACATGACTTTTTTATGGATGGTTGCATCCATACCTAAGTCCATATTTGTGATCCTTCTTATTGCTAGATGGTTTTTTCCATAAAATGGATCTCATTACATGATATCTTTTATGGATGGCTACGTCCATGCCTTATACTCATGTATTTATATCATATATTTCAGTTGTATATATGTACTTGATTCGTAGGTTTTCCGACGATGACGTCTTGGTCCTGGCATGTACTCATAAATAATTTCACCCCTCACTCTCATTCTGCCTTCAGGATTTAGGGGGCATCTATTATACATAATTTTGTCACTGTCCATGTACTCCCTATTCCTATATCTTGGAGAACCCCTACAGTGATCTGTATGTACTTTTTATATCATGAAAACATTCCTTTAGATCCCTTACAGTCTGGATAATAATCTCTCTTTTAATCATTCCTAGATTAGATCCCTCAAAACCCACTTTTTTGGAGAAGTGCGACCCAGCTTCTATGTCTCACCAGTACTGATGGCCCATCCTTAGTTTGTGACTAGCATTGATTGGTGCTAGTATGGACCTCATAACCACACTAATATACTTTTGGAATATTTTTTAAAATGGAAATGAAGCTTCATGGCCTAGAATCTTCGAGAGGGAGAGTTGGATGTTTGTTGATCATGATATGACCGAGATTCCTCGCTTGGGCCTCTTATTCCTACAAAAGAGGAACCACCCAAGGAGATAAGCCTTTTTCCTACCTTAAGTGGATCCATGTCCCCTTCTCCATCACTATAAATTGATCACCTTCCAATGCCTCTACTACTTAGAATAGAATAGAAGAGAAGAATAACAGAGAAAGGTTTGAATATTGTTATAGGTATATAAGGAGAGAGTTGAGAGCCTTAGCCTTCTCACTCTGAGTTGAAAAAAGGCGCTTTGGAGACATGCCCGGATTCAGACCTGCTGAAGGATAACTTCGACATCAAGGCATAGGTTGTAGCTCCTCTTTTATTAATAATATGATACAATGGATATTTATTTTCTATTCTTGTCTTAGAATAGTTGGATATGTTATTTGTGTTATATGCATGTTGCACTTTTATGTTTCTTGTTTTTTTTTGGTCACTTGTGCAGGTAATTGAACCTTGGTAGTAGCGGAGATCAAGATTGGAAGAGTGAAATAACAAAAAGCTTCGACGAGGAGAAACATTGCAACATCAGAACGAGGTAGGCCATCTCCTTCTATCTATGTTTCATTTATAATATAGGAATTTAGGTATTTTCTTGTTCCCTTTGTTGCTAGACCCACCCTAGGGCTAGAGGGATCGTTTTTGTTCGCAGAGAGGAATTACCTAGAAAAAAATAACCATAAAAAATAGTTAAAGTACCTCAATCATATCTGAAAATTATATGAGCAATGAAATGATGAATCATAAAGATCAGTGAGCTTGACAAGATCAATTGATGTAAAACAACTATAATTAGATGTACAAGTGGGAAAATGATTAATTCAGTGAAAAATATTAGAACCAATATTATTATCAAATTGGTAGATTGGCATATAATATTCTCGATTCTATATTAGTTCCCTTTGTGTCCTACTATATACTAAACCAACAATATGATATCTTTGGGAATTAAAAACAATTTTTAGCATCGTAAATCTGGGAAACCAATTAGGAAACGAAGCTGAAAATAAATTATAAGCATGTGTCAAATCAAATCCAATTATCACATCAACATGGGAAATTAATTTTCTAGCATTAAGGTTTTTATCTCCCAGATGATTCAAGCATTTACTAACCTCGAAAAGGATAGATTGTACCAAAGAAAAATAGTTAGCTCCAAAACATAGACCCGAAGGATAAGGAGTTCATTGCTTGCAAAGGGCTTCAATATAAAGGAATATTTTGGCCAATGATAATTATTGCCCCAATAATTAAAATGATAGGCTTCAAAGCTAATTGAATCCGTGAAATATATGCACTCCAACCCTATATTTCATACAAGAAATTTTCATGAAGAAGAATTAAACAAATAAGAATATTCCATCCAATCGAAGACTTTATCTCGATGATTAAGAAAATTAACTTGAAAATGTTGAAAATCCTTCAAAAGTGAGCTTATATTCAATGAAATAATGTTGAGAAAATAAGTATACGAGAATATCCATATCTGACCTAGTTCAGGAACCTCACCAGGATCACGAGAACCTAACATAATCATCAGTAAAAGCTGAAGTTCCTCGAATTCCTAACAAGTCCCTAAACTTTTGAGTGTTAAATGATTAAATTTTGAAATCATGGTCAAGTCAACAGTCATGCGAAGACAATTATCATCAATTATTTCATCAATATCATTATGAATTAGATGGTAGTTATTGGAATCAATAGTTTCATCAAAGGTATCAACATCACCAAATAGATTACTGAAATTGTAAGAAAGAATTTCAATGATTGCCAAATAATTTTCTTCATCAAGGGACACCTCACCTCCTTGTGTGGACTTCATATATAATTCATTAGATTTTGGATCTGAATAAAATTATATATTATTTGATTCATTGCACACATCTCAACATAAGGGTTGGTGAGTCTTCTTGAGAAATAAAAATATTGGCCAATGTACTTAGGCACTCATCACCATACATAGTAATGGGATCATCATCATCAAGGTGATGGTTTCCTAAGGCTTTATCTTGGTCAATATATTTTGTTTCATTTGAATGATTACCAAGAGTGAAATATCCTTGATCAACAAAGAATATATGAACATTATCTTGACATGGAGGAATTTTAAAGAGGGAAGAAATATGGAAAGTGTCTTAAATATTTTTCTCATCTACCTATGAGATATAACCAACTTTTATATGATCCCCATGTGCACTAGAAGATTGAGAATCAAACGTATATGGAGTAATTACTGGTGGAGTAGATTATTTAAGTGAATCAAGGTACATAGAGTCATGATGTGTAAATGATAGAGAGTGAAAGGTATCCCTCGAAGAGGAAATACTTTCAATCAGATCAGATTAAAGGTCTAAATTATACACATAAATATTATCTGGAAGAATAAATTATTATTACTATTCACCTTAGGATCCATAGATTTATTACAACATTCAAAGTTTTCCTAGACAAGATATTGAACATGGGAAGAAAATTAAGGTGGGATAAGTGGATCAACAATTTGGTTTTCAAATTTCCAAATTTCAATATCAGTATGAGGGACCACTTCATTTTCTAATGAGAAAGGATGAGGAGAAGGGAAAAAAAGGTGGTAGGTTCGTCCTTTGAAATTGGATGTGCCTCATGATCGATATAAGTTAGAAGGGAAAATTTAACAGAGGATTCATACTCAAATTATTTGAAGCATATTAGAACCAAACACTGAAACTTCTCACTCATGAAATCCAAATCAACATCTTCCTCAGAAAATTCATAGAAAAGGTAAGAAAATTGATCAATAAAATCCTCTAATGGTTCATCATATTTCATTTTAATTTGATTTATCCTCTTATATACATTTTTATAATAATACTTGCCAAAGGCTTGATGTAGATCCTTGAAGAATTGTTTGAATGAATGAATAGAAGCAACTGGTAAAGTGGGACACCATTACCTAACTTCACCTTCAAGTGTGAGGGTGAATAATTTACAATAAATATCTTCACAATTCACTTCATAACAATAAAAAAAACTTAATAATTGAAGTGTATGTTCAGGTATGGATATTCCACCCTTGCCGTCTAACTTTAATTGAGAAAAATTATAAATTAGTTATGTAGGGATTGTAAGTTTCATTCTATTAGAAAAGAATCCTGGGATTATGATTTGGGAATAATAAATTCAAGATAAAATGTTTAAAATAGACTCTATAGGCATATCTTTTCATTTTTCGCTCCTTCTAGTTCTAGAATGTTGACCGTGCTGGAAACCGCCAACATTCTCCTCGATATGAAGTCCCAATTGTTGGAAAATAAAGGTATTTGTAGATTAATGTTGATTATCCTTACTTGATAATTACTTGTGATATTTTTTGGTTTTTTATTATTTAGTTTTACTTCTTCATCAAGCAATTACCAAAACATGAATACCACAAAGACACCAGCAATTACGTACTACCACATTTTATTCTCACGGAACCTCACATTTGTTAGGACTTGTTAAGAGAGATTCTTGCAAGATGTTAAGGTATTATTATAGCCTTCGATGGTGGAATTGTTGTAGAGATACCTTCATTTATTCCAACAAGAGTGATCTTCAATCTTCCTTTTATCAACCTTAGCTATGATACCATGTTGGAAAATGAAAGTATTTGTAGATTAATGTTGATTCTCCTTGATAATCACTTTTGATATTTGTTGGCTTTTTATTATTCAGTTTTAATTCCTCATCAATAAACTACCAAAACATATAGGTCACAAAGACACAAATGACAAAATATATACTCTTCAAGCTAGGGAAAAACCCTACAATTGGGGAAATCCTGAACAATCCTCTTCTCAGAGAACTGGATCAAAATGAGACCTCCAAGACCCAAATACCAAGACCTTTTCCAAGAACCAAGCCAACCCTCCAAAATTGTTTCTCATTCAAGTCAAAGTTGACCAAGTAAAATATGGTAAACCTACATAAATTATTTTCCAAGTTATAATCTCAACCCTCTTCCTCGGGTCTGTAATTCGACTTGTAATATTCAACCCCGCAACAACTATAGAAACCATAGTATCTTTGCACGTGTGAGATACAATTATCAAAAATTAGATTTTTCTTATTCTCTTTGACTTGATCCTCCTTCCTTGTCCTTCACCCTTCTTTCTTACTTTCTTGGTGCAATGATCTAATCCTTGAGTGAAGAATGTCCAAATTTCCCAAATGGGGCTTATACATATGAAAAAGAATATTTTTACTCATTAACCCCTATGAGAATGAAGAACATTATTAACCTAGACTTGTGCATGAAACCCATGATTAAATAAAATTATTTCTCTTATTTTACAAAAATAAAAATTGATACAAGTACAAAGATAATTGTGAAGGCTGAAGATAGTTACTTTTCCAACACTTCCTCTTAACTAGGGAGGTATTCATAATGACTCAACAGGTATATCTCAAATTGAAATATTCTCATAAGAAGGGATCTAAATTGATCAACATCAATAATTACAGTATCATCATAGTCGACATTTTCAAATTACCAAGGCCTTGATAGGTAAATTTTATCTCTCCACAAGGTCATAGCATAATACTAGGAGGAATTCCATGTGACACCACATCGCCTCACTGAGGTACATAATCCACCTAGGATTCCTGGAGTATGTCCTCCATCAGACCATTTCCCTTAAGGAAAAGTATTTCCACCAAACCATTCTTTATCCAAGTCTATGTAATTGACTTAGTATCTCCACCCTAATCCATCACAATAATTACTCAATAATTTTTTTCCAAGATTCTTATCTAAACTACCATTTTCCATATCCATGTCAATATACTTGAATTAGGATATCAATCCTAATCCGTTAGAGTACCTGACACAAGGAGAACCAATATCCAACCTTACTCCCTCTCAACCTCAGAGGAGAAATCCATGCTCACTCCATCTTAGATAGGGAGAGTGCATTAATAAGCCTCAACGTGTGTTGGAAGCACTCATACTTCCATTACATCATCTACCTAAAATTGTTGTAGCTTTCTTAGCTAGCTCTATTATCACTAAGTTTGTTGATAGTACAAATTCTTGAACTGGGGCTCCAAATATTGCACTTAACATTCCATGATCATGTACTTGATGCATTCACTAACTGCATCTTAAGCTATGTCCAACACTACTTCCTGCATTGTACTGGTTCCTGTATTTCTTCTTTCCATGAATATATTCCATCACATAGTTCCTTTAACTAACTAATTATCACAAAATAAAGTTATCCAATCTATTGTTTAGTCAACCTTGAAAACAACGTGTCTAACACTTCCAATCAATCTCTATCTATCAACATAGTTCCATAGACTCGAATAGTTCTTTCCTCTAGTTTTTATTCATATTTACAAAATATCCAACTTTGAGGGTATTAAAATAAACCTTATTGTCATCCCTCTATCTACTTATTATATTATTGTCCTTAGTCCTCTAAATATCCCATTGTTTCTTCAAATTGACAGTCCTAAGGGAAAAATCAAACTTCCTTTCAATAATGACATGGTTTCTCGAATATTACTATCATAAGGTCATCCATCTTGATAGTGAATGTCCACTACTTAATTGTCCTTAGGGTTTTCACAAATATACCCACACATTAGTGAGCCAATTCTTGCATTTATTGTATGTAGATCTTCTTCAAGTCTTCCCTCTAAAAAATTCTCAGATTTGATCTTGTGTCATTCAACCTTGTCTAGGGTTTCCTTATACCAGCAAAACACAATAGAAAAATCGTCACCAAAGGATCCTCTACCTGTGTAGTTGTCACAGAGAGATGTGACTTGGTTTTGGAAGGCCTACTAGGAAATTCGGCCTCCAAAAGAAGCCCTTATTTCAACTTGCAGTTACACAAATATTTCGTTCTTTCTTGACTGTGAGAATCTACCTTCTTTTTCTTAGAACCAATCCTCGATATTTTGGCCAAATTTCCTTTAGAACAACCTTCCAACCTAGAAATCCTTCTCCACAACCTTCGCATCCATGCAGCCCTAACACATCAAACATAACCCTTATTCCTCCATGATTTACCTCACCATTTCCATGCATGCTCTCATCCTACTAATCTAAATTCACTTCAAGTGTATGAGTCCTCAAAACCAACAATAGGTATCTCAGTCCTACACAAGAAAATTCAAATTATTCAGCCCTATTTTCATCCATAAATAAAATATAAGGCTGATCTAATACTTATTCCTAAAAAAAAATATTTTCTACAAAACAAATATTACAAACTCATCTTCTACTCCAGTTGTAAGGCTCTCAAACTTGACTACTTTTCCTCCAATGTACCTATGCTAAAACATAAACAAAAGATATAATTCTCATGCTCCCTTTCAAGCTCAGTCTCCTGAGGTATGCAATGTCTTTTCTTCAGAAAATATTGCAGTTATTAGATGGATAAAATTACGACCTCCTTACTAGTCCATATTTTCAAGCTTAACCCACATATCATTACCATAGTGTTGCTAAGAGAAAGAAATTTGGATCTCCAATTCAAATTTTCATGACAATTAGAGTAGCATCATATCATAATCATGCATTTCCTTTGGGAGATACAACACATATTACTGTATATATAGGGTTACCTATCTGCCATATCAGACTACTATGATTTAATGAATTCAATGCCACTATATCATGCATATTGTTGTCATGTTAAGGAAGGACCTTGTTTATTTCTTCCATTGGTATTTTTGTTCATAGATCATTTTTATACTATCAAACATATTATCTCAGGGCTATATATCACTTCTTTTCAAGTTTTTTTCATATTTTCATATATCATTGTAGTATATCTGATTAAATACCTTCTAAATCTTACTTGTATCATATATACATACTATAACCAAATATACTTATAATATTGGAAATAATAGCATACTAAAAATCATACCTTATTACTCGGATTACTTGCATCAACATAACTTGTATTTCTTTCAAGAGGAATAACTCATATTTTTTTCCAACATCATTGGTATTACTCCACAATGAGACTTGCCTCCACAGAATTTCATTATTCTCACAAAACTTCACATTTATCAAGACTTGTTAATAGAGTTTCTTCCAAAATTTTAAGGCCTTATTCTAGCCTTTGATGGTGGAACTATTGTAGATATATATTCAATTATGCCAACAAGATTGATCTTTAAGCTTCCTTTTACCGACCTTAGCTCTGATACCATGTTGAAAAATCAAGGTATTTTTAGATTAATGTTGATTCTCCTTACTTGATAATTACTTGTTATATTTTTTGGATTTTTTCTATTTAGTTTTACTTCTTCATTAAGAAATTACCAAAACATGAAGATCACAAAGAAACAAAGAACACAAGATATAGTCTCCAAGCTAGGGTAAAACCCTAGAATTGAGAAAATCCTAAACAATCCTCTTCTTATAGAATCATATCATAATGAAAACTCCAAGACCTAAAGACTAAGGAATTTTCCAAGCACCCATCCATCCCTCCAAAATCCTTTTTCAATCAAGTAAAAATTCACCATGAAAAGTCTCTATTTTCTAAAACCAACGCGATCCACTAGTTAACACCTGATAGCATGACTGTGTCTATTAAAATGCATGTCAAGCAAGGAAAAGAGAGATAAAACAATAAATATTTGAGGAAAAACTTTACACTCGATACCTTAAAGAACTTTCAATCCAGAATATAGACTCAAAAACAAGCCAAACAAGAGGTTTCTCAATGGTTGGAAAAACTAATCATGAATATACAACATAAGAAGAGGGTGAAAAAGGTATAAATGCCCCAGTGGAGCCACAAATTTGTTGCACAGGCAAATCCCTTCTTCGGAAAGAAGTGATCCCTCTATTCTAATGAGTGGGTCTAGTAACAACTGTGGCAAAGAATACAAGATCTCCTAGTTTAACATTGAAGTAATAAAAGAGAGGAAGATGACCTACCTCACTCCTTATGCAGTCGTTTCCTCGATGTCGATATTGATCCTTTCGCTTTTAGGTTCGTTCATCGTTATGCCTTCTACGTCTGAATACCTGTAAAGAAGATCATACGACAAAAGACGAAAGATACATAACACACACACACACACACACACACACACACACAGATATATATATCAAATCAAACCACATGAAAAATTAAGGATTATCACCCTAAATCAAAAAATATTAACAGATTTGATTACCCTCAATATTGCAACAAGAATGTTGCAACTACCGAGGCTACCAACTTTAATTATAAACCCAGGGTTTGTACAAACTTAAGAGGTATCGAAACTATATGTGGAGCATAAAATGTGTCCTTATTTTTTTTATTTGATGTAATGGAAGTAATTTCATGAAATCAAAGCCTAAACTAATTGCAGAAAAGGAAGTGTTGCTTTGAAAAGAAATTAATCCTAGGAAAGAATTGAAATAAAAAGACCTAATATAATTTGCGAAAATGAATGTAATAAGTGGTGTTTATTATTCCTCAATCATGTATTTAGGTCCTAGGGGTCAGGATTCAAGCCTATTAGAAAAAAACAAACCTCTGGGAGAAATATGGTCGATTTTACACATGCTACAAGAGTGCTACATGCAACTTTATTTTTGCTACAAGCGAGTCTTTTTTGAAAATAAATAACCGAATGACTAAGTAAATCAAATGAAAATAGGATGGGAATTTTTTTTTTATTAACTATGATGTATTAGGTCTCCATTCCAAGTGGAATCACTCCAAAATACCCCTATTCACACGTGCTAAAAAATAACAAAAAATTACTACTCTAATATCTAGAAATTCAGGAACTAGTGAGCTAGTTAATATATCAAATTCCTTACCTAATAAAGTGAAAATTAAATGGGGTAGATTTTGTTCTCAAATTTAACATTATTATTACCTAATCCAAGTGGAATAAATTCAAATGTATCTCATTAACCCCTTCTCAAAGATAGCATAAATTTACTACTATTTCGTTACAAGGCATTTCCAGAAATATTATATTTGTGAACTAGTACCAAATCCAAGTAGATTAATGATTAATATGACCTTAAAAAGTTATTATAAGGATGAATAATGATTTTGAACCTGTAAAAAACCTACAAAATAACTCACTTAAATCATCTAACGCAATCGTACAGCAAGAAAAGAAACAATACTAAATATAGAAATATGCAAAACAAAAATAAGAGATGCATGTGAATAAGAAGTGAAAAGAACATAAAAAAAATTGTGCAAGAGGGCTCTGAGGCTCCTGGGATGGCCAAGCCCAAGGAGGACTCAGATTCCTGTGGAAGAAACCAAGCCTTAGAAGCTAAAAATGACACCAATCTTCATTATTGAATTAGTCCAAGTACATCCCTACAAGAAAAGAAAGTGGAGCTACAAGAAAACAAGTTTTCTCCACAATCAGACAAAACAAAACATGCCCTTAGAGGAAAATTTGAATTGGTACTTATAAAAAATGATGAGGAATCATTATCCTTGAAATGAGGAAGCTTTCCCCTCCAAAATCCCTCAAATAGTGGATCTAGTTCCCAACACTAGGAGTTTGTAGTAAATGACAGGGAACACATTCCTAGATTTTCTCAATCATCGGAGTTCGAAAATATCTCCAGAATTTCTCAATAATTTCATGATATTTTTCTCATTTTTTCTCCAATATTGATCCTCAAGTGGTAGGGATAAAGTCCCTAAATTATATCCTTCTCCAAATCTTCATAATATTCCCAATATTCTCACAATATTCTACAAAAATAAATCATATTAGGCACAAATATGCAATTATCTCTAAACCTTCTGTTGAGGCCTCAGAAATCTGTGACAACAACAATGGGGGTAACCACTAAGTCCGGACCTTAAAGAAATTCCTTTTCCGTTTGGGATAGTGGCTCCGACTGGGTGTAATGGGACCAGTTTCCTAGATTTGGGTTTTGTATGATTGTTGGGTTTCTCTCAAATGATTTGCATGAAGAAACACTAAAAACTAAAAAAAAAATTATTCCAAAATGAAAAAATTTGAATTAATTCTAATCTAATATAACCTGGGATAATGCTAATTTTATGTGATCTAAAATGCTATCTATTCAGTATGTGATGATTTGGATCAATCACAAACTTAATAGAATTAATACTTTTGTAAAATAATTCTTTTGAAAAAGAGTTAATCAAAAGAAGATATGAAACATATCACATATATTCGGATGATCATATAAAAAACAAATCAATTTCTATTCTTATATTGTACAATAGTGCAACTGATATTTCAAACAGAAATAATTGATTTCATACATAATTCTTGAAAGTTGGATTCATCACTAATATTTAAAACATAATTTAGCATACATGATAATAGTACTAGATGTGTGTTGTCCTGTTCATCTAATCAGTGATGATAGGCGGCAATCAACTCTTCTATTGATAAGTAATTTAGAGAATACAAAAGTGCATCAATTGTGATCAACAAAATGATATATAATTGAAAAGAACGTGTTCCATCATTTTATCAAGGCATCCAAAAACTTACAATAAAGCATTCTTTGTAAATGTCCTTAATAAAAATGTTGGACCCTCCTCTAAATCCATGAGAAGGGTTTTGATACTACATTAACTACTTACAAAAATAGATTATAGAAAATATTTTATGAGGTGGTTTCAAACAACCTTCCTCATTCCTAGTATCTATTTGCTAAAATTGAAATTATTTAAAAAACAAACTAACTCATGATAGGTTACTGATAGCTCTGCTTTTTTGCTCACAAATATCAGACATTGGTTGAACTTGTGGAGGCTTCTCGTACTATGTCTTCATCTATCCAGTGTATATAGAATCAAGTAAAAGTGGTTGCATTTTCTATATAGAATCCAGAGAACAATTCAATGTCATTATTTGACTATGAGGCTTAACCAGTAGCTGCCAGTATGCTTCCCAATCAGTCTTTCTCAGCTATGCAAGTGTTTCTTCTCGGATTTGACCTGTGTTTTTCCAACTTTGCTCTAAATTTTTGAGATCGACAATCAATTTTTGATTTCCTTATTTAATCAAACCAGAGGTATGCAACATGTGGTTAATCATTTTGACCATACTCTTTGATATACCTACTACTTTGGTTATGGCTAATTCTTCCTGTTTTACCTGTGCATCCCAGTCAGTAAAGAGAATATCTTTAAAATTTTCTTTAATCTTTGGGAGACTTGACTTTCTCCCTTCCTCTGAATCATGCTATTCAATATAATCAAAAATTTTGGTATTGGGTTCATTAAACTAAATTATTTGTTCAATGACTGTATTAGTCAATTGTTCACTGATTTCCAAGTGTGGAATCATGTCTGACATTAGTAAGACAAACAATTTTTGTTGTTTTGAGAGTAAGGAATTTAATGCCAATGCTTCTTTGATGAATTCCTCTATAGTAGGAATACCTTCATATCTTGTAAGATCTTCTCTCAATTTTTAATCAATGTGTCTTTGTTGGATAATTCATTTTCATGACTTATCTTAAGCACTTCCATATCTTGCTAACATTTAAAGAGATGTTGCTCGACCTTTTGATTTAGAATGTTCCTTTCTTCATCCAGTCGTTGTTTTAGCTGCATGATTTTATCATCCTTTTCTTGAACCAAAATGGATACTTCGGTTTCCTTATCCATTGTTGTAGTAGTATATGCTCTAGCAAATTGTGAAAATCAAGTTAGATTTTCAATTGGATTTGAAGGAGTGTCTTTCCATACAACTTCCATACCTTCATTTCCTGGGGGTGTTTCAATCCTTCTTCTTTTTCTTTGTTTCCTTACTAGAGCTTTATGAAGAGGGATGTAGAATAAATCCAGTGGAGGTATATCAGTTACCTTCAGAACAATCTCATCAGTAGGAAACATAGGAATGACTTCTATATCTTGGGAGGTTATCCCAGGACTTTCAATGATTTCTTTTACTGAAACTATTTGTCCCTGTGGAGTCTGAAATTCTGTATTTTTCTATGAAGATGATACCTCTGGGGTATTTATCAATGTGTTTCTAACTGAAGTCCAGAATTTATCTAGTTCACTTTGATTTTGTGAATCTGATTGTTCTGTTCTGATTTCTTTGCTTGCTTCAGTTATGGAACTAGTAATCAAAAAATTCTGAGGGATATGTTTGAGTCTTTGTTCTCTGTACTCATCGAATCTCTGTAATTATTCTGGATTTAGGTTCAATTTGAAAATTTTTTGGACTTCTTCAAAAGTTGCAACAGATTGCAAAATGTCTTCAAATCTATCATCGGTGTGTATGATAGGTTTGATTTTGACTGACTGGGTAAATTTGTTAGCAATATTTTTTGGATCGAATTTCCTTGAGGGTAAAACAGGGAGCTTCAAAAGCTCAATCTTCTAACATTCTTTCAATGCATGATTGAAATTTATAAGGGTGAATGTACCACATGGAATTGGAAAACTTGGCCATAAATATTTTTTACTATCTTTCAAAGATTTAGTGAGTCCATTACCAACAGTTTGGTAAGCGACTTCTCTCACCATAAATTTATCAGAAACATACAAAGGAAGAACATGTGGAGGAGCGTATCTTCCAAATACTCTAATGTATGAACATGATTCTTCAATAAAACATCTCCTTATCATTTGAAGGTCTGCAATGGTTTCCTTAGTGAACCTAGGGCTCACTCTGTCAAACATTAATTGATGTAATGGTAATACAACTCCATAGCATAGCCTATGGATATATGGTGCATAATTGTGTTCCCATATCTCTTTATGAATCAAATGAATAGGGGTAGGATCCTCTAGAGTCCATTTCCAACCCATAACTGGAAAACTAGTAGAAAAAAAGATAGCATCAAAAACATATGCACTCATGAAAAATTGGGGGACAGGTTTGGAGGAAGAAGCTCTTGTCTGGAGATATTCATTAATCACTTAAGCTATATTTTTGGAAATAATGGTTTCCCAATTCATGATGTGGGATTTAACACAGGAGTCAATCAAGGGAAGCCAATTTATAGAGAACTTGGTATTATCAGGGAGACCATATAATCTGCATAGCATCGCTGCTGCAAAATTGTAGGGATTTGAAAGTGAAGGGATATGATACATGATTTCTCATGTTTAAACTTGTTATCCAGTTTCCTCAAACCTTGAATTTCCTTAAAAGGGTCCTCATTGTTCTTTGCAAATTTCTCAACAAATCTATTATCATATATGTCTTGTTGGTCGGGTAGCTTGTACATGACTTTCAAATCTTCAGCTCTGAAAGAACCTAAGAACTCATTCTTAGTGGTTCTTAATTATCTGTCCTTAATTGTTGAATCATCAAGCACCCACCTAATCATGTTAGTATATGGTAAAAGAGTGGCCCTTGCAGCTATCCTATGAAGGAAGGAGCATGTAATTTCTTTAAACTGTAACTTTGAGGGTGTTGCATCATTATTAGTTGCCTTGACCTCTACTATTTTAGGTTCTTCATCTTCAAGAATAGTATAGATAGCTTGCCACTTTGTATCACCTCCATCTGCAGTGTAGACAATATGTGAGACTATAGGTGACATTTCTTTGTATTCCAATTTTGCAACAGTCTGTTTTCTGTGCTTCTGCATTACTTTGCGGATGGACATATCTTGAAGGAAAAATCCCTATTAAATACAGAGTAATGATCAAATGATGGAAGATATATTGAAAAGACCAATTTTGAAAGAAAAGATCCGGGAAACAGCTATATCATTAATTAATCGCAACGAATCAATAAATGTTTGCATTGGGATGATAAAACACACTTAATAGTTTTTAAAATTATTTATTTTCATGTAAAAACATTTATTAAACCTATCAAATCGGTCGCATCGTGCCTTTTGAAACTATATTTATGAAGCACATTACTTTTTGTTTATGCGATATGCGATTTCGTGATATCGCGAAATCGAAAAATCGCAGTATCGGAATATTGCAAAATCAGAGGTGTCGCAACATCAGAGCTTTGGTAAAATCTGCTTAAAGTTTTAAACAATCATCTGTGATGTGTAATTTATGCTATCACTTGCGAAACTCAGATCGCTGATCACAAAATCAGGATTTCAATGTTTTTTTACGTAAATTTCAATGAGAAAAGATTATGCGAGATGCGATTTGCGATAGGGTAATCTCAAGGATGTTTTACTGGTTTATTTTTGTTTTTATGTTTTTTATTTAATAAAATCAATAATGTTTTTGGAGTTTGATTTTTTATCTAGAATGAAAAATACATTTTTAAGAAGGGTCCCTATTTCTATTTATCAAAGGTCTAGGTTATTTTGAAAATAAAAATGGGGGGAGTTGTTGCATAGCACAACAATTGGCGATTCACTTGGGAGAACCAGATATCTCTGATTGGTTTATTTTAATATTTCTAAACTTTCAAAACAAGAAAAAGATATAAGAATAAAAATAGTATGATTCATGAATTAAACAATGCTTTTTTCAGAATATAATCTATTTACCTATCTCATTTCTTCTTAATTAACTCCTTCAGTGATAATACATAGGTATCTGTATCAGTCAGTACTTAGATTTAAAAAGATAAAGTAGGTATTCTCTAAAATTGGTTTCATAGATTTTTACTCATTTATCATAGATAGAGCCACTGTTGCCAGTAGGTGTTTATAGCCTCGATAGGGTTATCTTTTAACCAATGATGATTCATGGTCCCATCTGAATTTGATTTCTTATTTCAAAATATAATTTGACATGTAATTGAATTTCTTTTTCCTGACATATTTTCAAAATCATTGTCCAGGTTTGGGGCCTGATAGTGACAATGTCATTCATTAATAGTAATTTAGACTGAACAAGTTGGCTCGTAATGAGACCCCTTGTCTATTGATTTTTTATAATCATTTAGCTATTACCCTATTGTAGTTTGCAGTATTAGTAATATCAGTCTAGATTATTTCTCTATGATCATGATAAACAAGCTCGTGATGAGACTTATTTTCTTTTGAATTTGTACATCGTATATATTTCTTTTTCATTTTTTGAATTATATTTTGAAGAAGAGATTTTATCAGATGGGATGAATCATTAGCTCGTTTAAGAGTTATGGATGATAATTATAGAGTTGGTAGATACCTTTTTGAAGAGAATCCTTTCTTAGTTAAAAGTTTCCTTTTTTGACTGATACATAACTATTACACCATTTTTTGGTCATATAACATGTTACTATTAGATGTACCTAAGTACACCATGTAATACCAATTTTATCCTAAGTAAAATTGCTTTCACTATGAAAAATAACTTAGTAAAACACCTTTATTAAGTTGTTTATGGTCTAAACAGGAAACCCCATGAGGAAATATTAAATAAATCCACATTTGTTTGATTTTCTCAAGGAATAATTAGTTAAACAACAATTTAATTAATATTCCTAGTCACATTTAACCCAAAACAAGAAAAGTAACTAGATAAATTATTATTTATCTTATTATTTTCTAGGAATAATTATTTAAACCTTATTTAAATAACATTTTTTGTTAAATTTTACTAAATTACTCATAAATATTTAAATAAATCATTATTTATTTAATTATTACTCAACCACATCCCTAAAATGATAAATAAATCATTTATTTATTTATTATTTACAAATAAAAGGATTTGACCCAAGTCAAATTCCTTTTCCCTCCAACAAAAATAATAAAATATTCCATAAAAGTTGGATCCTGATTTGGTGAATAATATTTTAACTATGCACCAATATCTAGACTAACTCAATATTTTGTTATAAATAGAAGGGTTTTTCCATTCATTCATCACCTTTTTTTGCCTAAGATCGCTCTAGATCTATACTTTTGGTCTGACTTTGATCCACCATCATTGTCATATTTTTCCATCCTTTTTCTTGTGAGCTCTGTTTGAGTTCCTTTTTTGTCTGGGTTTTCTACACCATCAAGAGAGAGGAATTTTAGATCTAAAGTGCTGAGGACTTACAAGGACCCATCCCATTGAGGAGAACTGGTAACATCCTTCTATGTTTTCCTCCCAGGTGCCCTTAATATAAAATTCATTCAACATATTCTTGTCTTGTCTATTGGATGCATTAAGTAAATCTCATTTTATTTACTGCTTAATGTCTTTTTGATGCATAGATCTAGATTTTTGCAGCATTTATCTTGATCAACTAATTGCATATCTGAAGATATTGGCAGCCATATTTTGCTGTTAGGGTTTTTTTTTATGCACAACTAAAGTGGTCTTTTTTCGTACATTTGCAATTAAGATTCATACTAACAACTGGCGACTCCACACGGGTTTACGATTACGACCGTTTTTGTTTTTCTGATCGCTACATATCTAGCTACTTCAAACCCTAGGATTTCTCTTCAACCTCTTGTTTTTCTTTTCTTGATGTTGTTTTTAACCTATAAAAATTCTAACTTTCGTGTGTTTTTGGACCTATTGCGGAGGTGACAGACATCAACTGCAACTGAGACGACACATTTTACTGAAATCTTCCGTCGAGAGTACTAGAAGTGTAGGTCACACGTTTTGGCCCTAAACCTACAACCTAGAGCTTCAGGACGCACTTTTCAGCCCAAAAACTACGACCTCTACAGAAAACAGGTCAAAAACTGCGACCTAGACTTTTTGTGGGAGTTTTTCTGAAAGTTTTTTGGGTTTGTCTAGGCCTCTGTTCAGGGTTGCATGATCTCTGTTCCTGCTCGTTTTGGACCTGTACTTGTTATTTTTTACTCAACTAAGTGGAAACCTATCCCCCTATGGCTTCAATACCCTCCACACTTTGTGGAAGAGTTTTAGCTGCTGCAGATTGTCTGAAATTTTCAGAGTGTTCAGCCATTTTCCAAATCTGATACCTCACCTTCAGATATGCTTCAGATTGGATATTTATCCATCCAAATCACCTCATTTAGCTTTTTTTGGGTTTTCCTCTAGGGTCCACCTTGTTTCCCTCCAGGAGATAGCCTTTCGCCACCTCATTTACAGCAATCTTTCCTCTGATTTGTTGTTGTTTTCTACACCACTTTCCAGCAGATTTTACCTTTAGATCTCTATCCCTCCCAACCTTAGATCTATTGGCTATTTTGGTGTGTTTTGAATAGTTTTTTTTCCCACCAAAATACTACTTGTTGAGAGGCCCGCCTTCTTGGGTTTATATTATTGCATTATTAGCTGTTTATTTACGGTTATTTCAGTCTCATATACTGTTATCTGCAGGTTTATTCACAGTTATACAACACGCTTTTTATTTTTCTCTACAAACGTATGGGTTTAAAAATTAAAATTTACACACTTTGCACACACACCCTAAGATAAAAAGAGCTTGGTTAACACTGCCAAGAAAAGACTATAAAAAATTGAATCCTGCACCTCCTTGCCCTTGTCAGTCTCTTTTTCCTTTGTGTCGCGTTTGTGTCATCATCATTGTGCCACCAAGGCATTTATCCCAGAGACTTCTTGGCCTTCATCCTCAGTTTCCGGTAGGAAGACTTACCCCTCCAAGTAGGATTCGAGTTAGTCCTCCTCTAAGTCTGCATTCCGAATCTTCTTCTGGTTCATTAGGTTCTCCTTCCGCCCCCGGTTCTCCTCCTGTAACCTTCACCATGTCTGGTTTAGGACCTAACACTGGTGGTAGCCCCAGCCCTAATGCTGGGAATACTACTAGTGGGACCACAACAAGAACTATCCCGACTTCTCCCTTGCTCCCCTATATGGTAGGTCTCAGTCTTCCCGATTTTGACAAGTTGATAAATGACCCTATACACCATGACACTAGTTGGCTTGCTATGCTGACCAAGCTCCCTTCCGACATCCCCAAGTTTGAAGGCCTTGGTGGAGAAGATCCTACAAATCATGTTCGATCTTTCCACATGTGGTGTTCGTATAAATCCATTACCGATGAATCTGTCCGTCTTCAGTTGTTCCAATGTATGCTTACAGGAGAAGCTTCTAAGTGGTATGTTGATCAGGCCTCATCCTCTCATACCACCTTTGCGACTCTTTCTTGAGCTTTTTTTTCTTATTTCCAGCTTCCTCTTCGTTATGACACTGGTACCTAACTTTTGACTTCTTTCCTTCAATCGTCTATGACCCGCCTATCCGATCATGTGCAGGAATGGCGGAGAAGAAAGAGCCTATGTCGAGCCCCTACCTTCGAAGATCATGTCTACATGGACTGGTTCCTTAAATATCTCTTGCCCCCTATTGGAAAAGATGTCGCATCACATTTCCCTCAAACCGAAGAAGCTGCTCTCCAAATTGCGTTAAAATATGACCTGATCTATGCTCAGTCAGGTTATGTTTATACTGTTCTACCTGATCTTCCTAGACCCAGTGGTGCCAACGCACCGAGGGAATCTCATGCCACCGACGGTATCATTGGAGCTCTCTCTTATCCATATGCTCAGCATCCCATGGGCTATGGTTTTCCTCGGGGGGGGGGGCCAACACCTCCTGCACTTTTCCCCCTCCTGGTAACATGTATCCAGGATACGACATGCCTCCTCCTATTTACCACACTGTTACCCAACCTCCTTATTATCTGTATCCACAGCCTGGTGCTCCAACTCCTCCAATATTAGCACCTCCTCCTCCCTTGCCTTCTCAACCCCCGCAATAGTAGCCACCACCCCCTTAGGGGTAGGTGTATGCATAGTAGGGCACGACTAATCCTCTCCCTCCAAAAAGAAGAGGAAAGGCACTCAAAATCAATCTGCTCCCGGTAATCCTAGACCTAATCCTCAAAATAATTCTCCTAACACTGTTATCCCGCAACAAGGCGCTTAGCCCAAGCAGGACAGGCCTGTTCACACGAACAAGCCTTGTTATTTTTGTGGTGTTTATGGTCATTACACACATAATTATCCTCTTTTACCACAAATGAAGCAGATGTGGGAATCTCAAGCAACATTGCGAGGACAAAAAGCCTCCCCTTCCATCCCTCCCAGTGTTGCGCCTAGTCAGCCAGCTATGTTTACTAATCCTTTCCCTCAGCAAGGATTTGTGGCTACCCAACCACTTGAAGATCAGGTGACTACTCAACCTCTTCCATCTGGTACCTTGGATTACCAGATTCTCATAATGAACTCTGATCAACCTCTAACCATAGACATCAATCTTCAGACTCGATCCCATCAGTACAACATGCCTCCCACTACATCTGTCCCTGAAACACCTCCTTCGATCTCTACAGAGCCTCTTTAGACACCTAATGGTCCCTTGCAGATCCCTCAGCCTAAGGCAGAGGTTCATACCAAGATCCCTAAGGAAAAACTATGCTGAAATGCTACTTCTGGAAAAGCTACCCATTCGTATAACATAGTAGATGATTTGGCGCAATCTCCTGCTGCCATTTCAATGCTGGAACTCCTCCAGTCATGCCCTTCACAACGAAAAGCTCTACTATATGCTATGGGCGCTGTATATCCTTCCGATGTTCGATTTATTGTCTTTTATGTTGACCGGTCAGAACATCCTCCTCTCCCTGCTTCCTTCGCCTTCCAAATCCCAGTCAAGATCCAGAACACCAACATTTCCTGGTGCATCATTGATGAGGGGGCATCCACCTGTGTGATGTTCGCTTCGGTTTGGAAGCAACTCGGATCACTTGAGTTGGCTCCTTCCACGATCACTCTCTGATCATGGGATGGACACACCTCCCAGCCCATCGGCCTGTTTCGCAACTGTCCTATTACTCTTGCGGGAAAGACTGTTTGCGTTGACGTAGAAGTCATAGATGCCCCCTTAGATTACAACATTATATTGGGTCGTAGCTACACCTATGCAATGTTTGTTGTCCCATCTACGGTTCACCGCAAGATGTCCTTCCCTCATAACGGAAATATAGTCACCATTAACTAGTTGACATATTACGAACTGAAGTCTCAGACCTCCCCTAAGTCCATCATCACTTCGGTGGACAATAAGCAAACCATCGATCCTTTGACCAATGTCTCACCCGAAGTCTACAATGATTCCTCACTGTTTGGTACATTCCCTGGTCTTCCTCCTCCTATCTCTGATCCCATCTCATCGAATGTTTGCATGATGAAATCATCTTGGGCTACCCTCAAGCAGCCCACTTCGGCTAGTTAGCAGCCTCCTTTCTCTCCACAGCCTACTCCTAGCCCTTCGATTCAACCTTCTAGACCTCCTCCTCCTGGCCCTTCACCTATAGTTGGTATCCATGAGCCTCTTTACCCTCCTGGAATGGTTCCTCTAGGCCTTAACCATCTTGGAGTCATCCTGCTTGGCCATTACCCCTCCGGTCAGATACCGTTCCTAGCTCCCCCCCCAGGAGTGTACACGGTACCTGTCATGGCTACCCTCTCTCTCCCTAACTTGACCCTTGGGATTCTTGTCTGGTACCTTGACCCTCCAGTCGCTACCCCTCCTGGTCATCCCAAATATTATCTTTCTTTGACCCCAGTTCAACCGGTCCCCATGACTTCTCCCACTACTACAGTGCCTCAGCCACCTCAACAAGAACCACCTCTTGTTGTGACCACTTCGGGTAAGAAGGGAAAAAATCGCAAGAGGGCCTAAAAGAAAAAGGCTGCCCCAACTGACCCTACACCTCCTCCGCCTCCAGAGCCTTATTCTTTGTGTGATGTCATCGGCCATGCCACCCATAACTGTCCTGAACTGCCCCGTATCAAGCCCATGGTTAAAGTTGCATTCCCTGAGTCTACAATCCCTGAAGCCTCTGTTTCTTCCTCGAATGCAGCCAAGAACCCTAAAACTATTCACACTAATCTACCATGTGCTTTGTGTGATCTCCATGGTAATTATTCCCACCATTTTCCCCGCCTTACGCATTACTGCACCTCTTTGGAGGTAGTTTGGGAGTATGAGGTTGAACATAACCAATCCACCTCTCCCATACTTTTGCAATATGCTGCAGGCCATCTTTAGGATTTACCCACTCCCATTGACATTCCCCCTCCTCATGTCGAGATGATGGAGCCTGCGGCCACCATCCTCTACCTATCATCATCCATGAGACCCTCGGTGGAATTTTCCTCTACATCTTCCCCTATTGCTTCGCTTGACCTCCCTTCAGCAATCACCCTGGGCTCAACATCGATATATCCCTTATCTGCTTGTTATTTTTTTATCCCCCATGATGATGCACATGTGAATATTTCTTCTCATGATGATGATTCAGGTATCTTCGCTGCGTCATGTGGTCTCCCTTGCTCCAATCACTCCATCTTCCATTGTGATGATGACATCATGGAAGACTTGTCCACCCCTAAATTCATCTTTCCCACCCATAAACAGGATGGAACCATCCATTTCTATGGTGACTTTCATGGAATGAGCACAAGCTACACCTCCAGTAGCTCCCACACTCCACCTCACCGTCGGCGTGTGAGTACCAGACATCCAACCTAGATCACTCCCTCTCACAGAGTGCGTTCGATTTCTACTTTGCGCTCAAGTTGCCAGCATTTTTCATCATCCTCCCATTTATTTTCTTGTGGCACCTTTTATATGGACCTCCCATCCACACCTTATATCATTTTTTCCGATGTTGCAAGTCGTTACTCCTAGAATCTAGCCTCGGTAGGTTGGGCCATTTTTACCCCCTTGCATTCGCTTGTTCTCTTGAACGGTGTATACATTGGTACTGCTACCAATAATCAGGCCGAATATGATGTAGTGCGAGGTTTATTAGCTGATGCCCTTTCACATCACATCCTCCACCTTCATGTCCATTTAGATTCCCTGCTTCTTGTCATGCAATTGAATGGTGTCTATCGTGTGCACAATCCTATCCTTTTTAGAAGATATTTACGAGTGAAGCTTTTGATGCGTGAATTTGAAATCATTACATTCAGTCATGTACCTAGAGCACAAAATCACTATGTATATATCATTTCAAACCATATTCTATATTGGCATTTAACACATGCATTTAACACAAGAAAATAACATAAAACTATCAAAATGATGCATATCCATAATATGTGTCATATACAATGTTTTAAAGTCCATCAACTCTGATGCATATGACATGCCCATAGCATGTTACAAAAACTCAAAACTGGGGGCACCGCCTGTCCCTACACACTAATCACTATCTGGAGGATCCCAAGCCAATGGCTCTACTTCCGCAGCTCGTAGATCATGTATCCCCTATCTGGCCATCGCCATGCACCGCATGACCCCTCGCCACTCTGAGGGTAGACTAATACATGGCTCTATGTACTGTTCCTCTAAGTCTTGCCAGCCATGCTTTGAAACACTGGTCAGAAGCCTCTCATATCTACGATGGATTTCCTCCAGGAGGGCTGCTGCATCTTCATTTTGTGGCACCCTCGATCCACTAGGTCCTGTAGTTCCTGATACTACAAGTTGTCCCATATACCCAACCGGTTTTACTGGTGCTGTATCTGCATACCAAAAGTAGAAGAATCAGTACCATATACAATATTTTGAAACTTTACAATGCACATAAAAATATTAGCAATTTTTCACTTACCATCGGGCCCCCATACTCGACCAAGAGGCAGTGGCAAATCCCCGTCCCAAAAATAACTCATCCCACTATAGGGATAGTTGTCTATGTACAATGTAATTTGATCCCAATGCGTGAAGAACTCGGGTCGAAACATCCATCTGACTGCCCCACCTCCTCCTCTGCACAGTAGTTTCCCCCACTGGTGCATCCTGGGCTCTCTCAGACCCCCATCCTGGAGCTTTATATGAGGTCAAAGTGTCGGGATCTTCTCAAAGAAGAGCGAGCACAAAACTGTACCATATGCATAGTCATGGTTCACTTGCCTCTTGCATAGCGAAAACTGTCGTTTCAATGACGACAACATCATCTAGGCCCACCCATAGTAGGTCCCACTCAACGCACTCTCCACAAGCATCATCTACCCTCCAGTGATGTGGTGGAGTGCCTAGTTTCCCAGGATCCGCAACACCGTTGCAGCCACAACACGGGTCTCTAACCTCTCTAGATCCCTGATGGGTATCCGTGTCCCTTTGACATGGAGACCTAGACAACAATGGTGCTCTACAAACTCCATGATGTTCTGCCCTCACGGTAACACTGGCTGTGTATTCCCAGCTATAACAAGTGGTGGAAGACCAGTCAGGAAATATATATCCTAGACCGTCAACTCGATCCGGTGCCCCTGCACTATAAATACCTCATGCTTTGGGTCCAAATAGCTGACAATTCGGGCCAATAAGGGCTCTCTAGCTCTCATCAAGGGGTTCTCCACAAACTTCAGAACCCCAAACCTAGTCAATGCACTGCGAGCACCCTGATCCTCCCGGATCTCCGACTGTAATGTGCCCAGGTCTCTCTCTCTCCAATTGATCCGTAATTCTGCCATATTTTCACAAAACCATCATACTTGTCAGTATACAGATAGGAAAGACTGTATCCTAACACAAAAAACCCAGTTCTCAACCAGAAAACAGCATAGAAAAACCCCTCCCTGTCAGGTCGCACTTTTCAGGCCCAATCCTGGGACAGGTCGCAATTTTCTGCCCAAAACCTGCTACCCAGGTCACATTTTTTGCCCCAAAAAGTGTGACCCAGCCGTGAAGAGGAGCAGGGGTCTACTCCTAAGCTCTAGGGACCTAAACTGAACTTTCAATCCACTAAAATGAAAGAGTAGGGTTAGGCCTCTTAACTGCAGCTGACGAATCTCGATTCCAATGGTCGATTTATCTACTATGATCGCTGCAAGATTTAGGGCCTTCTCTCCTCTCTACATTCACCATAGCTCCACATGTAAATGAGTGAATTTGGAGGGAAAATGCCTTATTAAAAGAGAAACCCATGATTTTTCTTTCACGAGATGCAACCAAACCGTAGCTCAGTTTGACAAACCGTCTACACCGTTGGAAAGCTCTCACCAAGTCCTCAAATGGGTATCTCTTAGTTTTTTGTGATTTGATACTTCACCAGGACACATTTTGTCCATGAAGCATCACTTCACTACTCCCCAAAATCAAATTTCTTCACTTGAAACAATTTTACTTGGGGGCAACTTTTTGCCTTCATACTTGTCCATGCTCGTGTCAATTTTCATCGTGAGTAACCATCATGTACTCATGTTTTTATGGTCCCCATTGGACCTTTTCTGTGTGGTAGCACCATCTAGTCGCCCTTGTTTAGAGCATCCGATTTGAGTCATCATCACATTCATGGAGTCTATCTTGAGTCCCTTTTTATCCCTCTATACTCCTCCATCCTTCATTGCTTGGTTCCTCTCTTGTGTTGCACATTATGGCCTTCAGTCCTTTTGTCCACTATCCCTTATGATATTGTGTCAATCGCTGCCAGGTCATCCATGCCCTTTATGCTTTAACAAGGGAAGTTGTTTGTCCGCTACTCAGTACCCCCCTTTTCATCATCATCCCTGGTGTCAGTCTGTCAGTCGCTCTACTATTTTCTCTTATACCTTAGTTGAGGATCCCTCATTCCCTCACCTACGATGGACCTCCTTCTGTCGACATCAGATCATCCATTCTAGAAGACAGGTCTAGAGGGCGATGTACCTTGGTTCCATCTTCCACTCTTGTTTGGTGCCTCGGATCAGGCAAAGGGACTCCTTATTGCCCTTTGACTTGATTTTTTCTCAGCTACAGCTCCATTCAGCATGATCGAGATTCGTATACTTGATGGTTCAGTGATGCAATAGCTTATACCGGCAATTCTCGAGTGTGTGTGAGATGTTTCTGCCCTCATGAGGGGGTGGCCCTACAGGTAGCCCCCCACATGCCCGGATGACCTCTTCATTACAGCCTTTGATGTAGCTCCATATATTTTATGATGTTGGCCTTAGCCTCTTGCAGCGCCTTTTTGTTTGCATGTATCAGTCAAATTTTCAGAGCCCTTTCCTATTTACAGGGGCATTTGGGTTGTACTTGTATCTCATGTACTCATATATTATTGTATAAGTCCTGGTTTTTATCCTAGGCATAGTATGTATGCGGGATTCATTATCATGCTTTTACCTGGCTCATGTTTATGCCAGCATGTATTATATTTTTCAGTCCCTTGTTTACTATATGCACTATTCTTTGTACTTTGTCTCGGCGGGCAGAGGTATGCCTCCCCCACCACCTATAGCATAGGTACTCACTCATAAAAGAGACTTGTCACACCTGTAAGTCTCACCTCCTCAGGGTCTAGTCCTTTAATGCTTTGTTCTACCTTATATTTCTCTCTCTTTGAGTTCCCCTTCGGTGTCTAGTGATTGAGTTCTTACAACGTACTTTGGTCATACGATTAGCTCCTAACGCTCGCACACTGGGGGGAAATCTGTTACACCATTTTTTGGTCATCTAACCTGTTACTATTAGAAGGACCTAAGTACACCATGTAAGACTAATTTTACCCTAATTAAAGTTGCTTTCACTATGAAAAATAACTTAGTAAAACACCTTTATCAAGTTGTTTATGGTCTAAACAAGAAACCCCATGAGGAAATATTAAATAAATCCACATTTGTTTGATTTTCCTCAAGGAATAATTAGTTAAACAATAGTTTAATTAATATTCCTAGTCATATTTAACCCAAAATAGGAAAATTAATTAGATAAATTATTATTTTCTTATTATTTTCTAGGAATAATTATTTAAACCTTATTTAAATAATATTCTTTGTTAGATTTGACTAAATCACTCATAAATAGTTAAATAAATCATTAGTTATTTAATTATTACTCAACCACATCCTTAAAATGATAAATAAATCATTTATTTATTTACAAATAAAGGGATTTGACGCAAGTCAAATTCCTTTATCCTCCAACAAAAATAATAAAATATTCCATAAAAGTTGAATCTTGATTTGGTTAATAATATTTTAATTATGCACCAATATGTAGACTAACTCAATATTTTGTTATAAATAGAAGGGTTTTTCCATTCATTCATCACCTTTTGTTGCCTAATATCACTCTGAATTTATACTTTTGGTCTGACTTTGATCCACCATCATTGTCATATTTTTCTATCCTTTTGCTTGTGAGCTCCCTTTGAGTTCCTTTTTTGTCTGGGTTTTCTACACCATCAAGAGAGAGAGGAATTTTAGATCTGAAGTTCTGAGGACTTACAATAACCCATCCCATTGAGGAGAACTGGTAACATCCTTCTATGTTTTCCTCCCAGGTGCCCTTAATATAAAATTCATTCAACATATTCTTGTCTTGTCTATTAGATGCATGGAGTAAATCTTGTTTTATTTACTGCTTAATGAATTTTTGATGCATAGATCTAGATTTTTGTAGCATTTATCTTGATCATCTAATTGCAAATCTGAAGATATTTTCAACCATATTTTGTTGTTAGGGCTGTTTGTTATGCACAACTAAAGTGGTATTTTTTCGTACACTTGCAATTAAGATTCATACTAACAATAACAACTATATTTTATGATATCAAGAGTCTTTTTTGGAAAGTAAATGCCTTTAGTAAATTTCAAATTGTTTCAAAAAAATAAAGTTTATTCAATTCTCATAGTTATAATCATCTTTTTACTTTACTTATTTATAGAAGTGAAAAATCAAAATAATTTCATCAAAAATTTTGAAAATTTGGATCAACCAAAAATGATGCTATTTTCAAATTTAATTTTCCTAAAGCAAAATAAAATTTAAAACTTGATTTTCTAAGAAAAATATTTTTTAAGAATTTGACCATTCACTGGTAAGGAATCTTTCTTACCTAAGAAATCTTGTAACAAAAATGTGGATAAGCCTATTTTCTCTATGATTTGAAATGGACCAAGCCATAATATTTGAAATTTTTTATGCTTACCTTTTTCCTTGTGTGCCTTATCCCATTTCAAGACAAGGTCTCCAATCTCAAAAGATTTTGAACTAGTAGATGTTGTGTCAAATGAGTCTTCCAATATTTCTTGATGATGAGCATGTATAGCTTTGGATTTTTCTCTCTGTTCTTCCATTTTAATAATTTGATCTTGTCTAAGTTGAAGAGAAGACAAAGGATTTTCATCAATAAATTGCACTAAAGAAAATTATGATATTGCTATATTTGTGGGTAGAACTGCTTATTTCCCATAAACTAACACAATTGGAGAAGTACCTATTGAAGCTTTCTGGGTGATTCTATCTACCCAAAGAGCAAATAATAGTGCTTTGTGCCGATTTTTATGATTTTGTTCTATAGTTCGTTTGATGATTCTGATAAGGTTTTTATTTGTCGATTCAGCTAATCCATTACTCCATGGATAATAGTTAGCTGAGTATTTTAATTTAAAACCTCTTTTCAAAGAAAATTCTATCATAGCATTTCCAGAAAAGTAAGATGCATTATCAAATATCAAAGCTGATGGGAGGCCAAACCTGGTGGTCATGAACTAATCAATAAAATCTGTAATAATTTATGTATTAACCACCTTTAATGGGACAAATTCTACCCATTTTGTGAAATAATATGTTGCAGTTAAAATATACTTATGATGTTTAGAAGATTTTGGAGTTATTTCACCTATGATATCTAACCCCCATTGTTCAAATGGTTATTGGATATTTACTGGTTGTAATGGAAATGCTGCTTTCCTCTCTCTTCCTGCTGCAGTTTAACATACTTTTCATTTTATCGCGTGTTCATGTGCATCTTTAAATAGAGTTGGCCAATAGTAACCGGCATGCAATATTTTGTGAGCTTTGGTGTTTCCTTCGAAATGACCTTTGGCTGGTCCATCATGTAATTCCTGCATTAATTTTTCAGCTTTAGTTTTCTCTAAACATCTCAATAATACAGAATCATAATTCTCCCTAAATAGCACATCATCTATGAGTTGATATTGATTTTCTTTAAGCCTCATAGAATGCTTTGCTATATAATTGAGATATAATGGAGCATATCCATTTTTTAAGAAAAATTTCAGATCAGCGTATTGTGACTGATAGCAGATTATGCTTACCTCGAATAGTTGTATTTCATTTGATTGATCTTCTTCTGTGGGTAAATGAAAGGCTCTAGTTAACATCTTGCAAAGACCTTGACCTTTAACAATTTTAGCAGGATGTATCTCTACATCATATTCTTGAAGTGCAGTACCCCAATTTGCTCTCTTCTCTCCTACTTCTCGTTGGATTAATAAGTGCCTTACTGCTGAGTAAGGTACTATTATTTTAGTATCTGTTTTTAGGAGAAAAGGTCTAAAATGTTTCAAAGCTTTAAACACAGCAAATGCTTGTTTTTATACATCTGAATAATTTAACTCAACACCTTGAAGGTTAGAACTAAAAAATGAAATCGGTGCTTCAATGTTTTGATCATTTAACTGTGTCAAAACTATTGTGTATGATGTATCAGAGGAGAATGTGTATAATACAAATGGCTTAAGAAAATCGGGAGTTGTTAAAGAAGGAGCTTCAATGATAGCTTTCTTAATCAACTCAAAATAATTTCTCTCATCTTTTCCCCATTTAAAAATCAAATTTTTCTTGATCATTGATTGCAAGGGTAAGATGATTTGGGAAAAATCAGGAACAAATCGTTTTACAAAATTAATTTGTCCTAAAAATGATTGCATCATTTTTTTATTGTGTGGTAGAGGAATGTTTTTGATTTCCTGGATCCTATCAGGGTCAATATGAATTCCTTTTTTGGAGACAATGAACCCTAATAATTTACCTTCTGATAAGGCGAAACAAATTTTTTTTTGGGTTCAAGGAAATGCCGAATTTTCTACATCTTTCAAAAATATGCTTTGGGTGATTAACATGATTATTTCTATGCTTAGAGTAAACAGTAATGTTGTCTAAGTATATAACAACTGAGCTATTGATTAGTCCTCTTAAAGCCATATCCATGGCACGTTGAAATGTAGCACCAACATTAATCAATCCAAATGGCATTTTTTGATATGTGTTGTTCCCCACTTTGTTCTAAATGTTGTCTTTAATCTATCATTCGAATGTATCATAATCTGATTGTATCTTGAAAATCCGTCGAGAAAAGACATCAATTCTTCTTTCTAACTAGGACCATGTTTGACACCCATTTCGAATGTCTAAGTTTGGGTGGATCTTTCTAAGTTTTTGTTGAATAGGTTTTTCATCTGAGATCGTAAGTATAGTATGTTGAATTATAGAAGTATCATATGTTTTGAGATATAAATAATCCCATGCAAATATATTTTTATATGTTTTCAGCAACTTAATGAATGACATCGTTTCTTCAGGTTTTAAACCAAGGCCTAGGTTAATGTTTTGAGGTTTTTATAGTGTACCAAGATTAATCAATTCAAATTTTAAAGTAGAGCTTTGAGTTTTCGAATTGGTAATATTTTTAAACCTATCTTTCAAATCATAGAGATCTTCCATTTTGACTACAGATTTGGGAATTGGATTATTTTGTTTATCTTCAATCTGTAAATCATGTTCATGTTCATATATTATTTGACCTTCATAAGATCCATATGATGTAAGAAAGTATACTATATCTGCATCATTGTTAAATACTCTCCAATTTGTTACATTGTCAAGAATGGAAGGCCTAAAAATTAATTCAATTGAAAATCTATCTGGGTTGAATTCTTCAGATGGTATAAGCTTAGATGCTACATTGGCAAGTAAATAAACACTTGCATTTTGTAATCTAGGAACTGTGGAGATATTGAATGCAGAAAAATTGGATGTAAGGCTTTGAGCTAAAGCTTGATAGTGTTTCAAATGTACATAAATACAATGAATTGTGTTTCTAACTTGTCTAACAATTATCTCAGAATCTCCATATACTTGAAAATATTTATTATTTAAACTAATAGCTTTATACAGACCTTGTATCAATGCTTCATATTCAGCGGTATTATTTGTGCATTGAAATTCAAGTCTGCAAGCTAGCATTGTTTTCTCTCCTTGAGGATTGGTTAAAACAAAACCTGCTCCTACACCATCTTCTGATTTTGAACCATCAAAGTATAAAGTCCAAAATAAATAATTTTTTGAAATTTTATTGCTAAGATTAATACATCTAAAAGTGTTTGTTTGAGAAAAGTTTTCAATTTGAGAAATAGCAGTATTTATTGAAAAAGGTGAAGTCTGAGCGTTGAATGATCCAAGAAACGATTCAGCTGAGTAATTTCCAATAATATTATTAGTGAAATCTATAGGTTCATTTGTTTCTTCAAGTTCAGTGACTGTATGTTTCATAAATTTCTCGCGATCAACTTTGATTTTATTTGGTTTACCATTATACGGTAACCATATGTGTGACCAATCGGTAGCAAAATATCCATGTAAATTTTCAGACCAATCCCTGCTTAAAATAGGACCATAAAATTCAGGGATGTCTGTGACCAAAATTATATCGATTACTTGCAGTACCTTTGGATTGGATGATAATCTAATGGATACTAAAATCATTTCTCCAATGACCTCTACTTTTGTTCTATCTAATTGAACTATATGTACATCAGAGTTTTTTGGAGTGATGTTCAATTTAGTACACACCGTTCTTGGCATAATGTTTAAAGAAGCTCCTGAATCAGTAAGACAGTTATGGACATTTTTGTTGAAAATCTCATAAGTCAAAAGTAAAGGAGTGTGAGAAATAGATCTATCACCAATTAAAACAAGATCATTGGGATTTACTTTGTTTTTAGATGAAGGAGGTTTTCCCATATCTTTAGAAGCTTGGGCTATAACGGGTGGTTGTATAGGATCTAGAGGGATTGCCTTGAGTTCTCTAAGTAAAATTTCCTACTGTTGTTTGAGTTTGGTAATTTCATGTAATGAAATATTTGGTTTGGTATTTTTCATATCTTCAACTATATTGTATTCCACTGTATCCGAAACTATTAAAATTTTGGACGCTGTAACAGGATCTGGTGAAATAGGATCTGTCTGAATAGTTTTAGATTTTTTTACTGTTATTTTCTTCTTTGTGGGAGAGATTTCTATTTCTGATTTGATATAGTTGAATCAGAAGAATATTTACTTCTTGTAGACATAGGCATAGCTTCTCTTTCTTCTTATGTAGGGAGAATGAAATCCCATAACCCATTCAGTTCAATTTCTTCCTCAGACTCTGGTTCCTATTCAGATGGTGAGGGATCTTCAATATCTTGATCAGATTCAACATTTGAAATCACATTTGGAGGTTGAGATGTTGAAGAGGGATTTTTCTTAAATGGGCGATATGATTTCTTAGGTGATGATGATTCAACAACTTGTTTCTTTAAATCAATCATGTCATTTGACATAGTATTTAACAATTTTTGAAGACCTTCGAGATTGAATGGATCTTTTGAGACTTTCTTTTTGGAATCTTGACTAAATTTCACCTTCTTTGATTTCCTGTCTTCTATCTCTGATCATTTTTCTAATGCTAATATTATTTTCTCTACAACAAGAGATTTTTTCATGTTTTCTAAAAGAGTGGCTTTATCAACTCTATCTACAAAAATAGCTATATTAGGAGGTAGAAAATAAATATACCATTCTATTTGTACATCAACATCAGGCTTGGAAGTAGTTGGGATTTTGTTTAATAACATCAGGTGAAATATTTGATCCTTTCACCTGAATTTGTTTTTTAAATTGGAAAGAGCATTGATTAAAGATGCAACAGTTCTATCATCTCCAAATTTTACAAGAAAAACTTGTTTAAAAGTTGCCCAATCGATAATAGATCCTGCTGGAAGTGAAAAGTACCAGGATCTTGCAGATCCTTGTAAGCTATAAGGAAAAAATCTTACTACAATATCTTCATGAGAAACTCCATTAAGATTCATGGCTAACATAAAATTATTGATATGTTCTTCAGCAGGAAGACCATCATCTGGATTATATTTAGGTAGCCATTTTTCTGGATGATCTGGAAGGGGATTTGGATTTGCAATAAATACAACACCAAGATTCATCGAAGGTCAATTGGCCATAATTGGATTTGAAGTTTGTGAAGATACAGAGATAGATCTGGAATTAGGGGGGATGGATGTAGAACTTACAACTGGAACAGTACTACTTGTGATAGTACTGATTGTTTGAGTAGATGAAATGGAAGAATAAGAAGATGTAGATTGAGTAAGAGGATGCGAATAAGTAACTAAAGGAAAATTTGATGTGACTTCACTCGTATCTGACTTAGATCTGGATATAGAAACTTTTTTGCAATGTAATTCTATTAGAAATTCAAAAGGAGGAGTTCCAAGTCTTCCACTTTTGGATCAGGTTAATATACCAGTTTCTTTAAATAGGGAAGTAACGCTTTCTTCAGAAGCTTCTAGATTAATATGATTTTCCGCATAAATAGATTGTCCTTCTAATTTCTGAATTAAAGACTGAACTTCAGGGGACTCGAGAGTAAATTCTGAAGCAGATGACTGTCGAGATATTTCAGGAGATGAGGGGAACTTTTCTACAATTTCCGATTTCTGAGTTGATGATTTAGAGTTTGATTGGGAAGTTATAGGATGATTTTGGGGAGATCGAATCTTATGAGGGCTTCTATTTTGAGGTTTAGATTTATATTCCATTCCTAGTCAGGCCCTCCTTCTAGCTCCAAAAATGTTGAGGCCTTAGAAATATGTGACAACAACAAAGGCGATAACCACCCAGCACGGACCTTAAAGCAGTTCCTTTTCCATTTGGGATAGTGGCTCTGACTAGGTGTTTTGGGACCAATTTCCCAGATTTGAGTTTTGTATGATTGTTGGGTTTCTCTCAAATGATTTTCATGAAGAATCACTAAAAACTAAAAAAAAATTATTCTAAAATGCAAAACTTTGAATTAATTCTAATCTAATATAACCTGGGATAATGTTAATTTTATGCGATCTAAAATGATATCTATTCAGTCTATGATAATTTAGATCAATCACAAACTTAATAGAATTAATAATTTTGTAAGATAATTATTTTGAAAAAGAGTTAATCAAAAGAAGATGTGAAACATATCACATATATTCTAGTGATTATATAAAACAAATCAATTTCTATTCTTATATCGTACAATAGTGAAATTGATGTTTCAAATATAAATAATTGATTTCATACATAATTCATGAAATCTATATTAATCACTAATATTTAAAACAAAATTTAGCATACATGAAAATAGTACCAGATGTGTTGATGCAGGGATTCTGCACAAAATAGATCCTTGCGCATAATAGAGTGTGTGCTCCCTTTACATAAAAATCCACACACAAATGTCCATATAAACTACTTAGATTTAATACATAATATGAAGAGGGAGTTGAGACAAATAAAATACTTGATTATAATCAAACAGGAAAATTACAATTCAAACCACTTGCCCGAATATTACATTTGCGGACATCTTAGCTCTCGCCCCTTACATAAACTCTCATACCATTTCTCTCCGCCTCTCTGTATTCATCCCTGTTCTCCATCCTCACACAATCCTCATATTTATACATAATTATGGATTAATTTGAATCCATGATTTCCTCCACACAAATCTCAACCAAATCCTAAAATATATTCATCCCTTCTTTGACTCAACTAAGTTCCATTTAAGGAATTTCTTATCCCTAAAATATCTACCCAACCAAATTCCACTCATATCCTCAATTTATTAAGAGAATATTTACAAAAAACCTCACATTCAGATATTTCTCTCAATTTATTAAAAATGAGCATAATAATTTATAAAATAGTTAAAAAGACATCACCCCCTAATTACACAATATTTTAATGAAAATCAAGCAGGATGCTCCTGCATTAGACTCCCCATGTATAGAAGTTTCCATAGACTCATGTCTATGAGGTCTATCACTTTTATGTAATAATGCGACAGCCACAAGTCTCGATGACTTGTTCCCTCCAAGATTCCAAACTCTATTGTGTCGTTGGTCTTTTAAAGTATCAACCCCATTTTGTGAATTTGCACAGAATTTCCAGAATGGTATTTTCATAATACTATTGAATGTAACTCTCACTTTTCCATACCACATCATCTTTATTTTTGGAAATACAAAATTGTGTAGAATCACTAATACCCATTCTTCTGGTCTCCAAACTCTGAAAGAATATCGAACTGGTTGTCATCAACATCACTCATTTTATCAACCGCATTTCATTGGCCTCTCCAACAATTTCTTTCACCTATTCCTCAGAGTAATTCCTCTTTGTCTGATACTTCCATCTTCAATTGCGCTGAACACTCAACTTTCTGAAATGAAGAATAATCAAGAACTTCTCCTTGATCACAAATATAGTCATTGATTTCTCCTATAGTAACATATTTCTCTTTTGTTGTTGTCCCTGCATTCATCAACAAACTGTTAGTTTTAAAAAGATAAGACCTTTCGGCCTCTTTTGATGCTTCAAGCACCAATCTCCCATAATATTCCTTTTGGATTTCAGCAGATCCTATTTTGACTTGCTAGTTGTTTTCATATTTATCCTGCTGGATCAATACTTCAGTTTCCTTTATGTCTCTAAGGACATAACTTTCTTGCTACTCCTGATCTTTCATCTCATCTCCAAATAATTTCTTCTCAATTTCTCTAATTTCAACATCATATTTATTAATGTTTCCTTCTGTACCTACAATCACATTATTATTTGAAAAGTTATAACATTCACTCAACTCTATAAATGTTAAAAACATTTCATCCCTATCATGCATGGCAACTACAATCTCTTCTATATCAGGTTCTGCAAGCTTCACTTCTCCCTCAGGTTCCTCAGCCATCATTCCAATAACTTTATTTCCATATGAAATCTTTCTAGCATTTCATCACAACCTTCATTCCTTGTTTCATTCTTCTTCTGGCAATCCTCCTGAGTTATCCTATTTTCTGTATCATCACATTGCAAAATTTTGTCATCAATTTCATTAAACAAATTCATTTTTTTACCTCCTTGGAATATCACTTCGGCATTTTCATTATGCTTCTACTCCATAACAGCTTCAACTGGTTGTCTTACACCAAACAGGAATTCATCTATGATTTCGTTCTGCTTCAATAAATCAGTACCTTCCTTCTTTGAAAGGAATTCTCCATCATACTTCACCTCAAGAGTTTCATTCATATCTATGACAGTTTCACCAGCGTATCCACCATCTTCTGCACATCCTACAAACATACACAAACTATGAGTTTTAAAAATACAAGGATTTATAGCCTCATCTGCTTCTCTTATCAACATATCTTCCAATTCTTCTGAACTATTCCAATAGTTCATGATATCTTTCTCATTGATCTCTTCACCCATAATTTTACCCTGTTCTGGGCCACAAATGGAAACTTCCATTTTCAACTCAGCCTCTCTAAGTTCTTCACATCTCAATTGCACACTCATCATCTGCTCAAGCTTCCTCAGCTCTTCTGTCAACTGTATGTTTACCTGTTGTTCTCTTTTTGTGTGTAGTCTCTACCACTTCACTTTCTTCCTCATGGTCCAACCATGTCTTTGGTCTTTCGTATTTCTCTGCAACAATCCCATCAATAACTCAAGGTGAACTGTTATCTCAGCTTTCTCCCTCTCATACTCTTCATCAGTCAACTGCTTCCATATGCCATTTTCCTTGGAATTTTCCTTCTTCTTTCTTCTGCTGCAGTCTTTCTCAGAACCTCTGAAATGCTATCAACAGAAATCTTCTCCTCCTTTGTGAACTTCATTTTTTCACTTGTGGATTTCATTCAAATCCCCTTTTCAGCAAGCTTTCCTACTTTCCATCCAACAATACAAGCTCTCTTCCTGCGCTTGACCTCTTGTGGTTCTCTGTCTTAGAATCATTAATGGAAACTATCTTGCTCCTCTTTGTTGTAAACAACAACTTCAATAATGTTTGTGTTACAATGACCAACTCTTTGGGTGTTGGGCTCCGTCGATCATGCACCCAATTACATTCAAACCTTTGACTTGATTTAAGACTCTTTGACTCCAGACTTAACATCAAATCTTCATATTGGATGAAAATACACCCTCTTGTATAGTAACTCAATAGTTTAAATTGACTCAAGCTATCCAAATTTTCATTTGACCTTAACATCTGATTTGACTTCAAGGCTTGACCCAATAATTACAATAGTGGATATTTTGTCTCTAATTCAAGTTATACAATATACCAATGAACATCCAACCTTCTCATGATGTAAAATCTCACCGTTACCAATTCTATCTCATACTTAATTCTTATAAAAACATCATTACATCATCTCCCATTATGACTCATGATACTTAAGCCTTTAAATTGAAATGAAATCCACTTTTCCCAAGATTTATTTTATGATGAAAATAAAATAAATCATTAATTTCCAAAATTTAAAATACCTCTTTGAAATGAATGATCATATCTTATGCTCCCTTCAAGGTTATTTAATAAACCTTTTCTTCACAATTTCAGCTCTCCGGATTCCACCCTTCTCTGTTGTTATTATCACTATGAATATTCACATTCCCTTCACACCATAACCTCTTCAACACGCTCATCATCTTAGCACAGACAGTTTTCCTACACTTCCATGCATCTCCTCCTTTGCAGTGATGGTTCTCATGCAAGATTGTCTCTCTTCAATGCCCAAAAAAAAATTCTCCATAGGAATTTTCCAAAGCTTTATGGTGGCATCAACATATTTCTCCGGCAGCAACAAACACAAACAACATTATCTTCCGAACAGAACAATGTGAACACTTCCACATGCATTACAAGAAATGATCAATCATGATTTTTAACTCAAGAAAATATATAATTTCATGGATATATAATCTCATGGATATATATTTATTCCAATATAGCTCAATAGTGGAATCAAAATATGTAGAATTCGTTTCCCTTTTGTAACCATATAAAAATGTCTGCTTTAAGGAATATTACCTATCGTGTCATACTCAGACTTTTATCGCACCCTCTTACCACCTAAACCCATGCGAACTCCATTGTTTGGGTTGCAAAACCATTTACGGTTCTGCTACACTACCAACTCATGGTTCCTCATTTATCTGTCTCCTGGTTCCCAGCATAATGATTTTTAATGCTCTTGCTCAGGGAAAATTTTAAGGATGGACGTTTATCTTAAATTTTAGAAACCTTGGTGAATCTTAGTAGTCCCCAATATGTAAATTGTAAAATTTTTTATGTTATTTTTATTAAAATATTTAGTTTTATAATCATTTTATATTAGTATATATAAATTTTTGGCAAATTTTAGGGTAAAATAATTTTATACTATAAAAATTGGGCAAATAATTTTTTTTTTAAAACGAAAATTGGCGAATATTTTTTTTTTGGAAAAAGCATGGAAAATTAGCCCACCTACGAATATTAGCCCATAAATTGTTGTGTCTTTGCTCACATCTTCATCTACAAAATTTAAACAAAAAACTATGTCGATCTCACATAATAAAATAAGGGTGGACCACTACTTTTTTTGTAGTTTTCCTAGTGATCACATCTAAGCAATTTTTCCAAAAATCAACTGCTTCCAGAACAACTAGATGTTGTCATTCAGCATTAATGAATTTTGAACACTCTATTTGCTATGCCTTCCAACAAGTTTTTCTAGATAAGGGTCAAGCTCAATTTGACATGTTTTCAAATACACATTTAACTCGTTTATGCCAAGAACCTTTACAATCTTAACAAGTCGATAATAATAGATTAACCCACAACAAACTTCTCCTATTCAAATCTGAGCATAGAATGAATCAAAAAAAAGTGTGACCTAGTATTTAGATGGAACCCAACATAATTCAGCTCCACGCTCGCATCCCACAAATCTTCATGAAATACCAACTGTTGATAATTTTCAAAATCCTTTTCGAAGCACTAATTTTTGCACTCGAATTTCAGATCTGCACCATTCACTTACCAATCCATGCAACTCACTCCATCCACTTCCAGTAAAGGTTGAAGTGCCACTTGACTATTAGAATGGTAAACACTTCTCAATGTCTGAGAGGGAATGTGGTGGTGCCACAGGGATTTCCCACACATATCTCTCACACTGGCTCCTGCAGTTCAAAATAGGTTGCGTACATGTGAGACACTGGAGAACAAAATTGAGAAAGCATCATAACTCTAACGCAGTCTTGGCAGCAAGCTTGCACGTCAACGTCGGTTGCAGTCCACTATTCCGATTTTCCTTCACGGCATTATCTAGGGCATTCTCCAATGTTGCGTTCAACATTCTACAACACAGCCTTCTACATGTGCTCTCCAAAAACACAGTTCCTCCATGCTTACACGGGCTTCACTCTTAACCTTTGCAATAGAACAGATCACACAGTTCTATTCTCCTCCAATCCACCCAAATTTGATTGCAGTAACATTGCAAAGAATAAAGTTGATCTGACGCAGGCACAATAAAAGGATATCGACAAACGATACTATAGCCAGCTTACTCAATTAAAGACTATGGACTTAGATAAATATTATAATTCACTTGTCTAGGAAAAAAATTAATCATTAATTAAACCAAACTCTTCGTCTGTCAAACTCAGCTCCCTCGGATGCTAGATTCTTGGATTCAAGCACTGCTACTTATTACAAGCAACACAGTTCAACATTTCTCATAACAGATACATATGCACAATCAATTTGTGAACATTGTTTTGGATTTTTCTCACACAAATTTATGGGTGGTTGCAAATAAGACTTCGAAGGTAATCCCTTACCTTTCAACAACACTTTCTCTATGTAACAAAATCGAACAACATTCAACTCCAAAGTGTTGATAATATTCAGTTACCCAATTCTCTCTACTAGGATCTAGAATTTTGTTGATTCACCCTCAATACATGTAGCTTCACGTGCTCAACATATACCTTACACCATAAACATCTTATGGCTCTGATACCAAAATGATGCAGGGATTCTAAACAAAACATATCCTTGCGCATAATAGAGTGTGTGCTCCCTTTACATAAAAATCCACACCCAAATGTCCATATAAAATACTTAGATTTAATATAGAATATGAAGAGGGAGCCGAGACAAATAAAATTCTTTCTTATAATAAAACACGAAAATTACAATTCAAACCACTTGCCCTAATATTACATTTGCGAGCATCTCAGCTCTCGCCCCTTACATAAACTCTCACACCATTTCTCTCTGCCTCTCTGTATTCCTCCCTGTTCTCCATCCTCACACAATCCTCATATTTATACATAATTATGGATTAATTTGAATCCATGATTTCCTCCACACAAATCTCAACCAAATCCTAAAATATCTTCATCCCTTCTTTGAATCAACTAAGTTCCATTTAAGGAATTTCTAATCCCTAAAATATCTATCCAACCAAATTCCACTCATATCCTCAATTTATTAAGAGAATATTTACAATAAACCTCAAACTCAGATATTTCTCTCAATTTATTAAAAATGAGCATAATAATTTATAAAATAATTAAAAATATATCACCACCTAATTACACAATATTTTAATGAAAATAAAGCAGGATGCTCCTACATCATGTGTGTTGTCCTGTTCATCTGATCAGTGATAATAGGCCACAATCAACTCTTTTATCAATAATTCATTCAGAGAATAAAAAAGTGCATCAATGGTGATAAAAAAAACGATATATAATTGAAAATACCATGTTCCATCATTTTATCAAGGCATCCACAAATTTACAATAAAGCATTCTTTGTACATGTTCTTAATAAAAATTTCGGACCCTTCTCTAAATGCATGAGAAGGGTTTAAATACTACATTAACTACTTACAAAAATAGATTATACAAAATATCTTATGAGGTGGTTTCAAACAACCTTCCTCATTCCTAGTATCTATTTGCTAAAATTGAAATTATTTAAAAAAACAAACTAAATCATGATCATGCCCGATGATAGGTTACTGTTAGCTCTACTTTTCTGCTCACAAATATCGCACATTGGTTGAACTTGTGGAGGCTTCCCGAACTATGTCTTGATCTGTCCAGTAAATATAGCATCAAGTAAAAGTGGCTGCATTTTCTATATAGAATCCAGAGAACAATTCAATGTCATTATTTGACTATGAGGCTTAACTAGTAGCTTCCAATATGCTTCCCAATCAGTCTTTCTCAGTTGTGCAAGTGTTTCTTCTTGGATTTGACTTGTGTTTTTCCAACTTTGCTCTAAATTTCTAAGATCAGGAATCGATTTGTGATTTCCTTATTTAATCAAACCAAAGGTATGCAACATGTGGTTAATAATTTTGACCATACTCTATTGCTCTGGCTATGGCCAATTCTACATGTTTTACATGTGCATCCCAGTCAGTAAAGAGAATATCTTTAAAAGTTTCTTTGATCTTTGGGAGACTTGAATTTCTCCCTTCCTTTGAATCCTACCATTCAATATAATCATACATTTTGGTATTGAGTTCATTAAACTCAATTCTCTGGTCAATGACTGTATTAGTCAATTGTTCACTAATTTCCAAGTGTGGAATTATGTCTGACATTTGTAAGACAAACAAGTTTTGTTGTTTTGAGAGTAAGGCATTTAATGCCAATGCTTCTTTTATGAATTCCTCTATAGTAGGAATACCTTCGTATTTTGTAAGATCTTCTCTCAATTCTTTAATCAGTGTGTCTTTGTTGGTTAAGTAATTTTCATGACTTATCTTAAGCACTTCCATATCTTGCTGAAATTTGAAGAGTTGCTGCTCGACCTTTTGATTTAGACTATTCCTTTCTTCATCCATTTGTTGTTGTAGCTGCAATATTTTATCATCCTTTTCTTGAACCAAAATGGATACTTTGGCTGCCTTATCCATTGTTGCAGTAGTATATGCTCCAACAAATAGTGACATCCGAGTTAGATTTTCAATTGGATTTGAAGGAGTGTCTTTCCATACAACTTCCATAACTTCATTTCCTCGGGTATTTCAATCCTTCTTCTTTTTGTTTGTTTCCTTACTACAACTTTATGAAGAGGGTTGTAGAATTAATCCAGTTGAGGGATATCAGTTACCTTTAGAACAATCTCATTAGTAGGAAACACAGGAATGACTTATGTATCTTGGGAGGTTATTCTAGGACTTTCAATGATTTCTTTTGCTGAAATTATTTGTCCCTGTGGAGTCTAAAATTATGTATTTTTATATGAAGATGATACCTCTGGGGTATTTATCAATGTGTTGATAACTGAAGTCTGGAATTTATCTAGTTCACTTTGATTTTGTGAATCTGATTGTTATATTTTTATTTCTTTTCTTGCTTCAGTTATGTAACTAGTAATAAAAACATTCTGAGGGATATGTATGAGTCTTTGTTTTCTGTACTCATTGAATCTCTGTAATTCTTCTGGATTTAGGTTCAATTTGAAAATTTTTTGGACTTCTTCAAAAGTTCCAACAGATTGCAAAATGTATTCAAATCTATCATCGATGTGTATGATAGGTTTGATTTTCACTGACTGAGTTAATTTGTTAGCAATATTTTCTGGATCGAATTGCCTTGAGGGTAAAATGGGGAGCTTCAAAAGCTCATTATTCTAACATTCTTTCAATGCATGATTGAAATTTCTGAGGGTGAATGTACCACATTGAATTGGAAAACTTGGCCATAAAGATTTTTTACTATATTTCAAAGATTTAGTGAGCCCATTACCAACAGTTGGTATGCGACTTCTCTCGCCATAAATTTATCAGAAACATATAAAGGAAGAACATGTGGAGGAGCGAAGCTTCCAAATACTCTGATGTATGAAAATGATTCTTCAATAAAACATCTCCCCATCATTTGAAGGTCTGCAATGGCTTCCTTAGTGAACCTAGGGCTCACTCTATCAAACATTAATTGATTTAATGATAATACAACTCCATAACATAGCCTGTGGAAATATGGTGCATAACTGTGTTCCCATATCTCTTTATGACTCAAATGAATAGGGGTAGGATCCTCAGGAGTCCATTTCTAATCCATAACTGGAAAACTGGTAGAAAAAAAAATAGCATCAAAAACATATGCACTCATGAAAAATTGGGGGACGGGTTTGGAGGAAGAAGCTCTTGTCTGGTGATATTCATTAATTGATTTAGCTAGATTTTCGAAAAGAATGGTTGCCCAATTCATGATGTGGGAATTAACACAGGAGTTAATCAGGGGAAGCCAATTTATAGAGAACTTGGTATTATCAGGGAGACCATATAATCTGCAAAGCATCGTTGCTGCAAAATTGTAGGGATTTGCAAGTGAAGCGATAGGATACATACCTGATTTCTCATGTTTAAACTTGTTATCCAGTTTCCTCCAACCTTGAATTGTCTTAAAAGGGTCCTCATTGTTCTTTGAAAATTTCTCAACAAATATATTATCATAGATGTCTTGATGGTCGGGTAGCTTGTACATGACTTTCAAATATTCAACTCTAAAGAACCTAAGATCTCATTCTTAGAAGTTCTTAATTTTCTATCCTTAATTGTTGAATTGTCAAGCACCCACCTAATCATGTAGGTACATGGTAAAAGAGCAGACCTTGCTGCTATCCTATGAAGGAAGGAGCATGCAATATCTTTAAACTGTAAATTTGAGGGTGTTGCATCATCATCAGTTGCCTTGACCTCTACTATTTTAGGTTCTACATCTTCAAGAGTAGTATAGACAACTTTCCACTTTGTAGCACCTCCATCTGCATTGCAGACAATATCTAAGACTATAAGCGACATTTTTGTGTATTCCAATTCTGCAACAGTCTGTTTGTTGTGCTTCTGCATTACTTTGCAGATGGAAATATCTTGAAGGAAAAATCCCTATTAAAGACAAATTAATGATCAAATGATGGAAGATATATTGAAATGACCAATTTTGAAAGAAAAGATCCAAGAAACAACTATATCATTAATTAATCGCAACGAATCAATAATTGTTTGCATTAGGATGATAAAACCACTTAATCATTTCTGACATGATTTATTTTCACGTAAAAACCTTTATTAAACCTATCAAATCGGTCGCATTGCGCCTTTTGAAACTATCTTTATGAAGCACATTACTTTTTGTTTATGTGATATGTGATTTCGCGATATCGCATATCGCGAAATCGCAGTATCAGAATATCACAAAATCAGAGGTGTCGCAATATTGGAGCTTTGGTATAATATGCTTAAATTTATAAACAATTATGTGTGATATGCGATTTATGCTATCACTTGCGAAACTCAGATCATTGATCGCAAAATCGGGATTTTTTTGTTTTGTTACTTAGCTTTCAATGAGAAAAGATTATGCGGGATGCGATTTGCGATAGGGTAATCTCAAGTATGTTTTATTAATTTATTTTTTGTTTTTTATGTTTTTATTTAATAAAAGAAATAATTTTTTTGGAGTTTTATTTTTTATCTAAAACGAAAAATACATTTTTAAGAAGGTTCCCTATTTCTATTTATAAAAGGTTTAGGTTATTTTGAAAATAAAAATGGGGGGAGTTGTGGCATTGCACAACCCCTTCCTAAGAACATATTAAAGCATAAAAAAACATTATTAAGTGTATAAGGAGAGATTTAATATATCTTTTATGTGCCTAAGAAAGGTTAAATGGGCCTTAATTTATGTCTAATTTAGAGGCCCATCATAACCCCCTACTGAAACTGTTGCTCATACTATGAGAAACCTATTCATCCTCCCTGCCTCATGGTTCTTCATGTATGCTTGCCTATTTAATTCTCTTTTTATTGGTCCATGTGTTGCTCCTCCTGCTGATCTTCTTGCTGCTCTTCTATTTTCATTTCTTCTTACAGGGGTTGCATGGAGGTCCTCAGGTGTATTTGCTAGTGTGTTCATCCTCCTGGAGTCTGTTGGTGGTCCTTTGAAGCCATCTACATCAAATTATCCTCATATTTTAACCTTGTTGTGCCATCTACAAAATTTCTACAGGAAACATTTCACCTTCCTATAACAGTCTTCAGGAAACTTTTCAACTTCGTGTAACAGTCTTCTCTCTACCAGATTTCTTAAAGATGAATGTAAATTGTTTATAGAGGTTATGGATGGAGTGATGGAGAGGTAAGTGGAGAGGCCTCATGCCAAGGTATATGTGATCTAGCTGCTAGTGGTGCAACATAGGGTTTAGGTAGTAAATCCTTGTGCATGGAGTGAAGTGAGGGTAAGGAGTGGTAGGTATAGACAAAAAATAAATTATCATGCTATTTTTTAAGTTTAGAAACCTTTGAGAGAAATAATTTCCTTGTAAATAAGTTTCTTGTAGCATTTATAGGGTTTCCTGTAGTGCTACAGGAATCCTATAACTGCTAGGACTTTCCTGTAGAAATTATAGTCAAGAGTAAAAATGGATTTTTCTACCTACTTGAAAGGTGAAATGAGTGAATGGGTGCATGTTGGAGTTGTCCATGGAGTGTGTAAGCAGAGGAGAGAGAGAAGAGAGGAGGAAAACAATCTTTGATCAACAAAATTTGTCTTTTGTCTTTCCTGTAGAAAATCTATTTTTGCCTGTAGTAGCCCTATTTCGCCTCTAAAAATACTCTTTCACCTATAGAAATTCTATTTCACATGCCAAGAGGTGGTAGGTCCACCTTTTATTTTTTATTTTATTCCTTTTTTCAAATTTTCTCTTTTTTTTCAATTTTTTTTTGCATGTAAAATAAACTAAGAGTTATTTTTCTGTTAACTGAGTTCTCCCTCAGTTACCCCTTGGCACTCCTTGTATTCCATCACAACTAACTGCTTACTACCCACTTTCTCAATTCCTATTTATTTTGGTCTTGTTCCTCTCCCACATGTGTGTGTGTCTTGGTGGAAAAATGAAGTTGATTGCTAGATAAGGCCGAGATTGCTCTGCCACTGATTTTGGCTATAAAAAAACTTTATTTCTCACACTTTTAATGTTTTCTTAATATAGAATAGATTCGAATAAAGTTTTAGATGATTGTATACCGGAGCCTTACCCTTGATGGGTTTTTGCAGGTGATATTGAGGCTGCTGATATGATTGTCGAAGCTACCTTCGATGGTTTTGAAGATGCTACTCATGATCCTGAAGTTGCATGTGATAATATGCTTGAGGTCCTATTGTTGATAGCCTTGAATCTAGAGGTCTTCTAGGGTTCCTTTTGTTGGCATTGCTGTTGCTTCACATTCCTCGATAAAATGCTACTGCTGAGATGTTCATGATGTGAGTGTTGTAGTTGATGATTTTTATTTTGTACAAGTATTCATAGCATGATTATTCTTTGAATAATAAAGTTTTTTTTGTGTGTAGTATTCTTCCCAATGTTAAATATTCTGTTGGTGGAGTGGATGGACTACTTCCTAAGGAGGGTGTGCTCTTCTCAACTTCATAAATGGCTTTATGATTCTCAATGTGACTAGATCTTCTACTCTGTGGTTGAAAAAATAATTGATGTTGAGTTTTGATGTGACTGTACAGGCTGCTTAGGACAACCCTCTTGTGGTAGACTTTATTTAGGCATAGCTCTCAAACGGTAGATAGGTTTGGCCTAAATTTTTTTGAGAATATTATTATCATCCTTGTGCACATCCCCATAAAACATCTCGACCATTGGATGCACGAATCTCGAGAAACATTAAAAATGGTTGTAGGTGATGGAGGTTAATTTCTCACAAAATGTCAACCAGAAATTGCTGAAATTTTTTGATAATGCTACCATAATTTATATTCATATCCCCCTAAAAAATCTTGTCAAATGGATGCATGGTTTTTGAGATATAATAAAAGAAATTTTCTACTAAAAACTATTTCAGGACAACCCCCTTGTAGTAGACTTGTTTTAGTAAGAACTCTCAAACAATTTATTGGATTGACCAGAATTTTTTTTAGAATATTACTATCATCCTTATGCACCTCCCCACAAAAATTCTCGACCATTGGATGCACAAATCTCGGGAAAAATAAAAAATGGTTGTAAGTTATGGAGGTCGATTTATCACAAACTATGAACGAGAATGTGTTGAAATTTCTTGAGCATGTTACCATTATATATATGCATCTCCCCATGAAACATGTTGGAAAATATATGCACGGTTTTTTGAGATATTATAAAAAAAAATTTATGCTAAAAACTAGGAGTTGCCTATAGCAAAAATAGGGTTTCCTGTAGCATTTTAGGATAGTGAGGAAAATGAAAGAGAAAAGTTTGGAAATGATGGGTGAATTTTGGAAATTTATGAGGGTGATGGATTGGCATGACCGAGGTCCTTTTGGAGCATCTGAGAAAAGGAGGAGGAAGTCCAAGTTTGACTTCCTTTGACTAGGGTTTTGACCAAAATTTTCTTTTAGTGCTAATTTTTTTTTGTTTTTGTTTGGAAAGGTTGGAGAGCACCTACATTCATTAGAGAGAGATACATGGAGAAAATAATTTTGTTTTCTTTTCATTTTCTTACTTTTTTTTTTTGTTTTCTTTAGGCCTACTAGCTCCCTCAATGAGGTTTTCAACTAGTAGGTCTGCCTAGGCACCTCAAAGGAGGTTTTCACCTAGGATATTTTATTTGACCGCCTCATGGAGGTTTTCAATCGGTGAGCCAATCTTAGGTGCCTCAAAAAAGGTTTTCACCTTGAGATTTTATTCTTTTTCTTTTTTTCTCTTTTTCCATTTTTTATTTTGTTTTTTCTACCCTACTCAACTTGAAAAACAAAATCTCTTTCAAGTATAGGAATAATTCCAATGGATCCATGTGCACATCAATATGACAAATAAAATCATGTGTACATTTGAAATACATGCTTTGACATGTACCTGAATATGATGGACCAACTTGTTTCACTAAGATGATAACAAGTACTACTGAAGAAGAGCATGTTGTTGCAACTTAATGACTATTTGGAACCATATTTCAATATGGTTGTGATACCCCTGGTCCACTTGTTGTTTTGGATCATCTTGGATGTCCTCTTCTACCATGACATTCAAATCATCCTCTTTTTGTTGATTGTTCTCTTGAACACATAGAGGAAATGATGGTAAAGATGAGGGAACTTTCTCAATATCTGATTTTGATGTCGGCTCTTCATCAAGTGAAGCCACAGATTCTTTGATCTCCTCACTTGAATATTCTTCTTCTTAATGGTGTCCTTAAATGACGTCAAGAAAACCTCTTTTTTGCAATACCTTTCTTTAACCAAGATGAATACCATTTATACCAAGAGGATATGTTTGATAGTATTGTACCTCAACATTGTAAGTGGGTTGAGATAATTCATTGTGTGGGTTTGGAAATAGGTGCATGTAGTTGAGTGGGAGTGGATCTATGAGATGGATGTGGTTGAGGTTGTTGTTGTGGTGGAGGTGGATGGGAGGGATAGCATGGAGTTGGGTATGGAGGATATTGAGAAAATTATTGAGGATGTTGTGGATTGTTCCCATAAATTCCTTGCCAACCTTGTTGCCAATAATGGTTTTTGGGTTGATATGGCCAAGGTTGCCAAGGAGGGATTATGTTCCAATTAGTTTGAGAAGGATGTGAATAATCTTGAAATTGTGAAGTAGGTCCTTGCATCATATCAAGTTGACTATTTTGCCATGGTCTTCTTGGAGCTACATAACATAGCTCCTTTGGTGATTGACTTGCTCCATTTTATTCTTGGTAAACTTCCTTAAACCTTGGTAATGGTGGAAAATATTTAGCAGCATATTATTCTGCGTGGATAACACAAATATCAACTTATTATTTTTTATGATTTATCATTATTAACATTTCTACTTGTTCACTTAGATTGTTAATAATTTTGGTTTTAAATTTATCAATAAAATTCCCAAGTTCATCTTGACTTGCCACTCTTGATGCCGATTTACTTAATCTTGCCCTTCCTCTTGATATGCACTTGCATGTTTCACAAATTTCTTCAAACGAAAATTGGTATAAATCTCCTCTACTCATGAGATCAAGGATATCAATCTACTCATCCCTAACTATTCTAAGTAAGAGGGTTTTTAGTGTGTCAAGTCCTAAATGTTTTAATTTTTCCCTCTTAACATTAAAAATGAACCTATCTATTAAATCCTCAAGGATATCATATTCTTTTTTATTCATTCTAAATATTTTTTCCTTAATATCATGGTCTTTATATTTTTCTAGAAATATATTTTTCATATCATTCCATGACCTTATTGAATTAGTACCTAGACTCATGAACCATTTAAGAGCTCTATCCTTCAATGTTGCAGGAAACAATCTCAATTTTTGTGTGTGTGATAAGTAGCCATAAGATCTACAAAGTATTTCAAACTCAAAGACAAAGGTTTTCATATCCTCTAGCCTCATACCATGGAATTTGGCAAGGAAAGATGGATGGATGTTCTTCATATGCACATTGATATCAATATCTTGAATGGGAAACCCAATAGGATTTTCTTCATTGTCATCATCTCCATTCATTTCTTCTACCTTCTCTCCCATATATTCTTCTTCTACCTGCAAAAGTGGATGGTGATGTGGTTCTTACTACACCACGTGATTAAATGTGGTGGGGGGGGGGGGGTTTGTTGGTGTTGGAGATTTTTTTTTTTTTTTGAATAAGAATGCTAATGCAATATAGGCCTCTGCTTTGAAATGAAATATGCCTAATGAAAATTTTTTGTTTTTTTTGTAGAAATAAAAGAAATGAATCATCTAGGGAATTAAAAAAATGCATACTTTGACACCTCCCCAGAAACGACAACAAAAATTGATGAGCCTTAGTATTGCAACAATAATGTTGCAACTACTGAGGCTAGCAACTTTAATTATCAACTCAAGGTTCGTACAAACTTAAGAGGTATAGACACTATATGTGCAGCATAAAATGTGTCCTTATTTTTTTGATTTGATGTAATGGAGGGAATTTCATGAAATAAAAGCCTAAACTAATTTCATAAATGGAAGTGTTTATTTGAAAATAAATTAATCCTAGAAAACAACAACAATTTGTAATTAAAATCCTAAGAGCATGAATTCAAATAAAAATACCTAATATAATTTGCGAATATGAATGTCCTAAGTGGTTTTTATTCTTCCTAAATCATTTATTTAGGTCCTAGGGGTATGGATCAATCCTAAGAGACAAAATTCAACCTTTGGGAGAAAATCTGGTCGATTTTACACATGCTACAACTCTATTTTTGCTATAGGCAAGTTTGTTTTGAAAATAACTCACCGAATGACTAAGTAAATCAAATTAAAATGGTATGGGAATTCGTTTTTATTAAGTATGATGTGTTAGGTCTCCATTCCAAGTGGAATCACTCCAAAATACCCATGTTCACATGTGCTAAAAAATAACAGAAAATTACTACTCTAAAATCTCAAAATTCAAGAACTAGTGAGATAGCTAATCTATCAAATGCCTAGCCTATTAAAGTAAAAATGAAATTGGGTGAATTTTGTTATCAAATTTAACATTATTATGACCTAATAAAAATGGAATAGATTCAAATGGATCTCATTAAACCCTTATAAAAAATAGCAGAAATTTAATACTATTTTGCTACAAGGCATTTCCATAAATCTTATATTCGTGAACTAGTAACCAAATCCAAGTAGCTTAATGATTAATATGACCTTCCAAAGTTATTATAAGGATGAATAATTATTTTGAACCTATAAAAAACCTTCAAAATAACTCACTTAAATCATCTAAATTAATCCTACAACAAGAAAAGAAACAATACTAAATACAGAAATATGCAAAACAGAAATAAGAGATGCATGTGAATAAGAAGTGAAAATAACATAAATAAATTGTTCAAGAGGGCTCTGAGGCTCCTGGGATGGCCAAGACCAAGGAGATATTAGAGGAATATGGAACAAACCAAGCCTTAGAAGCTAAAAATGACACCAATCTTCGTTATTGAATTATTCCAAGTACATCCCTACAAGAAAAACATAGTGGAGCTCCTAGGAAACAAGTTTTATCCACAATAAGACAAAACAATGCATTCTCCTAAAGACCAATTTGAATTTGTACTTCTCAAATTGATAGCATATAGGTGCAATCAAGCAGAACTAAGGAAACCAGCAATGACCAACCAAGACTCACTAGCATGACACTCTTTTATAGCAGAGCTGGAGAGGTTATGAATCCACTAATGAGGGGGGAAAGGCTTTATCTTAAAGGGGAAAATATTTTTAGATAAGATAAAGGGTCAAAAATGGGAGTATTCAAACATATCCTCAACCAACGAGTACCATAACTCTCTTCTCAAGAATTCTAGAGGTTGAAGCTTCTGCTCCATTTTTGGAGAACCTGCTTGAAGAGGACCAGCACAACTTTATTGTTGGATTCCCATGCTAGCAGTGTTGTTCACAGGTTAGGGATAGGGTGACAAGCATAAGACTATTAAGGGAAAAACTGTGATTGGCTTGTAAAATAAGGTTTTTTAAAAACTTCTGCAAAAAAACTTCAATCATTTCTCTTTTATGTATTTGGTCATATCTCAAGCATGTTATCTAGAATGAACAATTTTATACTGCTTTTGTTGCTTTGTGACGTTTTTGAAATGAGCGATACAAAATATGACACTTAGGATAAGGACCGAATAATGTGATAAAATACTATGTAACACCAATATTAGAACATTAAGCCACTACTTGCTCCTCCAAACAATGATCTTCTCTCCTATTTCGAGCTAGAGATTCCAAGGTGAAAAGTATTTTCTTGAGTTATGAGGGTTTATTTATAACAAATGAGGTGACCTTTCACCTCCCATGTGACTCTTGACCTCCCTCATGAATTTTGAGCTCCCTTATGACTTTTGAGATCCTACATGACCCTTGGACTTTCGAGTGACTCTTTACATTCCATGTGTGACCCTTAAGCTTCCACACATTTTACATTTTCTCATTTTTGGAAATACAAAATTACATTCCACAAATTGTGGAAAAATACATGGACAACATAATACTTTTTTTATGACACTTTTATAATTGTGACATAAGAATTCATTGTAGTATATCGATGTCAAGTTCTTATCTTTGATGCTATGTCTTCAACTCTTCATGATTCATATAATATATGCTTCATCTTCACCCTCTAAAGGGCCTAGATAAGTATTGGAACCTTACAAGTCAAAATGAGTTTCCATCTCTCTATCATGGTCCAAGATTCCTTTACTCCTATGTGATATCATATTTGTGTCTTATCTCCACAAGTTTCTTCTTGTAACATCTCCGTGATGGCCTACTTGAACATCATCTGCAATTTTAGGATGATAAAACTAACAAGTGAATTTCACTCATGGCAAGATGATATCAATCCTAAAATCACCTAGTCTACCTTGTTTTCTCATTCAAGATGATGACTATCATGGGATAGTGCACAAGGATTGAGATAAAGACATTATTGGGCATAGTGTGCAGGGTCAGGAGGCAAGGATGACAATTCTAGGCACTGAAAGTGCATAGTTCGCAATGGAAAGAGATAGAGAGACATGATTTTGGACAGTGGGAAATTATAGGAGACCAGGGTGGCAATCTTAGACACTGTGACTATGAAATTTGTGGTACTTGAGGACAAGGCTCTATGATTGCACATGTTTCCATTGTAAGGGTCAAACTATGGCTTTGTTTTCAACTAGCACTATGTAATGTGTAATACAAAGAAATACTTACTAAGGAATTGTGTAGAGGGAAGGTGTAGGTAATAATAACTTGGTTCATTGTGCCCTGAGAATGATCAATGTGTAATTAAAGGAGGGAGGACTTGGTATTTTGCAAGTTTAAACTTCAAGGGGCTAAAGGAGACCTCATTGTTAACTAGGAGTTCTCAATGTGCAACACAAGGCAAGGTTGGTCAAAGCTTTGCGCAGTAGGCAAGTGTAAGTATTAAGGGTTGAGTTATTGTGCCATAGGGATGCACAATTGCACAATGTGAAGGGTGTTTTCCTCAATATGGGAAAGTTTAATAATTAAGAGGCTCACAACTAAGGCTTGGAAGTTCACAATCTTCTCATCACTTGGATGAAGTTTAAAGGTATTCAAAACCTGTGCATGATTTGAGGACAAGGAAGAATCCTAAAATTGACTAAGTATTAGATCAATATACAAGAAGGAGAGAGTAATATCATGCAAACAAGTCCCAAAAATGATCATTCACACATCCAAGTATATGCACAATACCCAAAACCAGCATGCATACATTGTAGCAACAATAAAATTTCACTTATCTCCAAGTGTGATAGCTAGGATGTAAGCCTTTACGACACAAGTGTCAACTACAATAAAAATATTTTCTATGCTATGGGAGAATGTCCAACACATTTTATTATGATACATAACATCAACTAGTGCAAGAGAGTGCACTATAGCTACCTATAAAAGGTATGCCAAGGTGATCTTATAATATGTGGAAGCAAGAGAAAGTGACAAATGGAAGAATGAAAGCAACACATGCAATAATGAAAGAAATAAAAATAAACGCTTGTAAAATAAAGAGAGAGTGAAAATGACAGATGCGAAAGACAAATAAACAATTGATAAATTCACTAGATGTTGTCACACTTGAAACCAAAAGTGAGATAATTATCCTTGTGCTCCAAACATGCACATAGCTCAAAAGTGAAAGATGAATGTGAGATGAGCATTAGGCTTGACTCTTTATATATAGGAGAAAATTGTAGTTAGGGTTAGGATTTGTGAGGGCGCTTAGTGCATGTCAGGGGACTAGGAGTCAAGAGTGAATTGACTAACACTAAGAGGTGTGAAAATATTGACTTTAAGAAGTGAAATCTTATTTTCAACAAGGAGTGTACAATCAATATCTATAGAATATGCCCTTACATTGTCACTGGGAACTACACAATCACTGTCAGTGAGAACTACACAATCATTATTGGAAAGGGTTTCACAATCCTTGATAGTAAGGACTGAACAATCACTAATGGTAAGTACCATGCATTGACTATTGACCAAGAGAGTGTACATTGTCACTATGAAGTGCACTTAGACTATCTTGAAAAGTGTGCTTATGAATACATCAAGAGTTGGACATGTGAAATCAAGTAGTTTGACACTTAGAATTCATAAAGGAAGACTTGAAACTTATACAACATTAATGAGCATGACATTAATGGCTTAAAATGAAATATGTCATGATCACAAGGAGGCTCCAAAATTTGTAGGTGGGAAAAATTTTGGATGGGGTTGTAGCAGCTACAACACTTGGCAACACATTGGAAGAACCCCAACATTTTTGTTTAGGTATAACCTTGAGCATTAGGTATAGCCTTCTAGAAGTATTTCCTCATTATATTGATCACCCTCACTTTCTTACTTATCACAATTAAATATGTATTCCCTTTTATTCCTCTTGTCGACTTAACACACTTCACAACACTAGTCAAACTTTAGTTGTTTCAATTTGTAGAAGTATATGAGTTTTGCAAGTCTAAGATATTCAGAGTTTTAGTATCATCTCTAGTGTTGCTTCGCTGCCAAAAAGCATATTGAGTACCATAGCATTGTCGCTTCAAGGAATCACAAGCATTGCTTAGCTTCTAGTGAACCTGTTCAATACCTCGACTAAGTTTCTTGCTTTACCTCTCTGCACAGGAAACCTTTCTCTTCTTTCACCCTTTATTTATTTTTATACTTTATGCTCATTAGCATTTCATAGGAATTTATTTCTCCAAGGGAAGAAAATTAATCCTGTCTTATTTAAAGATAAATAGAGGTTATTCCTTGTTTTACAGACTCTTATATATACACCTATGAAATAAGTAGGTCCGCTTAAGTTTTTCCTCCTTTCCCTTCTCTACTCGACAAAGTTGACACATTAAAAAAAATCAAAATATATGATTCAAGGAAATAATATCCCATGATATATACAAGCATCTTAGATCCACTTGAGCTTTCACTTAGGATGAAATGTAGTTTCTGCACATGTATCATTGATCTTTAAATATATCTACCCCCAAAAAAATAAGTAGACCAAAGATAAGGCAAGCACTTCCAGTTTTCATAGTTTCCCTTTCGTCTTTTGCCACATTACCATAGAACCAAAAAGGATGGCTTTCATACATGGTCTTATTAAAACAAAACACGAGAAAATACATGAAAGAAATGGATATAACATAAAATACATAAAATAAGAAAGAAAATTAAATGCTACTAAAGGGCATGTGAAGAAAAAAATTAAAATGAGAAAGAAAAAGTGGGAAGAGTAATGTAATGCGATGCAAAAGTTACTAGAATGCAACTAAACCTAAAATCTAATCTATCAGATTAGAAGGTCAGGATCATGTAAATTCATATTTCCAATGCAACTAATATTTTTTTTCCTGCCCGTAAGAAGAAAGATATAAATGACTAGTGAAAATATAAAATTATGTGCAATAATAAAAATACTTTCCTTAATCACTTGCACATAAAGATGAAGGTTACGTCTGCAAGAAGAAAAGTATGATGTAACAACTTGATTTAACTAGTCCGCAACTTTACCTTGTTGATTTGAACAATAATCATGAGGACTTGACATAAGCATCAACAAAATTTAAAGTTCTTCAATTATCTGACAAGTATATGAACAATGAAATGATTAATCATAAAGATCACTGGGATGACACTATCAATTGATGTAAAACAACTATAATTAGATGTACCAGTTTGAAAATGATTAATTGAGTGAAAACTATTAGAACTAGTGTTATTATCAAATTGGTGGATTGGCATATAATATTATTGATTCTATATTAGTTCCCTTTGTGTCCTATTTTATACTAAACCAACAATATGAAATATTGGGAAATTAAAAACAATTTTCAGCATCGTAAATCTGGGAAACCAATATGAAAAACAATTAGAAGCATGTATCAAATCAAATCCAATTGTCACATCAACATGGGGAATTAATTTTCCAGCATGAGGGTTTTGATCCACTGAATGATTCATAATTTAATAACCTTGAAAAGGATAGATTTTACCAGAGAAAAAATAATTAGCTCCAAAACACAGACCTGAAGGATAAGGAGTTCATTGCTCGTGAGTGGCTTCAATATAAAAGAAAATTTTGGCCAATGATAATTATTGTCCTGGTAATCATAATTATAAGCTTCAAAGCTACGTGCATCCATGGAATACATGTACTCCAACCCTAGATTTAATTCAATAAATTTTCATGAAGAATAATTAACCAAATGGGAATATTCCATCCAGTCGAAGACTTTCTCTTGATGATTAAGAAAATTAACTTGAAAACATTGAAAATCCTTCAAAAGTGAGCTTACATTCAATGAAACAATATTAGAGAAAATAAGTATGCAAGAATATCCATATCTGACCTAGTTCATGGACCTCATCAGGATTATGAGAACCTGACATAACCATCAACTGAAGCTGAAGTTCCTCGTTTTCATAACAAGTCCCTGAAATTTTGAGCGTTGAATGTTGAAATTTTGAAATCATGGTCAGTTCAACATTCATGTGAAGGAAATTATCATCAATTGTTTCATCAAGTCATTATGAATTAGATGGTAGTCATTGGAATCAACAGTTTCATCAAAGGTATCAACATCACCAAATAGATTACCCAAATTGTAAGAAAGAATTTCAATGATTACGACATCATTGTCTTCATCAAGGGAAGCCTTACCTCCTTGTGTGGACTTGAGATCTAATTCATCAAATTATGGATCTGAAGAAAATTATGTATTATTTGATTCATTACACACACCTCAACACAAGGGTTGGTGAGTTGGGAAAGAAATTCATGTGAGAAACTCTTCTATGATTAGATCAAACTCTATATCAAATATTTGAAAATCCAAGTCTTCTTGAGAAATAAAAATATCGGTTGATGTACCTAGGCACTCATCACCAAATATAGTAATGGGATCATCATCATCAAGGTGATGGTTTCCCAAGTCTTTATCTTGATAAATATCTTTGGTTTCATTTGGATGATTACCAAGAGTGAAAGATCCTTGATCAACAAAGGATGTAGGAACACTATCTTGACATGGAGGAATTTGAAAGAGGGAAGAAACATGGAAAGTGTCTTAAATATTTTTCTCCTCTACCTATGAGAGATAACCAACTTGTATTTGATCACCATGTGCACTAACATATTGAGAATCAAATGTATATGGAGTAATTACTGGTGGTGAAAATTATTTAATCGAATCAAGGTACATAGAGTCATGATGTGTAAATGATAGAATATTAAAGGTATTCCTCGAAGAGGAAATACTTTCAATCAGATCATATTCAAGGTCTAAATTACGCACATCAATATTATATGGAGGAATCAAGGATAATTCTTCGCCTTAGGCTTCACGTATTTATTACAACATTCAAATTTTTCCTAGAAAATATATTGAACATGGGAATAAAATGAAGGTGGGATAAGTGGATCAATAATTTGATTTTCAGATTTCCCAATTTCAGCATCGATATGAGGGACCACTTTGTTTGGTAATAACAAAGGAGGAGGACAAGGGAAAAAATAGATGGGATGTTCCTCCTTTTAAATTGGATGTGCCTCATGATCGATATAAGTCAGAAGGGAAAAATTAACAGATGATTCAAACTCAAATTCTTTCAAGGAGATTAGAACCAAACACTGAAACTTCTCACTCATAAAATCCCAATCAACATCTTCCTCTGAAAATTCACAGAAAAGGTGAAAAAATCGATCAATAAAGTCCTCTAATGATTCATCATATTTCATTTTAATTTGATTGATCTTCTTATACACATTTCGATAATCATACTTACCAAAGGCTTGATGAAGATCATTTAAGAGTTGTTTGAATGTATGAATAGAAGCAATTGGTAAAGTGTGACACCATTACTTAACTAGACCTTCAAGTGTGAGGGTGAATAATTTACAAGCAACATCTTCACAATTCACTTCATAAAAATCACAAAACTTAAGAATTTTAAGCGTATGTTCGAGTATGGATATTCCACCCTCACCATCAAACTTTAATTGAGAAAATTTATAAATTAGTTATGCGGGATTGTAATATTCTCTCTATTATAAAATCACCCTGGGATTATGATTTAGGAATAGTACATTCAAGATAAAATGTTCAAAATAGACTCTATAGGCTTAGATTTTAATTTGGCCCTCCTTCTAGCTCCAGAATGTTGACCGTACTAGAAACCACCAACATTCTCGCAGATATGAAGTCCCAACTATTGGAAAATCAAGGTATTTATAGATTAATCTTGATTCTCCTTACTTGATAATTACTTGTGATATTTTTTCGCTTTTTATTATTTAGTTTTATTTCCTCATCAAGAAATTACCAAAACATGAAGATCATAAAGACACCAATATTTTCGTACTGCCACATTTTATTCTCACAAAACCTCACATTTGTTAGGACTTGTTAAGAGAGATGCTTCCAAGATGCTAAGGTAGTCTTCTAGCCTTCGATGTTGGAATTGTTATAGATATATCTTCAACTATGCCAACAAGAGTGATCTTCAAGCTTCCTTTTATCTAACTTAGCTATGATACCATGTTGGAAAATCAAGGTATTTGTATATTAATATTGATCCTCCTTACATGATAATTACTTGTGATATTTGTTGGTTTTTTATTATTCAGTTTTACTTCTTCATCAAGCCACTACCAAAACATGAAAGTCACAAAGACACAAAATAACACAAGATATAGTCTTCAAGCGATGGAAAAACCACACAATTTGGGAAATCCTGAACAATCCTCTTCTCAGAGAATTGGATCAAAATGAGACCTCCAAGACACAAATACCAAGACCTTTTCCAATAAACAAGCCAACCCTCAAAAATTATTTCTCATTCAAGTCAAAGTTCACCAAATCAAATATGGTCAACCTCCACAAATTATATTCCTAGTTATAATCTCAACCCTCTTCCTTGGGACTGCAATTTGGCCTATAATCTTCAACCCTGCAACAACTATATAAACCCTAGGATATTTGCATGTGTGAGATAAAATTATCAAAAATTAGATTTTCCTTCTTCTCTTTGAATTTCTCCTCCTTCCTTGTGCTTCACTCTTCTTTCTTCCTTTCTTGGTGCAGAGATCAAATGCTTGATTGAAGAATGTACAAATTTCTCAAATGGGGCTTATACATATGAAAAATACTCTTTTGACTCATCAAACCATAGGAGAATGAAGAACATTCTTGACCTAGACTTGCACATGAAACCCATGATTAAATAAAACTATTTTTATTCTTTTACATAAAATATAAATGGAGACAAGTACAAATTTAATTATGAAGACTGACATAGCCAACATTGTTAAATTACCAAGGACATGAAAGGTACACTCTATCTCTCCACAAAATCAGAGAAAAATGTTAGGAGGCATTCTATGTGACACCACACTGCCTCACTGAGGTACATAATCCACCTATTATTCCTGGCGTATGTCCTCCATTAGACCATTTCTCTCAAGGAAAAGTTTGTCCACTGAACCATTCTTTATCCAAGCCCATGTACTTGACTTAGGATCTCCATCCTAACCCATCACAGTACATTACTCAAGTATTTTTTCCAATATTCTTATCTAATCCACCATTCTCCTTATCCATGTCAATATACTTGAATTAGGATATAAATCCTAATCCGTCAGAGTACCTGACACAAGGAGAACCATTTTCCAACCTTACTCCCTCTCAACCTGAGAGGAGAAATTCTTGCTCACTCCCTCTCAAATAGGGAGAGTGCATTAACAAGCCTCAACTTGTGTCAGAAGCACTCATACTTCCATTACATCAACTACGTACAATTTTTGTAGTTTTCTTAACTAGCCCTCTTATCAATAAGTTTGTTGATATTACAAATTCTTGAACTAAGGCTCCAAATATTCCTCTTAACATTCCATGACCCTGTACTTGAGTTATTCACTAACTGCATCTTAAACTGTGTCCAACACTACTTCCTACATTGTACTAGTTCAAGTATTTCTTCCTTCCATTAAGATAGGCCATCACACAGTCCCTTCAACTAACTGATGATCACAAAACAAGGTTAGCCAATATATTTTTTAGTCAACCTTGAACACAACTTGGCTAACCTTTCTAATCAATCTCTATTAATCAACATAGTTCCATAGCCTCAAATTATTATTCCCTCTATATGTTATTCATCTTTACAAAATATCCAACTATGAGGGTCTTCAAATAAACCTTATTGTCAACCCTCTAGCCACTTCTTATATTATTGTCCTTAGCTCTCTAATTTTCCTATTTTTGCTTCAAATTGACAATCCTAAGGGGAAAAATCATACCTCCTTTCAATAGTGACATGGTTTCTTGAATATTAATATCATAAGGTCTTCCATGCATAACCCACTTGATAGTGAATGTCCACTACTTCATTGTCCTTAGGGTTTTCACAAATCTACCCACACAATAGTGAGCCAATTATTGCATTCATTGTACATAGAGATTCTTCAAATTTTCCCTATAAAAAATTCTTAGATTTTATCTTGCATCATTCAACCTTATTTGGGTTTCCCTATACCAACAAAACACAATATAAAAATCCTCACCAAAGGATCCTCTTCCTGCATAGTGATCATAGAGATATTTGACCTAGTTTTTGAAGGTCTACTAGGAAATTCAGCCTCCAAAACAAGCCCTTCTTTGAACTTTTAGTTACACATATGTTTCGTTCCTTCTTGAATGTGAGAATATTCCTTTTTTTTCTTAGAACCAACCCTCTATATTTTTGAAAAAATTCCTTTAGAACAACCTTCCAACCTATAAATCCTTCTCCACAACCTTCGCATCCTTTTAGCCCTAACACGTCAAATATAACCCTCATCCTTTCATGTTTTACCTCACCTTTTCCTTGCATGCACTCATCCTACTAATATGCATTCACTTCAGGTGTATGATCCCTCAAAACCAACACTAGGTATCTCAGTCCTACACAAGAAACTTCAAAGTATTCAGCCCTATTTTCATCGAAAAATAAAATATAAGGGTGACTAATACATGGTCCTAAAATAATTTTCTTTTCTACAAAAAAAATATTACAAACTTGGCTTCTACTCCAGTTGTAAGGCTCTCAAACTTGACTTATTTTCCTCCAATGTACATGTGCTAAAACATAAACAAAATTTAGACTTCCCCTGCTCCCTTTAAAGTTTGGTCTCCTGAGGTATGTGAGGTATTTCCTTGAGAAAATATTGCACTTATTGGATGGATCAAATTATGACCTCCTTAGTAGTCCATATTTTCAAGCTTAATCCACATATCATTAGCATAGTCTTTCTCAGAGAAAGCAATTTGAATCTCCAATTTGAATTTTCATGATAGTTAGAGTAGCATCATATCATAGTCATGCATTTCCTTTGGGAGAGACAACACATATTACTGTAGATATAGGGTTACTTACCTTCCATATGAGACTATTCCACTGTGAAACATGTCCAAATAGGTCAATATCTCTTCCAATATATACCCTTCTCAAGGGATCAAATAGGCCTATCCCAAGCTGACTTTCTCTGGAAAGGCCAACTTGGTCTTGGGAGAAAAAAAAATACTTTCTAATATAAAAATTATTTTTTCTTTCTTTTTACAAATTTCCCAAATGGGTCTTATACATATGATAAATACTCTTTTGACTCATTAAAACCTAGGAGCACAAAGAACATGCTTGACCTAGAATTGAGCATGAAGCCCATGCTTAAATAAAATTAGTTTTCTTCTTTACATAAAATAAAAATTTATACAAGTAAAAATATAATTATGAATACCAAACCTAATTGCTTTTCCAACACCAACTAGACCTCACACTGTTTGGAGTAGGATCCCCATCCGAATACTTTACTTGACTGCCATAACATAAATATTTTCCTTGGTTTCAATAAAAAACATAAAATAGTATGCACACAACCTTTGAAACAATGAGCTTGAAACTATGAATCATACAATTATAATGTATATAAGGTACTTTCACAGCTGAAGACAGTGAAAGTGAGTCTTTAGAAGAAAATCAATATTACTATCCTAGCAAAGACACACAAGAGCATAGAAAGGATCGTTAACTAACCAGAAAAATAGCAACGAAAGAAAGTTACAACACACATTCAACATTATGTATATCAAAGCCAAATAAAAGTTTATTTTCCTTTCTATGTATGAACACAAACATATATCATAAAAATTAAAAATATCATCTTACGACATCCATGATACATGCATGAAATTGTGCCGGCTCTAAGAGCTTCAAATATTAAGTGAATGTTCCAAATAATAATTACAATGATGCAACACTAGGTCCAATAGTGTAACATTAAGCCACTACTCACTCCTCCAAACAATGATCTTCTCTCCTAGGTTGAGCTAGACAAGCCAAGGTGAAAAGTCATTTTCTTGAGTTATTAGGGTTTATTTATAATAAATGAGGTGACCTTTCACCTCCCATGTGACTCTTGACCTCCCTCATGACTCTTGAGCTCCCACATGACTTTTGAGCTCCTACATGACTCTTGTACTTCCTAGTGACTCTTTAAATTCGATATGTGACCCTTAGGCTTCCACAAATTTTACATTTTCTCATTTTTTATAAATACAAAATTACATTCCAAAAATTGTGGCAAAATACAAGGATGACATAAGAATTTTCTGATGACACTTTGAGAAGCCATAATTTGGTGACTGTTGTTAGCCTCCACAATGTCCCAAAGCTAAAAGTATATCGACAGAGGTAACCTCAAACCAAGCTTTTTGTTAGGTAGCTATCCCTACCAAACCAGAGAGGACTCTCTCTATGAAAAGCACAACCAAGGATTTTACTGGTACAAGAATGGATTTTAGGCTAGATAGTTCAGCTCTAGTGTTTGAAAAATTTAGGGTTTTTTGATGGATCAGGAGTGAAAATAAAGGAACTAGGTCAAAAGATCAAAGGTTTCAGTTGCAAGAGATATAGAAGAGTAGAGTAGGTATGATTTTGGGATATCTCAAGAGTTAGTAGATGTAGTGGAGGGTTTGAAGGAGAAATAAGGTCAAAATGAGCATGTATACCATGAATTAATTAATCGAGAAGATGAAATACGTGACATGAGATTCCTATCAAAATAGAGCTTAATTAAAAGAATTCTGCTTAAAAAATCTTAGGAAAATCACTGAATAAGGAAGATATGATAATTATACTAATTTATCATTCATATAAATCTATAACAGAGATAAAACATTATCACAAACTCACAACACAAGAATTCTTGAATAATAGCTGCAACTATCCTTTGATTTCTTGTAAAATAGTGATGAAGTACAAGCTACAAGACTTTCACCCTCTAATGTTCAACCATCAAAATGACTGAAAACCACATACATATAGACTAAAAAAAATTCCCCTCTCTCAGGGGTTGAATACCTCAGTGTAGGAACAACTTACATGAATCTCTCAATAAAACCCTAATGACTAGGGAGGTTAAAAAAAATCCTCCATTTAGAGTTTGACTGACCTTCTCCTCATCAATGAGGTCCAAAATTACATCAAAATGACTATAAGAATACAATTTACATTATATTACATCAATTAACATGAAAGTATAGAAATTACACCATAAAACTAATATTTACTGAGAAAAACCTTGAAAAATGCATTAACAAGCAAAACCACAACACCCAACTTGTAAGGGACTTTTGAAGGCCTTCCCCTACTCCAAACCAGCTCTGAAAGATGCAATGGAAATATGAGGATGTCTATTTGTAATTATACACCTCAAGTAAGCAAAATGGAAACTTCATGATAGATAAAAATGCATTCTCCCACATCTACTCCCAAAAGCGCATTGCCTAGTCTAGAAAGCTAGCAAAACGTGTCTTTTTGACCTATTTTTGGGCATTTTCTCTCAACCATTTTGCTGACAAGGATCAAAAAATTGATAGCTGACATGTATGAGTGATTCTCTACACAACTATGTAAAATTTTTGCATTTTTATGGATGATTAAAAATCATAGCCCCATGGCACTGCACTTTTGGCTGTATTAAGATTTGTAAATTAGCCAAAAGTCACAAAAACCAAAATTTTACAAAATTTCTTCAAAATTTTCCCATGAGGCCATGCGATGATTATTCATGCAATGAGGGATGCCTCAGAAAGTAATTCCAGCTTATCCTTCTCTTTTTTCCTCATTAGGGTTTCCTTGAGCTTCTTTTTCAACTGCTTGATCCTGGTTTGGGAGACCTGGTTTATTGTATAATAATTCATAGCCATGTGTATTTGTATGTTTTTATTATTATTTTCCCTATTGAGAAGATTTTCCAAGTTTTGATTCACCCTATCCATCCAATCTACTTTGTATTTCTCAATTTCTACCGAAAGGAGTTCATCAACTGTCATTTGAGTTTTTGGTGGAGATGGCTCTTTTTTTTGCTCAAGTACCCTCTTGAGGCCTCTTGTCCTTGGTATATTTTATTTCACCTGTTATTCTTGATCTTATCAATCATCAATATCAAACACTGCCTTACCTTTGGCATCGTCCTTGCTTCAAATATTCTTTGGGCGTGTTTAAGAGTAGTTGAATTACCTTTAGCTGCATGTTCTCTTGTTGCAAGAATGAAACCAAGAAATTTTCCTTTGAAAAACTATCCTTGAGCTCTCTAATCTCATCCTCCTTCTCCATGATGATCTTCTCTAGTGTTTTTTCCTTTTCATGTTCCAAATCTTCCATATCAGTGTCATAATGGAATTTTTCCTCATCCTGCAATGGTGCCTCATGATGTGATGATGTTCCTTTGTCATCTAATCTAGGCTTGCAGCCTTTTCAACAATGTCTAGAGAAAACATGAGCCTATTACATCTAAGAGGCTTAGTGATAGGTCTATTTTTGGAAGAATACTCTGCCCTAGGAGGTTTGGTGATAGGTTTGCTTGTGGAAGCACCCTCTTGATGTGTCGATGAAGTCAAAGGTGTAGAGTGGCTGCTAGAATGAGTTGGAGAAGACAAAAGAGAATTTGAATATATAAAACCATTCCATGAAAAATTGATTTGTGCTAACTGATGGAAAAATAGGATTTTCACCAAGCCATGGTGAAACAAACTAGCATGATGATTTTATCACAATCTCTATACCTTCTCTGCCATTTTTACCATGCTTTTGTAAAGGTAATGAGGCAAGTTTAGGGCTTTTACACCAGCAAAATGCATTAAGAGTCTCATATGATACTAATATAAACTTGAGTACCTATCCTCATATGTAAAATATATCATGATAAGTTTCATGAGAGGGGCATACTTGTCTAGCAACTGTCTAAATGGAAATATGTGTTTTGGAGTTTCTTTGTATGTTGGATTCAAATAATTTTTGTAACTTTCAAGGTCAAGGTCTCTCATATTGAACCAATTTTCTCGACTATTTGGAATCCCTGTAGCTATGACAATGGTCTCTGTTGAAAGAGAGAACACTCACCATGCAATAGTCGCCTTATATCCCCTCAATCTAGTGGAAAAATTGTTGGTAAGTTTGTCATGAAAACCTAGTTCCTCAACCCTTTGGCAAAAGGCAAGGCAACCAACATCCTGAAATGATTTCTTAAGGAAGGGTGAAGATATGATATCATGTGCTAAAGTGGGCTCATACCTACTGATTTTACCTCCCTTGTGCCTCTTATAATTAGTGGTTTCAGAATCCATAGCTAACCCTAGCTCAATGGGAAAGGGAATTAGGGTTTAGTGAGGGAAAAATAGGGGATTTGGGCAGCTTTTAGGAATGAAGGGAGATGAAGGGGTTAGGGGTCTTCTAGATTCTTGGGAAAATTTATGGGAGTAAGGAGAGGTGAAATTTCATGGAACGAGTGAGGGGCGTTATCACTCTCCCCAACTTCCTAAGGATGAAAGTAGGATTGGAGAAAGGTAATCGGTTACATACCAAACTTTAGGTCAGGTAGCTAGCCCTACCTAGACTAGAGAGGGTCTCTCTTTGTCACTTTAAATAGTCAAATGAATGGCTGAGTATCATAATATTTTAGGCTAGATATGTAAGCTTAAATGAGTAAATTTTGCTAGATATTTTGAATGCTGGATAGGAAAGTCAGTGAATGGACTGTAAATGAGATTTTTAGGTCTCAACTTCGAGGCTAACCTGTAGAGAGTGTGTGAGGCAAGGTAGGTAGTTTGGAAACATGTTAATCATTAATTGAGTATAGGATGAAGATGGAGTAGATATTTAATGAGCACTGAGGTGAATTCATTCAATTTAAGAAGAAAATAACATAGTATGGTGAATCTCGTATAAAACAAAGCATGCATAACATGAATTATTATCTCAAATTCACAAGATAGACATATATGAAGAAGTATACATAGAATTAAGCATAATATAATAAGAAAACATGAGAAACACATATGTTCCAAAGCATACCACAAGTATCTCATAATATTTCCTGCAAATATGCCTTTGATTTCATTCCACAAACTATTTACAAGATCTCCACAGCAAAATATGAGACTATCCAACCCCAAAAAAGACAAAAGAGAGTCTAATTATAGAAAATATAGACCATGACACATCATCAGGTTTAAATCCCATCCGAAATGGATCATAAATGAAAAATATGAGTCATTTCCTAGTTTCTAGGGAGGTTAGAAACCACTTTGTGAATTTTAGCTACAAGCTAGGAGTGTTTTTCCCTTAAATTAATTAAAAATTCCATCATAGGAAGAAAAAAAAAACCTAGAAATCTAATGAAAACTCATAGCCTCAAATTTTTGACCATTTCTGAGCTTTGACAAGTGTACTAAGGGAATCCAATGTTGATCTATGAAAATTCTTACTAAAGAATTCAAAAACAAATTGATGAAGCGTAACAGAAATTTGGAGGTACCTTTGTGTCATTTTGAGAAGTCCAAATCCACTACTGAAAGAATGGTAAACTAGCCCTATGTGTCTAATTTATAGAACATCTTGAATTTTTCAAAATGGACCACAGGAAGGCCTTCAAAAATCCATTCTCCCAGGGCCGCTCAAAAGCATAACAAAGTGTCCAAAAAGGAGGTAGAAACATGAAAAATAGCTGGTTTTTGAGTTTTTTGTCCCAAATTGTAGCTTTTAATTCTAGTAGAGTTACTAATATATGATTTAATAATCCAAATACATCCATCCATGTAAATAAATCACTATTTGGATGCCTCCAAAGAAAAACTTCATAAGTGTTTGTTATCCTTCTTCAATGAGAAATTTCCAGAATTCTGCCAAAAATCATGTAAAATACAAAAGTTTCTCCAAACATTTCCAAATTGGTTCTTTGACACCTAAAAGATATAGGCTACATATCTAATGAATCTTCAGCCAATAAATCCAAGCTATCCTTCTCCTTCAGCTTCATTTGCGCTTCTTTAAGCCTCTTTTTGACTTGTTTCAGCCTTACTTGAGAAATGGTATCCCTAGTACGATAATGACTTTTCATGTGCCTTTGCAACTTATTATACTTTTTAGCTTTCTTCAATAACTTCTCTAGATGCTCATTAAATCTTGATATCCAAAGCTCTCTATCCTCATTGATCTCCATGGCAATGAGCTCATCAAATTTCAACTCTAGATTGATGAATTTTTTGTTTCTCTTGCTCCAATGTTCGTTTTAGGCCTCTTGTTCTTGGTATTTTTGCATGTGCTTTAGCCTACATCTCCTGCACTTGATCAGAAACAACAATATTCTTTCCTTTACCTCTATTTTCCTCCATGTATTATTTTTATTTACTTTGGAGGAGTCTATTCACTTGAAATTGAAATTTTTCCCTCTCAAGGAAAGTAATTCGGAATTGGGAAATGGAGAAGGCCTATTTCAACTCTTCAATCTCGTTATCCTTCTCTTTGATGATATATTTAACTGATCTGACCTAATCATGTTATAATACCTTATTCTCCATTGGCACATAATCATCATGCTGATGCAAAAGAGGTTGCTCCTCTATCTGACATTGCTCATCATGGGTGCTAAGTGTAAGAAATCTCCTGGTAGACTTAGGCACAAAAACTTGCATCCTCCCTCTCTCATATGTTTGAGAAAATCCAAAAACCTAGGGACATCTAAAATCTAAATAGGCGTGATATAAGAGCCAATTTCCATTGGATGTGGTGATGATGTATAGGTAAGACATAAAGCATTGCTGACATCATCTCCAAGAAGTCTTCCCATGTCATATTTATGGAGGAAAAGTGGTGCAACACAATGAGCTTTATAAGGCCATGACGAAAGAGACTAGTATTATGATCCTCTCTTCTACTCTAAACCTTCTCAGCCATATTAATCAAGCTCCTGTATAAATAATGAGGCAAATCAAGTGTTTTGACTCTAGTAAAATGCATCAAAAGCTTGATGTGATACCTTTATATCCTGGAGAATCTTCCTTCACATGTAAAGTACTTCATTATAAGCATCATCAGAGGAGTATACTTGTTTCTGAGATTTATAAAAGGAAAAATAAATTCTATATCATCTCTAGCATGAGGCTTTAGAAACTGCTTGTAGTTTTCAATGTCAAGATCCATACCCGTGAACCACTGCTCTCCCTGAGAAGGATACCTGTAGCTGAAGGAATTAGGTCAGATGATAATTTTATCTCCATACCTTCAAGAGTGACCTTTTCCATATTGTAGTTGGTTGCAAAAAGGCTAGACAACTGAAGATGATAACCTCCTTCCATAAGCCTTTCACAAAATGTTAAGCACTAAGTTCTTTGAAATCATCTTTTGGCCAATGGTGAAGCATTAATCTCGTGCATGGTGAATGGCTCAAGTCTAAGATGGTGCCCTCCTTTGAATCTCTTCTTTTCACTTTCCATCATGTAGGTCAACGGAATGATAAAAACCCTAGGATGTCAATGAAATGAGTGGATGAGAATGGAAATCTAGAAAACAAAGTGTATGAAGGTGTGAGTTTGGTGGCTAAAATGGAGGGCCTTGAAGCTGAAAAAAATTCTAGCAAAAATTTGAATGGGTAGTGTTTTGTGTTAGCTTCAATTTGAAGGTAGAATTAGAGAAAATGGATGAGTGGAAAGTGTCAAAATGTCTAAAACACAGGAAATTCCCGATTTTGACTGTGAGAATAGCCTGTGCAACTGTAGGACAAGTTTGTGAGGTGAAAAAGGGGTGATGGGGTTGAGTAAAAATTATGAGAAAAATTCAATGATTAGGATGGTGTCTTATGTCCATAATGAAGGTGGAATGAAGGAAAATGGATGAGTGGAAGCCATTAAAATCCTCAAAATACAGTCATTTCCCAATTTTGGCTGTGGGAAAAACTAGTGAAGAATTTTTATTTTTATTTTTTGAGGGTCATGGAGCTGGACAAAAATTTTGATAAAATTTCAGAGGGTATGATGACACCTTAGCTCCACAATGCAATTGGAATTAGTTAAAATTAATAATTATATGTCCTTAGGAACCCTAAAACACAATCACCTTAACTTTGGCAATTTTGACTGCGAGAATGATAAAATAGTTTATAATTTTAGGGTTTTAATAGTTTGATTTGATGTTAAGGATGATGTGTGGGAATATTTATATGTATATGAGCATGGAGGATTGATAAGGAGATCATTTCCATTGTTAAAAAAATGCTCAAAAATGTTTGTAACCTGAGCGACCGGAAAGGTCTCGTTGCTGCGATTCTGGCGCTGTGAACGGTTCGCAAAATAGAGGTCGTATGCAGAAGTTTTGAAGTTTTGAAAAACCCAGTAAAATCCAAAAACTGGACCTTTGACTAATTTTGAATTTGTATAAAACATTCGCAAAAAAAATATTATTTGAAAAAATATTTTTATTATATGGTTTATCAAACCAATCATCGGGTGCCACATGGCTAGCCCGGAGGCCGCCATGTGGCCCTAGGCTGGAGGTCAAAGGTATTATAAAATTTTTTTGGGAGACTATAGGGTTCGAACGTGGGACCTCCCACACACAACACACATGCCCGACCATTCCACTTAAGGGGTGGTTCTTAACCCTTAAGGGCAGCGCATTATTATAAGGTTTGAAATGATTTACAATGACAACAAAAGGGGGCCAGCCCCCACTCCACGAGACCTGGTGCTAAGAACCACGAGCCAAATATTGTTGATGTTTGGAAGAAACAGTTATTCCAGCGGTCAAGGGCCATCTGGCCAGGAAACATTTATTGTTGTGGATAAGACATGTGGCTAACTCAGTGGTTAGTTCTCTGTTCACTCCGGCGTGTTCACATGCAGGTGTTAAAATTTAACTTAATTTCCAGTCTGCCTGGTGGTTTTGATGTTGGACCTCCAAATCTGACGGACTTGCCAATTTTTTTAGCACTAACTGTAGTTCCTCCATTTTTAGAGGAGATTTCTTAGGAGTGATTGGGAAAATTACATTTTGGGTCATAACTCTTTGGATATTCGACCATTTTTTATAAATGAATAATATTTTTTGGCTAAGTTTGACATTATGAACACATTGGTAGAGGTTTCAAAGCTATCAGATGTCATCGTGTGTAGTTTTAGCATCATGAGAGGTCAAGGGGCCAGCAGGGCCATTAGGGTGTTTTCAGTGTATTGAGCATCCATTCTTTGTTTTCTGCATATGAATAGTCATTCATTTCTGATTCAAGAATTCTAAAGCTATTTTTATAGAGAGAAAAACCATTTGAGGCTTTTATTCACATGTACTTACCATTTTTGAGCAATAAGATATGAGGGACATGCCATTGGGAGCTGGACCAGTAGATGTAGCCCAGGAGGGGTGAACTGCTTCATCAATTTTCTGAGTATTGTCATATGTGATGCATTATTCTCTATTATTTACTATTGCACAGTGTTATACAAGCTAATTTACATGCTTTAACCTCACATAAAAATATGTTTAACTAAGTTAAAACCATTTTTTTCACCTACAAACTTCATTGAACTTTATGCACACAATTTAATTACTATTTGGATACTTAGCACAACAAAACTAATACATTCCATTCAGATCAAGTTGGTATCAAAGCTTAGGTTAAGCTTGAGTTAAGCTAGATTATTTTCTCTATTTAATCTTTGTGGAAAGGATTTGTTTAGAAGTTTGCATAAAGACACTTGCAGGTTGTGCAGAGTCATCCCGGGGCAGCATTTGTTGTGTTTTTTAATGCTTACTAGGTTGAAGCTTAAGAGAGGAGAAGGTCAATTGGTGAAAGTTCAAATTAATCCTCAGCCAAGGAGGGCAAGAGTTCCATTATCTCCACCTTCAATTTCACCTCAAAGAGAAGCAAAAGAAGACATAAGCATGGCTTCAAGGGAGGAGGGAACCCATGAAGAAGTTGATCCCAAAGAGGAAGAAAGAGTGTTTAGGAAATAATTCCTTGACTTAACTGAAATGGTGAGAATACTTTATCAAGAAAGGAATGAAAGACTAGAAGTAGAAGGATCTTCAGGAGGCCATAATGATGAAGATAAATCCAAGAAGGGTAATGGAGGAAATGGAGACAGTGGAAAGTCACCATCATCACCCTCATCTTCATCTTCAGTACGTCAGTCATACAAGTCAAAGAACGCTAGTAAAAATCCTTTTCTAAAACTTGATGTTAAGTTTGAATTTCCAATGTTTGATGATGAAGTTAATACGGAAAAGCTAGATAATTGGATTAGGCAATTAGAGGTCTATTTGAGAATTCAAAATTTTCATGATGATGACACCAAAATCCAACTAGCTTCATTGAGAATGGAAGGTGGAACACTTGTTTGGTGGGAAGCCAAGACAAAGGAGGAGATTAAAAAATATGGTAAGATTATTCTATCATGGACTGATTTCATTATTGCAATAAAACAACAGTTTTATCCATTAGCTCACATGCAGAAATCCATAATGGATTGGAAAATTTTAAACAATTTAAAGGACAAAATGTTCAAGTGTATACTCAAGAATTTAGAAGAAGAGCTCTTTTAATAGGAGTATATTTGCATAGCCAAGACACTTTGCTCAAGTATATTGGAGGTTTACATACTTACCTAAGACATACAATCCTCATGTTTAACCCTACAAGCCTAGATGAGGTTTGTGTTCAAGACACTCATTTAGAGGCAAGGGGAAAAAAAAACTTAGATGGGAATGAGGAAAGTGAACTTAAAGGAAAATGGAAGAAAAACATAAATGCAAAAAATAGAAGGGAAAATTATTCTACAAACATTGTTCTAAAGTTAGCCATGATGAGTACCATTGCTGGAAACTTCATCTAGAGTTGAAACCAGAAAGTTTTAAAGCCAAAGAGAAAGCCAAGGAGAAAGGAAAGACAGTTGCAATAGCTGAACAAGACCTAGGGTCAGATGTAGGAGATGAAACAAAAATCATAGCTATGGCACTAAAGAAATTGAAGGGAAAAGAGAATGAAAATAAACCCAGTTCTAGTATTTCTAACTGTCACATAGAAGCTCCAAGTGAAGAAAAAAGAATTGAACTGTTTCATGTGAGGGTCATATCCAAACATACCAAGGTTGACACATTTTTTGACAGTGGGTCACAAGCGAATTTAATCTTTGAAGACTTATTCAAGAAACTTAATCTTGAGACCATTCCACATCCAAAACCATGCCCTCTTGGTTGGATTTGTAAGGATGCAAATTTACAAGTTTCAAAGAAGTGCATGTTGCACTTTGCAATAACTGCACATTTCATTGACACAGTTCAATTAGATGTTGTTCTGCTTGATATAACAGGTATGGTGTTGGGCAGTCCTTACTTGTATGACAGGAAAGCTATCTTCCATCGCCATGAGAACAAATACCATTTATTCAAATATGGCAAGGAGTACATTGTGAGAGCTCATCGCAAAAAACTAGACTCTTCTTTTGTTAATGCAGGGAAGATGAAGAGGCTCGTCAATGCAAGTCAAAAATTGACATTGATGATGATTAGGCAAAGAGAATTTTTACATAATCCTTTTCATGTAAACGCTGATATATGTAATGAGCTGTTTCAGTTTGAAAGCATATTGTCTTTGAAAGATGATGACAAATAGTTGTAGCAATCATCTTTGGTGTCGAAGGGTGTTGAAAAAAAGTGTCAGTGCAAGAAGTTGCAAAGGTCCAAGAGAGGGAAAAGAAACTTAACAAAGAAGGCACAAGATTCAACAATGTTCATTGCTGGTTTCAGAGAGGCATGGTACAATGGTAAGGAAACTTCCTCAGGAATCGACATAAGTTCAAAGAAAATTCTACAAAAAATCGCCATAAGGACAGGATGCAAGGTGAAAGTAATTTCAAGTTTCCTTTGATTATAGAGCATTGTAGAAACAAGATGTTTACTACAAATTTAAGTTTTTTTTCTACAAATTCAGTCAATGTGTAGCATGACAATGTCAAATACAACAATGGTTGGTCAATGGAATCAAGGAAATATTTGTCATTCCATGAAAAGCTCCAATTAATGAAATTAGGGAAATTTCAGTGGATTAAAATTGGAAGAGTGGGGACCCAGTCTCCTCGTCTTCATGTTCAGTATTCTAGATATATTTTTGGGTCCAAAATCTTCCCAGTGAGGTGGTGTGATCAGGAGATCATGTCCATTGCTAAAAAATGCTCAAAAATTAAAGTGCTAAAAAATGTTTTCAACCTAACCAATCGGAAAGGTCTCGTCGCGGAAATTCTAGTGCCATAAACAGTTCGCAAAATAGAGGTCATATGTAGAAGTTATGAAGGTTTGAAAAGCCCAGTAAACTCCAAAAACTGGACCTTTGACTAATTTTGACTTTGTATAAAAAAATTGCAAAAGAAAAATATTATTTGAACAAATATTTTTATTATATGGTTTATCAGGCCAATCATCGGGTGTCGCGTGGCCAGCCCGGAGGCTACCATGTGGCTCCAGGCCGGAGATCAAAGGTCTTATCAATTTTTTTGGAGACTATAGGGTTCGAACGCAGGACGTCCTGCACACAACACACGCGCCATACCGTTTCACCTACGGGGTGGTTCTTAACCGCTAAGAGCAGTGCATTATTATAAGGTTTGAAATGATTTACAATGGCAGCAAAAGGGGACCAGCCCCCACTACACAAGACCCGGCGCTAAGAACCACAGGCCAAATATTTTTGATGGTTGGAAGAAACGGTTAGTCCGGTGGTCAAAGGCCATGTGGCCAAGAAACATTTATTGCTGCAGATAAGACATGCGGCTAACTCGACGGTTAGTTATCTGTTCACTCCAGTGTGTTCACATGTGGGGGTTAACATTTAACTTAACTTCTAGTCTGCCGAGCAGTTCCATTGGAAGACCTCCAAATCCGATGGTCTTGCCAAATTTTGTCGGCACTAACTAGAGTTCTTCCAGTTTTGGAGGAGCTTTCTTAGGAGTGTTTGGGAAAATTAAAGTTTGGGTCATAAATCTTTGGATATTCGACCATTTTTTATAAATGAATAGTCATTTTTGGCTAAATTCAACATTCTGAACACACTGGAAAAGGTTTCAGAGTGATCAAAGGTCATATTTTGCAAGTTTAGCTTCAGGAGAGGTCAAGGAGCCACTAGGGCCACTAGGGTGTTTTGAGTGTATTGAGAATCCATTCTCCGTTTTCTGCATATGAATAGTCATTCCTAACTGATTCAAGCATTCTGGAGATTTTTTTATAGAGAGAATAGCCATTTGAGGCTTTTATTCACATGTACTTACCATTTTTGAGCAATAAGATATGAGGGACATGCCATTGGGAGTTGGACCAGCAGATGTAGCCCAGGAGGGGTGAAATGATTCATCAATTTGCTGAGTATTGTCATATGTGATGCATTATTCTCTATTATTTATTGTTTCATAGTGTTATACAAGCTAATTTACATGCTTTAACCTCACATAAAAATCTATTTAACTAAGTTAAAACCATTTGTTTCACCTGCAAACTTCAGTGAACCTTATACACACAATTTAATTACTGTTTGGATACTTAGCACAGCAAAACTAATACATTCCATTCAGATAAAGAATGTAGTTTTATATTTTGTGGGATAGCTTAGGGTTTGGGTTAAATAGGGTAGGTTTTTGACAATATATATATATATATTAATGTGGACAATGGAGAGATGGAGAAGGCATAAAATATATATATATAATCTAAATCTGATCCAAAACTAGAAATAGATGAAGACTTACCTTGTGAAGTAAATAGAGCAATGAATGGAGGTCTGAATCTGGGTTTCAGGGCTTCAACAACACCGAATATGGCCACCTACAAGAGTGTAACAAAGCTGCTTACCTAACCCACAAGAGTGTAACAAATATTTTTACACTACCTAAAAGTGTAACATTGTTGCTTCTTCTCACTGTCAGGAGCGTAGAAAGAGAAGTTTTCACTCCACAAAAGTGTAACAATGCACTTCTTCACACTGACATGAGTGTAACAAGAGAGGTTTTCACTCCCATAAAAGTGTAACAACGCTTTTTCCCTTACAGAAAGAACGTAACAAAAGGTTCTTCTTTACCATAGCAATGTAAAATCGTGGTTTTCTTAAGAGTTTGTGAGAGAATCTTGAGAGTATAGAGAGTTAATCAAAGTGGCTCTCACACATATGAAAGGATAACAATAAAATAAGAATGAAGTTTTCTTTCCCTTTATAATATATGACAACCTTTACCTTTTCCCTTTGACATTTACATTAAATTTTAAATATTTTGCACTTGAACAATGACTATTTACTCCTTCACAGGGGATGAAAAAGAATTAAAATTTAATTTCCTTGAATATCCTTGACTTTTTAAATGACCCTTTTAAACGTTTTGTGCAACTTGGAGGATGACATGCTAGCTTTTTCAAATGAGGTAAGAAGATAGAATAACACTTTTTGAACCCTTTGACATGAAAGGTGTTTTTTTGGATCTTTAAGTAAGTTGAGAGGACAAAGTTAACCTCTTTTGCATTCCTTGACACTTAAGATGACCTTCTTAGGCTTTTAAAATGAGACCTTGAGACAAATTTTCTCCTTTTCATGAGACATCAAGACTGTTATTAAAATTTTTGAAAATATTTCACCTTTGGACTTTCACATTGCATGGTGAATCTTCAAAATAGATAATATGTATTGGAAGCTTGAAATGACACTCTTTTGCATTTGACTAGGAAAATAGGTCAAAATAACCTCCCTTGGAGCTCTGACAGTGGATGATGACTTTATGATCCTTTGAAAGAGACATTGAGACATATTTCTTCAATTTTAATGAAAGAATGAGACAGAGATGAGATGTTTGAAACTTTTTCTTGAAATTTGAGCTATATGAAACAATAAAGATGGATTTATTTGAATTTCATAAACTTTCTTGATCCTTCATTAGGGTTTCATGGATGAAATGGAGGATTATTGCCTTATGTTTAGCAAAAATTTGAATATTTTTCATAAGGCAGGACTGAAACTAGACTTGACCTAAATGAAATGAAATGACATAACCCTAGATCTCTTGAATGATGATGATGGAGATGGTGACCTTGAAACTAATGATGGTGATGACCTTGAAAATTATTATGATAAATGAAATGAAGGAGAAACATACATGGTTTAGCCTTATTCAGTGACCAAAATTATTTTTGAGAATTGGTTCGAAAAAGTAAAAAATTTGACCTATGACCTAATCGAAAACAACTGAAAGAGTCATTTGATCATTGACATACGTGGGCTAACATTTTCTCCTGATGGGGATGTCAGCTCCTTGAAGAGGTGTCAATAACATCGTAGATAAGGCAGTGTTACCATTGGGTGATGGAGTCAAATTGGACTTTTAAAAACTTGACAAACTTGAAACTTTGACTAAAAACAACTGGCTTGACTCTGACTTGACAACTGACTGAAATGTTTTTGACTTTTTGAAAGAAAACATGAGTTGTATGTAGAAGTCTCATGGAATTCTCCTCAGGCTTCAAAATTTTGCAACAACTTCTTTATTTTCTAGGACATTAAATTTAAAATGATATGTTCAATGACAATGAGCTTCTTCTTCAATGATCAAGTTAGATAGTGTTTGAGGAACCTACCATTTATTGGTCCCCCCAGTAGTTCTTGCCCTTCAAGATCCTCTAGTAAAAATGCTTTGTTTCCTCTAAATGCAGTGATCTTGTAAGCTCCTTTCCATAGATTTTCGAACTTCCCATGCTTACTCTTGTCTTCATTCTGGGAATCCTAGCGAAGAACAACATCCCCAAGCTTGAAATTATCTGCTTTGGTCTTCCTATAAAAAATATTTTTAATTTTCTCATGAAGCTTTGAAGTATTTCTGAAGACTTCATCTCTTGACTGTTGTATATGAATCATTTGGTTGATTCTTTGTTGAATGTCATTAGGCTCACTATCGATCTCTTACAAAATTTTCATCACCAGTACAACTTGAGAAGAAGGGAACACCGTTTCAACACCACAGATGAGTTGGAAAGGTGACATGTTGATTGATCTCTTGGTGATAACTCTATCCGCCCATAGAGAATTGGTGAATTCCTTGTGCAAATTCCTCTTCTTTTCTTCCAGCATATTCTTTATTATGTTCACCAAATATTTATTTGATTATTCAACAAGCTCGTTGCGATGAGGATAATATGTTGTTGAATGACCTAGCCGAATGTGATAATTGTTGCAAAAGTCAATCATTTTTAAGATTTGAAGGCAGCTGCATTGTCAGTGATTATCTTGTGTGGATAGCCAAAACGAGACCGAATATTGTTCTTAAGAAACTAAATGATAACAATGTCGGTAGCTTGCTTTGTGGGGATAAATTCAATCCATTTGGTGAAATAATCTATATAAGTGATCTGAAAATGAAACTATTTGTATCTATTGTTCAAAGTATTCATTCCCATTTAATTAAGTGTGTAAAGTGTTTGTAATGTCTTGCAAGTTAAACAAAGTGTTTTTCGTAATTGTTTTTGAGTTTATGTGTGAGGGAATGTTAATTAAAATTACTGTTTAACATCTTGAATCAGAAATACACAACAGAATAACTTCACCATAACAACACAACAACATGATGAGGTAGTTCACCCCTCCTAGGCTAAATCAAACAAGTCCAAGGCTCCCAATGGGCATGTCCTTGATATATTATGATGCTAAAATTGGTTTTACAGTGAGAAATAAGCCTAAACAGGATGAAAAAACTGTGAAAATGAATTCAGAAGACAAAAATAAGCTAAGTATGGCTTTTATTTCACCTCAAACAGTGAAGTGCAGCCCAATGCAGCTCCATTTCTCTCATGGTCTTGATGGCTCTCCAAGCTTCCCTAAAGAAAAAATGGCTGAAAAACACCTCTGTTGCCTCTACAACTAGTCTCAATGGCTCCATAATGCTTAGAATACCTAGAATTGACCAAAATTTCATCCAAATTGGTCCAATATTGAAGAAGATATGCTCAAAACAAATTTCTGCCTAATTATCCCCAAAACCCTCCTCCAAATCTGGAGGAACTCCAGTTAGTGCCCCCAAATTAGGAAATTTCACTGCATTTGAGGGGTCTTCTAGTGGAACTGTCAGAGGCACTGGTGGTTAAGTTTAATGTTTTGGGACGCGTGGTCACATGTGCTATCCGCCGAAACTGTCGGCCTTATCCAACTACCAACCGTCACATTAATTGTTTGATGTCATGCTAGCCACATTGAACGGTTAACTAACTGCCTTCCAATCTGCCACAAAAACCATAAACTGTGGCATAAAATGTTTTAATATCGTGGTTACATGCTGCAAAGGTGGAGGGTTTGGCACTAGCAGTTAACGTTAACTCCGCGCCCCTGGACATAGCCTGCAGGTCACTTGGCTAAGGGCTAGCACCTGAGGGCTTAAAACCTTTTTAACCATCATTAGAAAGAGTTTAGCCTATGGTCTCATATGCTTGGTCTTATTACCAAGGTGTTGACCCCTAGAGGGCTTAACACCCAAATCTGCCAAACTGACTCAAACGCTGCACGTTATTTACTGACCCGTAGTCATTCAGGTCGGGTCGGCCTCTGCCGTGGCCATGACCCATTCAAGGTGACCCGAACACTTGTTCAACTGCTGCATGGGGTTGTGTTCAGGGTGACCCATAAATTTTTGGGTCGGGTCGGGTCTGCCCGACTGGCCCAAACGCATTCAGCTCGGGTCGGGTCTGCCCACCAAGCATCATTTTTTTTTAAACATTATTTTTGAACCAACCTTTGAGCCGATGGTCTGGGGAAAGGTGGCAGCCTCTGGGCAGGCCATGTGGCACCCTCTGAAATGCTTCCTAAACCTTAATAAAAAAATGAAAATTTTCCACTAAATTTTTTGAAAGATGACAAATTTTAGTGTTCAAAAGTCCTATTTTGAAGGTTATTGGGCGTTTTAAAACTTCAATATCTTCTTCATACGACGTCGGATTCAGGTCCCATTCATGGTTCCAGAATCGCAGTGACGAGGCCTATCTGGTCGTTCAGTTTGTAACCAATTCTAAGCAGTTCCAATTTTGAGAATTTTTTTCCTCTTGGACATGATCACCTGATCACACCTCCCCATTGGGAAGCTTTTCGATCCCAAAAACCTTCAATTACCTGTTAATAATATGAGGGTACATATCCCTCGCCCTTTCCACCTTAATCGACTTTGACTTACTTAGTTTGCTACCTTTAAGACCAACCCAAACATAATCAACATTTCCCCTCATCGAAGTGTGTGTCCTTCTGTCAAGGATAACATCGTCTTTCAACTCATCTAAAAATTCTGGCAAGAAATCCTCTATGGATGGCAGCTAAATTTCACTTTCATAATCAACAAATAAAGGAGGTTCATACAAACATAAATTTTCCACATTCACAATGGAATACATTTACATATATGAAGGAAAATCTAGTTGAAAAACATTATTTCCAACTTGTTTAAGGATCTTGAATGGACCATAACAAATAGGCTTAAGCTTTTTACCTTCTCCTTGCATTCTTTCCTTACTAATATGCAGCCATACCTCATCTCCTTCTTGAAACTTATGATCAACTCTGTGTTTATCATGCCTCTCCTTGTACTTGCCTTGACTTTTTTCAAGTTGTTCTTGAACCTGCTGATGTATGAGCTGAATTCTTTCAATGAACATGTGAGCTTTGTCAATGTCGCTATGCCCATCAATGGCCACATCCTTCTCAAGAATTAAATCTAAAGGTGACTTAGGAAAATACCCAAAGCAAGCTTCAAAAGGTGAAGTATTTGTAGAAGAGTGCTTGGCCCAGCTGTAAGCATGCTGAATGTAATGCAAATTCTCATCCCAAAGCTTGGGATGTTTGCTGCAATAACCTCTTAAAAGATGTACAAAGGTTTTGTTCACTACCTCTATTTGGCCATCTGTTTGCGGATGGAAATCAATACTCTTCTTCAACTTGGTGTCCATCATCTTCCATAGATTGGACCAAAAATTCCCAACAAATATGGAATCCTTGTCACTAACAATAGAAGTAGGAAAGCCATAATGAACCCATACATGTTGAAAATATAAATCAACAGTTTTTTCAGCAGTTGTATATTTCTTACATGGCATAAGAATACACATCTTGTTGAATCTATCAACTACTACATAAAGATAATGACGCTTCTTTCTAGATAATGGTAGACCTCCAACAAAATCCATAGGAAACATTTCCCATGGTATAGAAGGTACCGGAAATGGCATATATAAACCAAGCTTCCTATTTCTAGGCTTTCTTGTAGCACATAATGAACAACCTCTAATGAAACATGAAACACTATCTACCATGTGAGGCCAATAACAATACCTTTGTAAATGTGCCACTGTTTTTCTTAACCCAAAATGTCTAGCAATAAGAGAAGAATGAGCTTCTATCATGATGCTTAGTCTCTCCCCCTATGGTATACATAAATTTCCCATATGAAACAAAAAATTATTATGCAAATGATAATCATTCTTTTCAACATGATTCCATTCACTCAAGTTAGCATACACATCCTTAAAATCAACATCTGATGCATATTGTTCTATGTAGATCTCATGTACAATAGAATCATTCTTAAGTAAAGTAGTAGCACTAATAATAGGACTTGAAAGCATATCAGTAAATTTATTGTAAATATTTTCCTTGTACCTTATTACCAAGTGAAATTTTTGTAGGAATCCCATCCATCTGAAATGTCATGACTGCTGCAATTTACTTTGCGACTGCAAGTACTGTAAAGGCTGATGGTTGGTATGAACAACTGTTTCTTTGCCCATCAAATAGTGTTTCCACTTTTTGACACTTTGTACCAATGCATAAAACTCCTTATCATATGTAGGATAATTCACAACAACACCATTAAATGTCTCAGAATGAAATGCAATAGGCTTACCATGCTGTAAGAGAACTACAGCCACGGCGTAATCACTAGCATCGGTCTGAATGTCGAATGGCTGTCTCAAATCTGGTAATGCAAGGACTAGAGCTGAACTTATATTCTCTTTCAAAGACTCAAAAGCTTGCTGTTTCTTTCCTCCCCATTGGAAAGCACACTTCACACTTGTCACTGCATGCATAGGAGTGGCTATGGTAGAGAAGTTAGAAATAAACTTCCTCCAATACTGAGATGCACCCAAAAAAATTCTTACCTCTGTAATGGATTTGGGAGTAGGCCAATTCACAATGGCTTCTACCTTAGAAGGATCAATTCTCAAAGCACCTCCTCCTACTATGTGTCCCAAATAAACCAAAGAAGTCTTTCCAAATTCACACTTTGACATTTTACAAAACAACTAATTTTTCTTCAAAATATCAAGTACTTTCTTAACATGCATGACATGCTCTTCTATAGTCTTGCTGAAAATTAAGATGTCATCTAAGTAGACAATAACGAAATCATCAAGAAAATGATGTAATATATCATCCATTACCCACATGAAATTTTTAGGTGCATTGCATAAACTAAACGGCATAACAAGCCAGTCAAAGAGTCCCTGTTTGGTTTTAAATGTTGTCTTCCAAATGTCACTTTCTGTAATTCTAACTTGATGATAACCACTACATAAGTATAACTTAGTGAAACATTTAGCATCTTTCGGCTGATCTAACAAATCATCTATCCTTGGGAGTGGGTAACGATTCATTACCGTTATCTTGTTCAATGCCCTGAAGTCCACACACATGCGCCAAGTTCTATCCTTCTTTGGAATCAACACTATCGGTGACCCACATGGCGAAGTGCTTGGTCTTATGAATCCTTTGTTAAAAAAGTCTTTAATTTGCCTCTTGATTTCATAATTCTCCAATATATACATGCAGTACATGCCTATGTTAGGAAGAGGACAACCTTGATGTAACTGGATTTCATGTTGAATCTCCCTTTTAGGAGGTAAACTTGTCGGTTCCTGAAAAATATCATGATGTGCATCAAATACATAATATAAATCTGATTTAAGCTTTGAATCATAATTTTCAAATGAGTCATGATTCACATCAACCTTGGTCTTAACCATAAGAAGTACAAAACTCTTACTAGAATTCACTAGCCTTTTTACCTATTCCACATTTACCATCATTATATTTGCCTTCTTGCGATGTGCTCTGACAATGAACTCCTTGCCATATTAAAGAGATGATACCTATTTTCATGGCGATGGAAGATCACTTTCCTATCAAATAAGTAAGGACTTCCCAAAAAAATTCCTGATATATCAAGCGGTACTACATCAAGTTCATCTGTGTCAATAAAGTGTGCAGTAATCGCGAATCGCAATATGCACTTTCTTGAGACTTTTAAGTTTGAATACTTGCATATCCACCCAAGTGGATAAGGCTTTGGATGTGGAATGGTCTCAAGTTTAAGCTGTTTGACCAAGTTTTCTGATATGAGATTTGCTTGTGACCCACTGTCAAACAGTGTGTCTATTTTTGCATGTTTTGAGACTACTCACACATGGAACAATTCAATTCTTTCTTCCTCATTTGGAGCTTGTACATGACAGTTTAAAGTACTAGCTCTTGGTTTATTTTCAGTTTCCTTTCCCTTCATACTTTTCAAACCCATGGCTGCAATTTTAGTTTCATCACTTGAATCATCACCTAAGTCTTGTGGTGTAGTTGTAGTAGCTGCAGTTTCCTTCTTTCCTTTGTTTTGTTAAACTGAGTTCTTTTTTCAGGATGTAATTTCCAATAGTTTTTCTCTTCATGGCCTTCTCTTGAACAATGTTTACATATCACTTTCTCACCCTCTTTTTTGACATATGCATTCTTTTTTCCTTTTCCCTTAAAGGTTTTATCTTTGTTTTTCCCCTTAAAAGGCTTGTTTCTGCCCTCATCAAAAGTGTTTTTCCCTCTAGCCTCTAAATGCGTACCTTGTACACAAACTTCATCTAGACTAGTAGGATAGAACATAAGGATAGTATGTTTAAGGAAGCTATGCAAACCACCTATATAATTCAGAAAAGTATCTTGACTTTGTAAGTCTACCCCTAATAAGAGTGCTCTTCTCCTAAACTCTTGGGTGTAGTCTTGTACATTTTGTTCCTTAAGCTGTCTAAAGTTTTGCCAGTTCATGATAGACTTTTGTAAATGAGCTAATGGATAAAATTGATTTTAATTATAGTAATAAATTCAGCCCATGATAAAGTGATCTTACCATGTTTTTTAATTTCATCTTTGTTCTTGGCTTCCCACCATACCAACACTGCTCCATCCATTCTCAAAGAGGCTAACTATATCTTGGTGTCGTCATCATGAAGGTTCTGTATCCTCATGTAAAATTCCAACTGTTTGATCCAATTGTCAAGTTTCTCTGCATTGACTTCACCGTTAAACATAGGCAACTCAAATTTTACATCAAGCTTTAAAAATGGACTTTTACCAGTAGTTTTAGACTTGTGATATTGATTCACCAAAGTTGAGGATGACAAAGTAGAGGAAGAGGATGAAGATGGGGATGGTGGATCACCATTTCCTCTGTGTCCTTTCTTTGACTTGTCATCACTTTTATTTCCTCCTAAAGAACCCTCTCCTTCTTTCTAGTTTTTAGACCCTTCTCCAACAAGCCTATCATTCCTTTCTTGGTAGAGTATCCTCACTATCTCCGTCATATCCAAGAAATCCTTTCGAAACACTCATTCCTCTTCTTTGGGATCCATATCTTCAAGAGCTTCTCCCTCTCTTGAAGACATGCTTGAAGCTACTTCTATGTCTCTTGGAGGTGGCTCTCTGACCCTTCTTGGTTGTGGATTACTTTGTACACTAACCAAGTTTCCTTCACCTCTCTTGAGTTTAAGCCTAGTAAGCATCAAAACTTCCAAACAATCAACTATATATTTGCACAACAAATGCTGAGTAAAACTCTAGCTCCTAAGGCTCAAATCCTTAGCTCTGATACCATCTAATTTGAAAATGAAACTATTTGTATCTGTTGTTCAAAGTATCCATTCCCATTTAATTAAGTGTGCAAAGTGTTTGTAATGTCTTGCAAGTTAAACAAACTGTTTTTGGTAATTGTTTTTGAGTTTTTGTGTGAGAGAATGTTAATTAAAATTACTGTTTAACATATAGAATCAGAAATACATAGTAGAATAACTTCACCATAACAACACAGCAACATGATGAGGCAGTTCACCCCTCCTGGGTTACATCTGTCGGGTCCAAGGCTCCCAATAGGCATGTACTTGATATATTATGATGCTAAAATTGGTTTTACAATGAGAAATAAGCCTAAACAGGCTGAAACAACTATGAAAATGAATTCAAAATACAAAAATAAGCTAAGTATGGCTTTTATTTCACCTTAAACAATGAATTGTAGCCCAATGCAACTCCATTTCCCTCAGGGCCCTTATGGCTCTCCAAGATTCCCTGAAGCAAAAATGGCTGAAAAACACCTCTGTTGGCTGTGAAACCTATCTCAATGGCTCCATAATTCTTAGAATACCAAAAATTGACCAAAATTTCATCCAAATTGGTCCAAAATTGAAGAAGATATGCTCAAAACAAATTTCTGCCTAATTATCCCCAAAACCTTCCTCCAAATTTGGAGGAACTCTAGTTAGCGCCCCCAAATTAGGAAATTCAGCCACATTTGATGGGTCTACTAGCGGAACCGCTGGAGGCACTGGTGGTTAATTTTAATGTTTTGGGACGCGTGGTCACATGTGCTGTCCACTGAAACTGTTAGCCTTATCCAACTACCAATCATCACATTAATTGTTTGATGTCATGCTGGCCACATTGAACGATTAACTAACCGCCTTCCAATCTACCATCGAAACCATAAACCATGGCATAAAATGTTTTAATATTGTGGTTACATGCTGCAAAGGTGGAGGGTTTTGCGCTGGCGGTTAACGTTAACTCTGTGCCCCTGGACATAGCCTGCAGGTCACTTGGCTAAGGGTTAGCACTCGAGGGCTTAAAGCTTTCTTAACCACTGTTTGAAAGAGTTTAGCCTATGGTCTCAGACCCTCGGTATTATTACCAAGGAACTGAACCCTAGAGGGCTTAACACCCAAATCTGCTGAACCAACTCAAACAATGCATGTTATTTACTGACCCGTAGTTGTTCAGGTCGGGTCGGCCTTTGCCCTAGCCATGACCCATTCAACATGACCCGAATACTCGTTCAACTGATGCATGGGGTTGCATTCTGGTTGACACATAAAAATTCAGGTTGGGTCGTGCCCGACTGACCCAAACGCATTCAGCTCAGGTCGGGTCTGCCCACCAAGCATCATTTTTTTTAAAACATGATTTTTGAACCAACCTTTGAGCCAATGTTCTGGGTCCATGTGGCAGCCTTCGGGCAGGCCACTTGACACCCTCTGATAGGCTTCCCAAACCTTAATAAAAAAATGAATTTTTTCCACTAAATTTTCTGAAAGATGACAAATTTTAGTGTTCAAAAGTCCTGTTTTGAAGGTTATTAGGTGTTTTAAGACTTCAATATCTTCTTCATATGACATCAGATTTGGGTCCCATTCACGGTGCCAGAATTGCAATGGAGAGGCCTATCCGGTCGTTCAATTTTCAACCAATTTTGAGCAGTTCCAATTTTGAGCATTTTTTTCCTCTTGGACATGATCACCTAATCAAGAAGTGAGTATCCATTTGTGCAAAGCTGATGATGGAGGATGAATCTTGCCTATGAAATCAAGTCCCCAATGATGGAATGGCACTTGCACTTCAATTTTTTTAAGAGGTAAAGGCAGGAACTTTCTCTTTCCTTGAAATATTTGACATTCATGACAGCTCATGGTTGTTTTGTAAACATTAGAAAATAATCTTTGACAATAGAATCCTTCCCTCAATATCTTATTAGTTGTAGTCTGTGAATAAATATGACCACCAAAATCACCTTTATGAAAATCTATCATGAATTTTTCAACATCTCCTTCAACCAAACAATTCAGTAATATTCCACCCATATCTTTCCAATATAAGACACCATTAAGAATGCAGTACTTAAGAGATTTAACTTTAAATATCTAGCCTTGCTACTTGGCAAGCCAGGAGGAGGATTCAAATGTTGCAAAACATGTACTATATCAGCATACCAAGGAGATAGAGAGAAAATTTCAGCTACCTCAGGTAATTTTTTCAGCATCTTGTTCTTCAAATAATGGAGCAATAAAATTGATATCCAAGGCATGAAGATTTGAATCCGCCATGAGCTTCACCAGGCCTTGTACTTTGATCAGCTTTGTGGGCTTGATCTCCAAATCATACTCTAACAGCCAATGATCTGTTTACCTCGCCTCCCTTCATAATCATTGTGTGTAAGCACATCTTTGAAAACATCAGTTGGAACATATGCAATGACATGAGAATGTAAAATGTAGACCCGAAAGTCCTTTAATGCTTTGAATAATTCCAAGGCATATTTATATTGATGTTATACTTCAAGACTTATTCTCTTACGATTCTACTAAAGAAGGCGATGGGCTACTCTATAATCTGATTTTATTTTGCATGAGTACAACAACAAGAGTATGCTTTGAGGAAAATGAAAAAATGATAAAATAAAGTGGATAATCCAAAATAATGAGTATAGGAGCATGAGATAAAGCTAACTTGACTTGATTGAATAATTTATTTTCCTCTTCATACCACTTTACTTCACTATATTTATTCAGCATGTCGGTAATCTGCTTTAAGTGTTCAACAAGATTGGGAACAAACCTTCTCAAAAAATTGATTTTTCCATTGAATGACTGAATTTAATTTTTTATCCTAAGATAGTCTAGAGTTTGAATTGCTTCAATCCTTTAAGGATCTATCCTAATTCCATATTTTGATATAATATTGCCCAATAATTTACCTTGCCAAACTTTATGCATCTCTAGAATACTTTTTTCAAGTGCTGCAAGTGCTACTCATCTATTTTGGAAAAAATAGTGATATCGTCAAGATAAATGACCAAAAAGACGTCCTTTTCATTGGTGAAAGCAATTTCCATTGCTCGCTAAAAAATAACCCCTGCATTCTTCAATCCGAAAGGCATTTTGGTGCACATGAAGGTACCCCAAGGTGTTGTGAAGGTTTTCTTCTCTTGATCATATGGGTGAACAAGAATATGATTATAACCAGAGTATTCATCCAACAATGAAAGTATAGAAGATCTAACTACCCTTCGCAGAATATGATCCATCTTTAGTAGTGGGTAATTGTCCTTCAATGACACTTTGTTCATATTTCTAAAATCAACGCACAAGCGAATCTCTCCTTTCTTCTTCCTTACTAGAACTAGATTAGATATCCAATTTGAAAAGTAAAGAGGCACAATGATACCAGCAGTGAATAATCTATTTACCTCCTTCTGGATAAAGGGTAGCAACTTTGGATTCATTCTTCTTAGCTTTTGACGAAAAGGTTTTTGATCCATCTTCAGGGGAATGGTATGTTGAATTATGCTCTTATCATAGAATTTCATATCAGAATCTTCCCAATAAAATACATCAGCAAATTGAGACATAAGCGCTACATATTTACCTTTCATTTCTACACTCAAATATTTAGAAATTTTTACCATTGTTGGCTTTTCTGGAGTGCCAAGATTCAGATCTTCCACTCCCACTTATGTCGGTAACATGGTCGGTTTGCATGCAACATCATCTTGATCGAAAATCTCTTCCAAAATCACCAAACCTCTTGGAATGGATTTATCTTTCAGCTGAAGCACTTGCACCTCTACTACATGGATTTCTTAGTCATCTTCATAGCACTGGTTTTCCATTTGATAATTTACAAACTTTTCTTCTATCTGAAAGAATTTGTTGATCTGTTTATCATCTTGAAATAATTTCCAATACTAAATGTTATCTAGGACAATAGGGCAGTGTTTTACATTTATCTCATACTTCTTATTAGGATACAATGGAATTTTGAACATGCTGACCGAAGTTGCTAGAGAATCAACAATAACATTGTTGTCTCTTGGAATCAAAGATAAAGTGTACTCAGAAAATGTCTTGAGGATGTCTAGCATGTGTTTCAGTAGTATCACATCCTTGGATGCTTGGCCTAGTACTCTCCTTTTAATTTCTTTATCACTAACTCGGAGTCGCCATATACAAAAATCTTCTTTTCACCCAGCTTCTTGAGAATTTTCAGACAGGTTATCAAAGCCTCATACTCAGCCTCATTGTTTGAACATTCAAAGTCTAGATTTTATGAGGACATTTGAACATTGGAATGGATGTTTAATGACTGATTTATAGGTCTTTTAATCCACACTCCAATTTCATCCCCTTCTTTTCCCAAAGCTCCATCGAATTCCATAGTCCACAAACTATTTTCCTCACCCGGAAACTGCAAATTGGATGGCTGAACTTTGCTTGTTGTTTGAGAAACCTCTGCTGTACCAAAAACTTCTGATTCTTTCACTGTTTCATTAATTTTTTGAGGTGATACACTCATCTCCAAACCATTTGAAACTTTTTTACAAATTTCTGCATTTTCAAATTCTAAAACAGATTTTTCTACAATTTCTTCAATCAAATATTCGAAAGACGTTGAACATTCATCATTGAACAAGATAAAGGACTCTAAATATATATGAAAACCATGTATAGGATGGTTACTTGGATTTTCTCAGCTGCTGATCATGTGCTTCATTTTACTTTCCTGGTATATTTTCCTAAGTTGTCCAAAGACGGGAATGGTAGCATAAGAAAAATCAAATTGTAAGGTACCTCTAAGATTCACTCCCCATGACCGAGAAATCAGCATTCCATATATGGGCAGGATATTAGCCACAAAAACATCCATGAGGACATTCTTGGCTGTGATTTTCTCTAATGACACCACTAGGTCCTTGATAAGGCCAAGACATTTCACCCTCCCTGAATCGAATGAGTAAATATCATGATATGGTCTTGTGATGTCCAATCCTAATATATCCATAATGGCCTTGGGCATGAGGTTGTGAGAGGCTCCGGAATCAAGCATGGAATTATGGAGGATAAAGTCATGGATTTTGAGGCTTAGATAAAATGGAGGGGCTTCATTATCTTATAAATCGCCATCGACAACAAGACCAAAAATAAGCTTAGGGTGATCATCACTCACATTAACCATGTCTGAAATTTGATTAACTTGAAGCAACTTAGAAACTTGAACTTTGTACTGATCATTCTTAAATATTTTGGTTAGAGTAATGGAGACTTTCGACTTGGAAATTTCATTTTCAAGAGAAAAAAAAGTAGGATGTTTTTCTACCTCTTTCAATGATGCATATTTTTTCTCGAGTTGATCTTTGTGTGAAGACTCTTTCTTATGTCCTCCTTCTTTGAATTCTTTATATTTCCTTTGAGCACTAGAAGAAGATTCATTGCCTTTAACATGATTAGGAACAATAGGTCCCTGGTATTTACTTTGATTCAAGGCACTAGCTTCTTTGGGATGAACATATACTTGAGCATTCTATTTTTTTTTATTAGAGGTTATAGGAACATTCCTATTCCTCTAATCGTATGGTATTTTTACTTCAGAAAGGGAATTATGATATCCCCTCTAATAATCTTCCATGCGTACTGATAATATGTCATCATTTGACAATACAAATTTTTGATCATCAGCTGCACAAATTTCTGTAAAAAATTGATCTTCTTCAGTGAGGAAAATAGGTTGTTAATTTTCCTCAAATAAATGGTTCTCGCCAAAAATTTATTCCTCATCATATTCATCATGGCCTTCAATATAATTCTTCTAAAATTGAGTGTGAATTTTCTGCTTACTTTTTGGATCCTGACCCCTATGTTCCCTTTGCTTGATCCTGTATTGGGGCTGCTGATTTTGACCCCTGAAATTGGGATTTCTAATGGAGGTTCAGGTTGTCGATTAGAAATGGAAATTTTATCTATCATCTTCTCCATGGTCTTAATCAAGGTATCTAATTTTCTTTTTGATGAAGTGGAATTTTCTTCTTTGATAGTGAATATTTTTTCTCTCTTGATTTTGGAGTTATTGATGATCAAATTGGCTTCCACGCTCACTGCATTTCTCTGCATTTCTTCAAGATTTGATGGGTTTCTTTCCCTCAATTGATAAGCCATTTCAAGATCAAAACCATCAGGATAATGAAGTAAAGCAAGGCATGGAGGATATTTAATATTCTTTGGAATTGAATCATATATTTTGTTGAATCTAGTTGTAAAGTCCTGGATAGACTCATTTGGATTCATTTTTAAGTCATTATACTCAGCTAAGATCTACAATGGATTTTTCTTCTCTTCCCATTTTTCCATAAAAAAATAAATCAACTGCTGTGAGGTACCTACTGAACCAGCTTTGAGTGAGAGAAACCGTTTCTTTACCTCTCTGGAGAAGCTCTATGCAACGATGCGCATCTTGGCATCATCATTGTCGATCTCTTCAAGATCTATGAAGTCAATAACTTTGGAAACATGTTTATAGGTTGTATCCTCTAATGTTCCATCGAAAAGAGGAATCATATGACCATAATTCTCAAGTAGTGGAGTGAGATGAAGTGGTAGGATCGGCGGAGAAAATATGGCAATGAATAATTGTGCCGAGAGGTGCAATCTATAGCCCAGTATGACCCTGATGTTGGGTATGTCACGTTCTCAAAAAATAATAAATTTTACGTTTTTTTAATGTCGGCCAAAGCATTAACCTAATCTTGAATTTTATATAACTTGAATATTTAGATTATATATAACTCTTTTAACTTATTAATGGGCTGAGATTATCTATTAAAATACAACTATGTATTATTTATATAATTTGAATGGATAGTAAATTATATAGGTGAATTTGAATGGATCATAAACTTACCTTTAGCCAAAAAAATTACCACATTGAATTTCCAAATTAAGTAAAATTTTAAACATCTTTACTCTTTACTAAAGTCAATACCATTTCCTAAATCAAAGGAAAAGAGTTAATTCAAAACAAACAATCAAAATCCAAAATCTTTTAATATTTATTTTAATTAAATATTTGTAAAATGAATCTTTAAAAAGAAAACCCATATTCTATGGATAAATTAAAATATTTAAAGACATAAATATTTCCCCGTCAAAGTTGCAATATTTTAAAATTTAAATAAATATAAATGTAAATAAACATGAGGTATGGTAAATAAATAAAACCTATTTTTATACTTACTCGAGAGCTATGGTAAATAAATCAAAGTATATATAAACTAGATGTATGGTAAATAAGTAAAAATGATTTTTATATTTACTCCATAAACCTTTTTATATTAAAAAAAAGTTCCCCGGATGCGGGTGCTATGGGAATTGGGAGGACTGACAGGACGCTGGGCGAAAGGACGGGAGGCCACCTGCCTACCCGCTTATAACCTTCTAGCCCACCTGATATCATTTATTTCCCGGAACGTTTTCTTTATGACCCGGATATGGAGTCGATCTTCTTCATTGCGTCTGGTTCTCGAGGCCACCTCGAACGCTGTTATCGTGCTATGTATTCGACCGCCATGTTTTGTCATTCAATGCAGTTTTGGTTTGCAGTTTCGATTTGCAGTCTGGGGTGGCTATTTATCATGGAGCCGTCCGCCCCTTCGCCTCTGTCATCGAGCTGCAATCTTGTTCTGGACAAAGCCTCTGTTCGCACCTTCACCGGGTTGCGCTGCTGCAACACCTGCTGTCTGGTGCTTGCAGAGAATTCCCACATTTCCATCACAGGCTCTTGTGATTCTGCCACTGAAACTCGTGGCTCGTCTTCTGCAAGGTTTTCCACTGATTCTCATTGGTTTTCTAGCTCCCTTTCCGCAGCGAACATGCCCAGAGTCAGACAGAGGATGCGGCCCCGTCGAGGCTCCTCGCGGGCTACCAGAAGGCACTCGCCTTCCCCCACTTCCTCTCCGTCCAACTCCTCCGCGACTTCGGACAGCTTGCCCCGTCTCCTTCATGGGCGACTGCTACGCTCAGGTCGAAGTCTGGATTCGCCCTCTGGTGATGCACTTCCAGCCCAATCTCACACGGCGCTCTTCTCCTTTGACTGCGCCCTCGACAAACCCCGGGTCACCGTCGCCATCTCGGTCGTCTTCCTGGAGGAGCCAAAGCCGGAGTCTCCGCCTGTTCCGCCTGCTCACGATGAATGCGCAATTCAGGACGAAAAGCAAAAGGATTTACCCTCTGAGCACAGGACTTCTTTGCAGGTCGACGCTGAGGCCATTCTGGGTCAAGACGCTGCGCCTCCACCAGCTGTTCATGTACAGGGAATTCAGGACGACTTCGGTTGCACCATTGAAGAAATCGAGCCGGATGAGTAGCTATGTCCCCCCCCTATGTCTTTTTGTTAGCTCTCTGCCCACTCTGAGGGTCTGCATAGTCGCCTTGCTAGTTCTTCATGTTTCTTTTTCATTTTCATGAGATGATGGGGCGCGTTAATGTTATTGTATCTGTGTTTAGTGTCATGGTCATGCGCTCTGTGTCAATGTCTGGACGCAGAAGCATTGTTATTTTGTTCTGTGTCAATGTCTGGACTTATCAGTGCGATCCCCTGCGTGGGATTTTTTTAGTTTCTGGTTCTCATGGCTGGTTTCCCTCTCGCAGGGCAGCCTCTTTTCAGTCCTGGTCTGTTAATATGCCTCCCAGAAGGCTCTGCTATGGCCACGGCCAGTTGTACATTATTTCTCTTTAATTAATAGATTACCCTAAGTTAGAAAAAAAAAAAAATATTAAAAAAAAGTTAAAAAAGAGGTTTTATTTAGATGAAGCCTATGGGACAAATACCGTGGGACAAATTAATATTGATACCATGGGCCAAATACCATATTTATAAAATAAGTATGGTAAATAAATAAATATAAAAGAGGTATAAAGAGGTAAGGTAAATAAATAACAATATATCAAATAGGATTATAAATAAAAATCTAATTATATAACAAGCTTATGGGCCAAATACCATAGTAAATAAAAGAGGTATGACAAATAAATAAAAATATAAATAAACCAGAGGTATGGTAAGTAAATAAAACCTCTTTTAATATTTACTCCATAATCTGCTTTATATTTACGAATACTTATGTTCATTAGTTTACATAAATAAGAAGAAATAGAGAGAGAGAGAGAGAAGTGGAGAGAGAGAGAGAGAGTGATAAGGGAGAGATGTAGAGAGAGTGTGTATGTTTAGGGGTGAGATAAAGAGACAAAGTAATATGTATGGAAAGAAGGGGGGAGAAAAGAAGAGAGAAGGAGAGAGGGAGGGATATAGTAATATAGTTGGAGAGAGAGAGGGGCAGAAAGAGAGAGAGAGAGAGAAAGGGAGATGGGGGAAGAGAGGGGATTAGAGAGTGAGTGAGAGAGAGAGATGGGGGAAGAGAGAGGATTGGAGGGAAAAGAGAGAGGGAGGTAGGAGAGAAAGGGAGAGAGAGGAGGAGAGTGATGGGGGAATAGAGAGTATTGGAGAGAGAGAGAGAGAGAGAGAGAGAGAGAGAGAGAGAGAGAGAGATCAGGGAAGAGAGAGGGAGTTAGGAGAGAGGGAGAGAGGAAGAATGAGAGAGAGGAGGATAGAGGCATCGATAGAGAGATGGAGTTGGAGGGGGAGAGATGTAGGAAATAAGAAATATATAGAGAGAGAAGGAGTGACAAGGGAGAGACATAGAGAGAGCGTGTATGTTTGGGGCTGAGATAAAGAGACAAATAAGGAGAGATGGAGATAAAGGGGGGAGAAGGAGATATAAGGAGATACGGAGGAATATAGTAACATAGTTGGTGGGTGACGAGAGAGAGAGAGAGAGATGGGAGAGAAAGGGAAAGAGAGGAAGCAAGAGAGAGGGATTTTAGGAGTGGAGAGAGGGAGGGGAAGAGAGATGGACTTGGAGGGGGAGGGAGAGGGAGGTAAGAATAAAGACATGGAGAGATAAATGTGGAGAGATTGAGTGATAAGGAAGATGGAGAGAGAGGGAGAGAGGACAAAAGGAGGAGAGAGAGATATTAGTGGGGGAGAGGGAGAGAAGGGGAAGACAAAGATATAAATGGAAGGTGAAGAGAGGGAAGAAGAGAGAGATGGGGAGAGGAGGGGATTGACACAAAGATTTATATATATGGAGTGCGAGAGCATGTGTGTTTAGGGGGGTGAGATAGAGAGACAAAAAAGAAGAGATGGAGGGGGATATAGATATGGATGGAGGGTGGAGAGAGAGAAGAATATTTCTCACACTAGATGGATTGATATAAGTGGAGATGGTGATTTATAATCCTATTTTATTATTTGCACTATATGCATCGATTTTAGTGTAGATATTTATTTCTAATGATATTTGATTACTTGCACTAGACTTATTGATTTTAGTGTAGGTGGTGATTTATAATACAATTTGATTGCTTGCATTGAATTTGTTGATTTCAATTTAGATGTCGATTTATAATTATATTTGATTAATTGCACTAGATGAATTGATTTCAATGTAGATGATTTCTAATCCTATTTGATTGTTTGCACTAAATGCATTGATTTCAGTGTAGATGGAGATTTCTAATCCTATTTGATTTCTTTGAGTAAATGCATTGATTTCAATGTAGATGTTGGTTTCCATAGAGAGAGAGAGTGAGTGATAAGGAAGATGGAGAGAGAGGGAGGGAGGAAAAAAGGAGGAAAGAGAGATATTAGTGGGGGAGAGGGAGAGAAGGGGAAGATAGAGATATAGATGGAAGGTGAAGAGAGGGAAGAAGAGAGATATCGGGAGAGGGGGTGATTGACAAAGATATTCATATATATGGAGTGCGAGAGTGTGTTTGTTTAGTGGGGTGAGATAGAGAGACAAAAAAGAATAGATGGAGGGGGATATAGATATGGATGGAGGGTGGAGAGAGGGAGGAATATTTCTAGCAGTAGATGGATTGATATAAGTGGATATGGTGATTTCTAATCCTATTTGATTATTTTCACTAGATGCATTGATTTTAGTGTAGATATTTTTTTCTAATGATATTTGATTACTTGCACTAGATGAATTGATTTCAGTGTAGGTGGTGATTTCTAATAAAATTTGATTTCTTGCACTGAATGTTTTGATTTCAATTTAGATGTCGATTTATAATTATATTTGATTACTTGCACTAGATGAATTGATTTCAATGTAGATGATTTCTAATCCTATTTGATTGCTTGCACTAAATGTATTGATTTCAGTGTAGATGGTGATTTCTAATCCTCTTTGGTTTCTTGGAGTAAATGCATTTATTTCAGTGTAGATGTTGGTTTCTAGAGAGAGAGTGAGTGATAAGGAAGATGGAGAGAGAGGGAGAGAGGACAAAAGGAGGAAAGAGAGATATTAGTGGGGGAGAGGGAGAGAAGGGGAAGATAGAGATATAGATGGAAGGTGAAGAGAGGGAATAAGAGAGAGATGGGGAGAGGGGGTGATTGGCAAAGAGAATGATATATATGGAGTGCAATAGAATGTGTGTTTAGGGGGGTGAGATAGAGAGGCAAAAAACAAGAGATGGAGGGGGATATAGATATGGATGGAGGGTGGAGAGAGGGAATAATATTTCTTGCACTAGATGGATTGATTTAAGTGGAGATGGTGATTTATAATCCTATTTTATTATTTTCACTAGATGCATCGATTTTAGTGTAGATATTTATTTCTAATGATATTTGATTACTTGCATTAGATGCATTTATTTTAGTGCAGGTGGTGATTTCTAATACTATTTGATTGCTTGCACTAGATGTGTTGATTTCAATTTAGACGTCGATTTATAATTATATTTGATTTCTTGCACTAGATGTGTTGATTTCAATTTAGACGTCGATTTATAATTATATTTGATTGCTTGCACGAGATGCATTGATTTCAATGTAGATTATTTCTAATCCTATTTGATTGTTTTCACTAAATACATTGATTTCAGTGTAGATGGCGATTTATAATCCTATTTGATTGCTTTGAGTAAATGCATTTATTTCAATGTAGATGTTGGTTTCTAATATTATTTGATTGCTTGCATTAGGTGCATTGATTTCAATGTAGAATTTATTTCTAATCTTATTTGATTGCTTGCATTAAATGCATTGATTTCAATGTATATGTTGATTTATGATTTGATGTAATTGGATATATGATGGTACATTAATTTTAAAGTGATTGGATTAACAATATGCATTGATTTTAGTGTAAGCACAAAAAGTTATTGACAATGTACATTGATTTTTGCGTTATAGTAATTTAACCTATTAATATTGGAGAGCAAGAGAGACAAGGTATCATGTTTCCTACAACAACTCGAGATAAAGATTTAAATGGTTTACAATTTAAATTTTATTTTTCATATAATCAATATAAAAAGATAACAAAACTAACAAGGGTGGAAATAAGAATAGTAGAAGAAAATAGTTTGAGATTGATCACAATGAAGACTATTTGTAACATGAGTACATTCTTATTATTCACATTATCTATCTTTCAACACTATTATTGTCACTTTGCATTAAAAAATATATATATATTTCATCATTTTTCATCATTATAGTTATTAACAATATTTATCATCTTAACGAACTGAGGTAACTAAGAAAATTTAAAATTAAAATGACCAAGTTAATCTCAGAAATATTTAGCATATTTAAAATGATTATATTAATATTTATTATATTTACATATTATTGATAAAATTAATCATATCTTCGATATATTTTCCTTCTTGGTAGCACACGACTGAAACCAGCCTAGATCCATCTTAAATCCGGATCTATCAAGCACCTAGAGGGATCAAATCTCTCGAGGTGCAAACCTTTCCACAAGTTTTGCACTCAAAAAATATTTTTGCACCTCTAGAGATTTGATCCCTCTCGGCGCTTGATAGATCCAGAGTTAAGATGGATCTAGGCTGGTGTAGGAGGTGGTGGAGGCACTTATGGAGTGAAAAATTTCATAGGTAATGATGGATTGAAAGGAGGGATTGATGATGTAGTTGTATAAGAAGGTGAGATGACAGGTGGAGAAAAATTATGTTGTTGATACTAAAAATAGGCCTTCACTGAAGTTTCTTGAAAATTTTCTACCAAGCCCTCGAGTTTATGAAAATTAGACGAGACTTCACTATCGATTTTAGACTCAAAATATTCAAAAAATGGTGCAAAGGACCTAAAATCGAAAGGATCAAAGGTGGCTTCTAAAATAAAAGTTTCAGACTTGGTTCTAAACAAATATTTTTCAATTTCTAGACTATAGACAAAATCTTTTGGAAAATATCTCGTAGGTAGAGAAATTGATTTGAAAAGTAGAGGAACAACTCTCCAAAACTTTCGAGACTTGGTTTTATGTTTTCTAAAAATATTCCCAGGATCATACATAATTGGTGAGGGATTTGAGTCTGTATTTGACCTAGTATGTCTTTTAGGAGCTAGCTTAAGATAGGAATTTTTAGAATTTGGCTCAGAATTTAGAATTCAGCCTATTTTGAAAAATAGAGATTGTCACCTACAAGTCTAACTTTCAAAGGTGTTGGCTCGAGGGGTCCTGACCCAGGTTTGGAGGTGAAGGTTTGCCAACAAACCCCTATACTACTAGCCCTTTCGACAATGACCTGCTTGCGCAGGTCAAAGTCTCACCCGAAAGAGTATGGGAGGGTACCGGACCCAGGTTTCCACACCCTGAGAGAGAGAGTAGGTAATAACACAAGTCCGGAATTATTAGATCTACACTGAAGGGTGAATTGTAAGGTTCCAGAACGTAACTAGACTATAGTTCTTATCATATCTTCTCTAGCAGTTTCGTATCCATGTGCATATCATCAATTACAACCATAAAACAACATAATCGCAACCAATATTGTCACACCGATAGTTCACATTCATTAACAAAGATGCAATCAAGAAGTGCAAAAACAATCATATCTCAGTAATATAGTAAGTGCATATACTTTCATATCACAGAGATAAAAAATATGTGTTCGCAGCTTAATCAGACAATGTTAGTTCACATCAATCATAACAAAATAGATTCAGATAACATCACATGTTTCAGCAATACTTCACATATATTACTTATCAATATCCTCTTACATTCCCCGAATACCACATGTGCACATAGCCAGTAGGGTCTGCAAATAGCAGGAGTCCTAACCCAAACAACCCAACCCAAGATCTAGCAATTCATACTTTGCATCAATCCCTATTCATTCTCTGCCTATCGAATAAAAAAGGTTCAACTATTTATACTATTTTATCCTACGCATACAATGGTTCGCAAACCATGGTTTGCGAAATCTTGGTCTACCCTTGACCTGCTTACAATGAATTAGGGGCTTTGACCCACCCCTAAACCCCTGCACTAGACTAAATATAATAAAAAATATACAAAATGGACCAGATTCACAGCTTTGTAGGAGACCCTGTTCCAACAGTCCCCCAACACAATCTTGTGACTCGTCCTGAGTCACTGAGATGGTGGGGTATTCACCTGCATCTGCAATAGTTTGATCTCTTCAGCTAATGGGGGCAGCACGGATTCACTCTGGGCAATAGCATTCTGGGTGATGTCAACCAATTTCTATGAAATCGGGCCTTCCATCATAGCGGTGACACTTTCCAAGGTCTGGTTGAGCTGTTTTATGACTACATCATCATCCTGTGATAGTTTAAGGGTGTCAGTAGCCCACGGCTTCAGGCGGTCATTGAGGGCCTTCTTCTTCTGTTGAAGCTCTTCTATCTCCTCTTGGAGGTCTTGGCTAGTTCGTAGTCATTCCAAGCGTTGAGTAGGAACCAATATAGGCAAAGTGGCTTCCAATGTTTCAAACGTCTCTTCTTTCTGCCACAGGGCCTGATTTATTTCATGCAGGAGTGGATCGCATTGGACCTTGGTCCATGGCTACATGGAAGTTTCCAGTAACTAAGCACCCTATGCGATCTGCCCTGTGATAATGTTCATAGAGGTAGTGACCAACGTAGATCGGTGGGCCCGCACCTCTGGAGGTGTTTTGAGCTGCAATTTAGCCTGCAGATCGGCAATCTGCTACTCCATCCATGACTTAACCTCCGCAACCTCTGTTCGAGATGTCTTCAATGCAGCAACCAACCCCTCAACATTTGCCTGGGGCATAGTGGTAGTCGGAATCTCTGCTGGAACTTCTGCGCAGAGCTAGTGAATGAAGATCTCAAGCTCCTTCTGCTGCGTGGTGGCAAAGGCGAGTGAGGCGTTGCTTTCGATGATCATTTACTCAGCCAAGACTAGTTGTTGGTGAATATGCAGGTGCCGGTGCTGAATCTCCTGAAATATACCTAGGTGGAGTCCCTGTAAAGCATCCTGGGGTAGTTTCACTAAGTCCAGCTGCACCTCCTAGCAACTATGGACTTGCATGCTCAGGTTAGGTGGATGAATCATAAGGGCAATGCCATACAAAGGGTAGAGGCAGCTTTTTGTCGTTGGGAGCGTAGCACTGCTGGTGGTTTGTGGCGTCCGTACCAAAGTCACACTGGTGTTCAGTGTGTCTGTCTTTAGTTGCAGCTCACGGAGCTCGGCCTGGAATGTAGCGAGCGCAGCCTTCTGCTGTTCCTCGAGGGCTTCCCATCGATCCTATGTGGCTAGAGAGACTACATCAGTAATCTGTTCAAGTTCACTGTCGGTCAAGGTGATAGTGTCATCGTGTGTTGTCTGCTGAGCACGCTGCTTCTTCCAAGATCCTCCGGCAGGCTCTCTTGTGCGCTTCATCCCATGAGGGGATGCAGTTCCTCCTGCATCACCTCCTTCTGTCCCTAAGTCAAGCTACGAATCTTTCTATATTGCTACTTCAGTGTCCTTTTCATTCCTCCGCTTTTGCTACACATCTTTCTTGGCAACCGGTTCTATGTCCTTCCCGATACTTTTGATGGAGCCTCCAATATCCTTAATAGTGACATGGGGAATTACTTGTGTTGTGATAGCATCTTTAGGGCCCTGTGCCCCGGTCTTGAAGCTAATCTTCCACTGTGAGGGCCAAAGTGCAATAATACTGTCAATTTCTTCATCCGCGACCATATAGGGGAGCGAAGTCCAAGCTTTCTTCTTTTGGCTCTGAATCTGTATTTTGTGCATGGTCACCTGAAAGGTCACGATGCACTTATACCTGTCATAGACTGTGGGTGATAAGCATGGTCAAGATTTGATGGCAGCTACCACGCTTCTCTGGAAGAGGACCCAAAAGAATTGATTGTCCTCTATGCGTTGCACATCCTTGGAGTCCCACAAGTGTGCATAACAAGCTCCTTCACACATATCCGGGTTAAGCTCAAGCAGGACTGACTCCATAGGAGCTTCCTAGGAAACCAACACTATCAGGAAAAACAACCACAAATAGAAAAAGGCGCGCCCTAAGTCCTAGGATTCTCGGACGTTGGCCAAAAATTTGTCACATAAGTACTGAGCCCAATTAAAATATACCCCCTTCCCACATTGTCATGCTAGCTGGATCACATAGGTAGGGATGGTGGCGACTTGGCATTTTCACATCAACTTGCATGCCAGCAACATCATGCCCAAATATGTAGCGGGATCATTTATGAATTTGATGATAAAGCCTTGGGTATTTCGCTTCACCTTGTATTTTTCACACACAAATTCAGCAGTCTCGCCTTCGTATTTCTTACCCACTTGCTCCAGAGGGCTTGGTCTGTTCATTGGGAGGTCAGTAATCCTATGAATCGGTGCAACATCAATAGGAGTCTTTTCCTGGATCCACAGGTATCCTTCATGAATTAGGGCGAGCAGCTGCCATACGAGGCAGTCTGTAATATTGTAATGACCAAAATGGGGCATCTTGAGCAAGTTCAGGAGCCCACACCTAGCCAACCCACGTACCTAGCACTGGGGGATGACTATAACTCTATTGTCGTCATGAATTGAGTCGAGGTATAACGCAGGTGCTATTTCATGGAATGCTTCAAAGTTGGCTAGGTTATGCTCGTCAAAATTGACCTCATGCAGCTTACCAAAAGGTTCTCCAATGATGGGGACCTCGCTTGGGGTCAGCATCTGCAGGTAAGTGACCAAGCCATCAAGATTCTCCAGTGTGTGCATCGATGTCCTGCGTGGTTGAACAGATAGAGGTAACCAGTGAATTGGCTCGACAGGTTGTGCTTCCTCCTGAGCTGCCTACGGGGATTTTGCGGTTCGCGGGGAAGTTCGTGACTTTCTTGTAGCCCATTTTATGGGCTTCAAAGGCTTTTCGGAGCTCTGTGCCTTTGATTTTACTTTCCTCGTGGTTGGTCTCGGTGTGGAGAGAATATCTTCCACCTCAGACTCAATGTCCACCAACTCCTCAGTCCCTTGATCTACCAAAGTCATTGGTTCAGAAGGCTCAGCAAGGTTCAAAGCCATCATCTTGGCATGAAAAAAAAACTCCAGGTTGCTACTATCTGAGGGGGTAGGTTGCTCGGACATGAAGAGACACTGTAAACACAAAGTTTCTTGCAGCACCAAATTGTCACAGTAAAATATGCCAAGTAAAAGCTATACAACTAATACGGAACCCTAGTCTGGTTTGTTCGACTGGTTTTATAGCTAACGCAATCGGTCAGTGGTTGGGAAAGCTACACTTGGAACTTACCATCATGTAAACGATAAAAAATCTCTCACAATCGCCTCATTAAATGCCAGCTGCCCGCTCCATTCAACGGTAGATTTTTCATTTTACTCGATTTGACTATCCCAACGGCTAATTTTCGTAGCTCTGGTGTGCTCAATGCACAACTGTGCTCCCAGCATGCCTGTGTGCGTTCGGCGGGCCTCCCGTGTGCACAATGGTCCAGCCAACATTCCATATGCGTGTTGAGTAGGCCTATTTTTTTCTTTACTAGTTTGAAGCTCCCTTGACAATCAACATCCCTGCGAACTGAAATGGTCTTGTGAAGCAGTTCTGTTAGAGGCACTGTGATCAACTCCTGCTTAGTTTTTCTGTAGTATCCTGCGACATGGAGGAGCGAGCGCAGTTTTTTCATGGTTTTACGTGCTACCAAATCCGCAACTTTCATAGTATCCACCATATTGAGAGAGTTTCTGTAGGAGATGCACCTATCTTTCACACACCCTTTGCAGCCAGCGGTGGTTATCTTTTGCAAGTCTGCGCAGTGTCAAATTACTAGTCTGGGTTGTTCCCTACATAAATGAACCAGAGGGTCGAAGTGCAGGAGTAACATAGTCTGACACGCCCCCCATTCCTAGAATTTGGTCTTACGCTCATCCCACCACTTCACAGGTGTTGCGCATAGGGCAAGATTGAGGGCCCATAACCTTTGTTCCTTTGGAACTTCAACTTCGAATGCTTGCAAAAATTCCTTAATGTTACCAAAACCATCAAAGCAGGGCAGATATCTTACCTCTAAGGATATACATCGGAAATCCCTTGAAATTATGAGACATCATAGTTTGGATACAGTCACTATCCTTTTCCTAACAGAGCATTCTATCAACCATAGGGTTGATCCAATCTTCTTCCTACGTAGTTAACTTGTAGATGTGATCTACCTCCTCATTGATACACACCGTCTCCATATACTTTTCTCCTTCTGCAGGATCTAAAGGGACTATCACCCGTATCCCTCGATTCTCAAATACCATGCTCCTCTTCTTCAAGTTGATAATACTTCCCATGTCGATGGCCCAATCTAACCCAAGGAGCACAGGGTAAGGTTCTGCATCTTCCACAATCTGAATGACCTCGAAGTCAGCCCATACCTTAGCTCCTTCAATATCCACTAAAATCTGTGATAACCTTCCTAACGGTATGATCTTCTGCTAATTGGCCATGAGCAGCTAGATAGTGGACCATTCCAACTTGGGCTCTCCCATGCGCTACCAATTTTTCTTGGGCAGTACGTTCGAGTCTGGCCCTAGATCCAAAATAACTTGCTCCATTTTGTAATCCCCGATTTGTGTTGTGAGCTGCATTTCCCTACCAATGAATTCTTGTATTTGTACAGTGTGTTTACATCCTTAACTTCTAGGGGCGGGTTGGTTTCCTCTGCACAACTATTAAATAGTTCTTGGAGGTTCTCAACGGCCTGTTGGTTGCGCAGCAATTTCATGCATGCTTGTAAAAATGGTTGGACCCCCTCTCCTTCTTTGGTGGCTATAGGGACCTGTGAATTAGGTGCTTTTGTGAAGTCCTACTGAGCTGCGATAAAGGTTTCCCTTTCCTTTAGGAGGTCCAAGCCCTCTGATTTGATGACCTCTTTCCTGATCAGAGGCTCAGCTGTAGCTTTGTCTTCTGTCCTCTCGGTGGCTAGGCCACTACGGGTTATGATATTAATACCTGGTCCCTCATTCCAAGGTTCCATCATAACCCTTTGCACGTTATGCATAGGTGTCTGTTGTTTCTCCTGCACCTTAGCCATCAAAATCAGGTAGTCCTCAATCACATGATCCAACTGCCTACAATACCTGCAGGATTGCTTTGTAGGGTTTGGGCAGTCCCTTACAAAGTGACCTATCTCCGCACAGTTATAACAGATTAGTTGGCCTCTTCCCCTACCTACGCTTCTGCCTCGGCCCCCTCCCCTACCCCTAACGGGGGAGCCCCCGATACCGGAGGGGGTCCTTGGTGACGTTGGATCTGTCTGTACCCTATAGATGTTTCCTCGGTCTATCAACAGATCGTAAGTTTGGCAGTTCTGCTCCTCATTCCCCACAAACCTACAAACCTACACCATTGCTACTTAACCTCCAGAATACAAGCAGCAAGGTGAGGGAAACAGTTGGTTTCGTGCAACCCCACAATGCGATATTCATCACACCATAGTGCCAGCCTACTTGGCCCCGCAGCTTAGGGCACATTAGGCTAGGTCCTCCAGCTTACATATAGTCTGTTAATAGTAGACAGTTATCCTTGGGTGGCCATTCACCTTGAATTTTATTCACCACTTGTCAGGGCTAGCCTCCGTTCCTCGTTCCTTTCGCAGATTCTGGATCTCCATGTGCATTGCTTCTAGATGGCCTTGTATCTGTTGTACACCCAACTAGGTTTCATCTTGTGGCGCAACCTATAACTTCATTGCTATCTCCAAGGTCTTCTCCTGTGACTCAATGTCTTGGTGGCCCATTGGGATGCATAGGTGGGGTAGCAACATATCAATGAACCACTCTGCATGCTGTCTTTCATCATACTGGAATCCTTCCTCTCTGATTACTTTTTTCAATCATTGATCATCTTCCCATATAGACTCAGATGGACCTTTTTTGAAATATTTCAGGTCGTTCACTATCTAGGAGTAGGCCTTAGGCTTCTTGAACTGTTTCTTCAAGGCGTTCTTAATATCTTCAATGCTCACATTCACATTTTGGTCGAGGTATCCCATGTACCAGTCCAGGGCCCTTCCTTCAAAAGTAAGAGACAATTGCGCTCTTTTCATGGCATCACTCGCTACATTCTACGCAGTCCACAAAAACCCTGTGACAAACTAGAATCGATCCATATCTTCATCCCCCACACCCTTGAAGGTGGGTAACTTCATCTATGAAGCCATATTGTCTTCCGGCGGTGGCGGAGGTGAGTTCTTTCCCTTACGAGTATTTGAAGATGGTGTTGATGGGGGGCTATGCGCAGCAAAATTGGTCACTAAACTATAGACGGATCGATCTCCCTCTTGATTAGTTATGTATTACTTACCACATCACGTCGTACCCTCACTTTGATCGGAGCTCATTCACTCGGTATGGATACACATGATACTTTTCTCGCACAATAAGATCTTAATTAGTAACGGCAAGGTTTTTATAAACTTATCCTGAAAACCCTTGAAGAACCTCTACTCTGCTTCTGAATAGGACACAAATTGATCAATTGAAAATTTAGTCACAAATCCTCCTATGACACTGTCCACCCAATGATCTATCGTGTGAGTAATGGTATTATCAGTCTTTCCCAATTGCCGAATTAGTTCTGAGGTCCACTGCGTGACTCGTTCGTCTTTTCAACACTTCTGAAAATCGATCAGCCTTGTGAGCCACTCCCATAGCTTGATTGCAATAGTTACAAAGAAAATCTCATAAATTTCCAAGAAAATATACTTTTTTTTCCACTTCTCCACAGTTAATTTCGTACTGCGATTTTATTTTACAGCGAATTCCTGAACTTGTTTTTCAAACCACTCGTCGATTTCTTTCTTCTCAGGCTTCCAATACGGCCTTGGCATTACCAAATATCTCCCTCACAATGCTCCTGGTCTCGGCAATGGAACCATTTTTTGGCTCGAGGGGCCCTCACCCAGGTTCGGAGGTGAAGGTTTGCCAACAAACCCCTATACTACTAGCCCTTTCGGTAGTGAACCACTTGCGCAGGTCGAAGTCTCACCCGAAGCAGTATGGGAGGGTGTTGGAACCAGGTTTCCCCACCCTGAGAGAGAGTAGGTAATAATGCAGGTCTTCAATTATCAGATCTACACCGAAGGGTGAATTGCAAGGTTCCATAATGTAACCAGACTATAGTTCTTATCAGATATTCTCTACCAATTTCGCATTCACATGCATATCATCAATTACAATCACAAAACAACATAATCGTAGCCAATATTGTCACATAGATATTTCACATTCATTAACATAGATGCAATCAGGAAGTGCAACAACAATCATATCCTAGTAATATACTAAGTGCATATACTTTCATATGACAAAGATAAAACAGACGCGTTGGCAGCTTAATCAAACAATCTTAGTTCACATCAATCATAACATAACAAATTCAGGTAACATCACATGTTTCAACAATACTTCACATATATTACTTATCAATATCCTCTTACATTCCCTGAATACCACCTGCACACACAGCAAGACATAGGATCTCTGCGCACACAACCAACAGGAGTCCTAACCCAAACAACCCAACCCAAGATCTAGAAATTCGTACTTCATATCAATCTCTATTCATTCTCTGCCTATCGAATCAAAAAGGTTCAAATATTTATACTATTTTAGCCTATGCATCCAATGGTCCGCAAACTGTGGTTTGTGGACTCTTGGTCTACCCTTGACCCGCTTACAATGCATTAGGGGCTTTGACCCACCCCAAAACCCATGCTCTACAATAAATATAATAAAAAATATTCAGAATGGACTAGATTCGCAGCTTTGTAGGAGACCCTGTTCCAACAAAAAGATTAAAGAAATACTCCCAAGAATGTTTAACAATCGGTCTACGGCAACAGCGCCAATAATGTTATCAACCGCCCCAACTTCCTAAGGCTGACAATAGGATTTGGGAAAGGTAACCGCATACCAAACTTTATGTCAGGTATCTAGCCCTACCTAGACCAGAGATGGATCTCTCTTTGTCACTTTAAACATTCAAATGAATGGTTGAGTATCATAAGATTTTAGGCTAGATATGTAAGCTTAAATGAGTAAAATTTGTTTGCTATTTTGAATGTTGGATAGGAAAGTCAATCAATGGACTGTAAATGAGATTTTTATGTCTGAACTTTGAGGTTAACCTACAAAGAGTGTGTGAGGCAAGGTAGGTAGTTTGGAAAAATATTAGTCAGTCATTGAGTATAGGATGAAGAGGGAGTATATATTGAATGAGCACTGAGGTGAATTCATTCAATTTAAGAAGCAAATAAACATAATATGGTGAATCTTGTATAAAACAGAGCATGCATAACATTAATTCTGCTCTCAAACTCACAAGATAGACATATATGAAGAAGTAGGCATAGCATTAAGCATAATATAATAAGGAAACATGAGAAACACATATGTTCCAAAGCATACCACAATTATCTCACAATATTTCCTACAAATATGTCTCTAATTTCATTCCACAAACTGGTTACAAGAGCTCCACAACAAAATATGAGACTATCAAACCCCAAAAAATAAAAAATAGAGTCTACTTATAGAAAATGTAGACCATGATACCTCATCAAGTCTAAAACCCATCTAGAAAGGATCATAAATGCAAAATATGAGTCATTTCCTAGTTTCTAGGGAGGTTAGAAACCATTCACTGAATTTTAGCTACAAACTAGGTGTGTTTGTCCCTTACATTAATTACAAGTTACATCATAATAGTAAGCAAAAACCAACCTAATAACTCTAATTAAAACTCATATCCTCAAATTTGTGACCATTTCTAAGATTTGACAAGTGTACTAAGGGAATCCAATGTTGATCTGTGATAATTCTGACTGAAGAATTTTAAAAAAAATTGTAGAAGCGTAACATAACTTTGGAGGCACTTCTAGAAGTCCAAATCCACTTCTCAAAGAATTTTAAACTATCCTTGTGTGTATAATTTTTGTAACATCTTGAATTTTTTTAAATGGACCAAGGGAAGACCTTCAAAAATTCATTCTCCCAGGGTCACTCAAAAGTGTAACAGAGGGTCCAAAAAGGAGGCAAAAACGTGAAAAATAGGTGGGTTTTGAGATTTTTCTCCAAAATTGTTTCTTTTCATGCCACGAGGGTTACTGATCGATGGTGTAATAATCAAAATGCATCCATCCATGTAAATAAATCACTATTTGGATGCCTCCAAAGAAAAAATTCATAAGTGTTTGTTACCCTTCTACAATGAGAAATTTCCATAATTTTGCCAAAAATCATGTAAAATACTGAAATTTCTCCAAAGCTTTCAAAATTGGTTCTTTGACACCTAAAATAGATAGGCTACACATATAATGAAGCTTCAACCAATAAATCCAAGTTGTCCTTCTCCTTGAGCTTCATTTGCGCTTCTTTAAGCCTTTTTTTGACTTGTTTCAACCTTACTTGAGAAATGGTATCTCTGGTATGATAATGACTTGTCATGTGCCTTTGCAGCTTATTATCCTTTTAATATTTCTTCAATAAATTCTCCAGATGCTCATTAACTATTGATAGCCAAAGATCTCTATCCTCATTGATCTCCATGGAAATGAGCTCGTCAAATGTCAACTATTTAGATTGATGAATTTGTTGTTTCTCTCGCTCCAATGCCATTTTTAGGCCTCTTGTTCTTGGTCTTTTTTCATGTGCTTCAGCCTCCATCTCCTGCATTTGGTCAAAAATAACAATATTATTGCCTTTACCTATATTTTCATCCATTTTGTATTTGTATTTACTTTGGAGGAATTGATTCACTTTCAATTGAAATTTTTCCCGCTCAAGGAAAGTAATTCGAGATTGGGCAATGGAGAAGGCCTCTTTCAAATCTGCAATCTCTTTATCCTTCTCTTTTATGATGTATTTAATTGATCTAACCTTCTAATGTTCTTATACCTCAGGCTCCATTGGCACTGACTCATCATGCTGATGCAAAAGATGTTTCTCCTCTATTTGACATTGCTCATCATGGGTGCCATGTGTAAGAAATCTCCTAGTTGACTTAGGAACAAAAACTTGCCTCCTCCCTCTCTCATATGTGTGAGAAAATCCCACAACCCTAGGGACATATGAAAGTTGAATAGGCATTCTAGAAGAGCCAATCTCCATTGGTTGTGGTGATAATGTAATAGTAAAGACAAAAATTGTTGCTGACATCCTCTCCAAGAAGTCTTCCCATGTCACGTTTATGGAGGACAAGTGATGCAACACAATGAGCTTGATAAGGCCATGATGAATTATATTATTATAATGATCCTCTCTTCTACTTTTAACCTTATTTTCCATCTTAATAAAGCTCCTGTATAAATAACGATGAAAATCATGTGTTTTAACTCTAGTGAAATTCATCAAAACCCTGATGTGATACCTGTATAGCCTGGATAATCTTCCTTCACATGTAAAGTACTTCATTATAAACATCATCAGAGGAGCATAATTTTTTCTGAGATTTATAAAATGAAAAATAAATTCTGGATCATCTCTAGCATGAGTCTTTTGAAACTACCTGTAGTTTTCAATGTCAAGATTCATACCCTTGAACCACTTCTCTCCTTGAGAAGGGATACATTTAGCTGAAGCAATTAGGTCAGATGATAAGCTGATATCCATGCCTACAAGAGTTACCTTTCCCATATTGTAGCTATATGAAAAAAGGCTGGACAACTGAAGATGATACCCTCCTTCCATAAGCCTTTCATAAAATTTTAAGCATTGAGTTCTTTGAAAGAATCTTCTGGCCAATGGAAAAGCATTAATATCATGCATGGTGAATAGCTCAAGTCTGAAATGGTGCCCTCATTTGAAGCTATTCTTTTCACTTTAAATGGTGTTGGTCACTGGACTGATGAAAACCCTAGGATGTCAATGAAATGAGTGGATAAGAATGGAAATCTAGAAAACAGAGTGTATGAAGGTGTGAGTTTGGTGGATGAAATGGAGGGCCTTGAAGCTGAGAAAAAATATAGAAAAATTTTAGTGGGTATTGATGTGTGTTAGATTCAAGTTTAAGGTGGAACGAGAGAAAATGGATGAGTGGAAGGTGTCAAAATGTCTAAAACACAGGAAATTCCCAATTTTGACTGTGAGAATAGCCTGTGCAACAGTAGGACAAGTTTGTGTGTTGAAAAAGGGTTTATGGGGTTGAGTAAAAATTATGCAAAAAATTCAAAGAGTAGGATGGTGTCTTTTCTCCATAATGAAGGTGGAATTAAGGAAAATGGATGAGTGGAAGTCATTCAAATCCTCAAAATATAGTCATTTCCTAATTTTGGTTGTAAGAAAAAATAGTGAAGAATTGTTTTTGATTTTTTGAGGGTCATGGAGCTGGACAAAAAATTTGATAAAACTTCAGAGGGTATGCTGACACCTTAGCTCCACAATGAAATTGGAATGAGTGAAAATGAATAATTCTATGTCCTTAATTAATATTCATAATTATCTTTTAGCTAATTAGAATATTAATTTTTGTTTCTGTCAACAAGATAAATGAATAAGAGGGTAGAGGAACTCATAAATCTCTTTACTAGGAATAAAACCACTTCTTAATGTGAATGTGGATCAATGCATATAGATAGGGTCAAGATGAATAAACCACTTGGTGTGAATTTTGCTCAGTGAATGTGGGTGGGGTCAATTTGACCAAATCAACAGTGCAGCCATGGAGGTAGTGGAGACAATGGAGGACAACGCAATCATAATGAAGGTTAGTGGCCATGTGTGTGGCATCATTATTGTGTGGGGCCAAGATATTGAGGGCTCACAAGCATATAAGGAAGGGGATGGAAACCATATAAAGCATTCTGAATATTTTTTGTGAATTTTCCTTATGACTTTCTGCATGCTTCAGCTGTTTAGCTAAGTCTATTGTGTTTTTTAGCACACGAGTGTTTCCGAGAGAAAATCAAAACCTTATCCTTGGGTTTCTTTGAGTGCCCACTCAGGAAAATTTCTTGAGATGCATTTCATCATTAGATGTTAGGCCAATATTTAGACCCTATCAGTAGCTCCATCTCCTTCAGGAATTGCACAATCCAGGAGGGAAGATCTATTGGAGGAGCAATAACCCAAGTTTCTTCGCTTGGCATCCAATGAAGGGAGTAGCCCTTCATCCAGGAATTTGTTTGGGAGGAGTAACAACATATTTCTCATCATTTCAACCACCTCCCATCAGTCTCCCAACTGCAGTGTGTAAATCGGCCCTAGGGCTGCATTTTCCATTATTGTCATTTCTTGAAATCCTTTCTATGTTTTTTTGGGTTTTCATCATAGAGACCGGATTCCAAATCCTCGCATTTTCCAAGCACCATACCAGATTTATCTAGGCACCCCTTTTCATCCAGTAGTTACATTTCCATCATTTCCAGCAGGGGCAGCGCAGTAGGGTCTCCAACAAATCAACAGTTATGCAGTGTTCCTAGTGGGAGGAATTGAGGGTCACTCTAGCCATCTTTGTCATCTTGAGTGCTACTATTTTTTAGCACTATTGTACTTGTATTACACATTCTCATTAGTAAAATGGCTCTGTTCTTTCTGGTTTATTTTATGGTGTTTTAATATTCCAGAATTATTGTTTTATTTTCTTTGTATTACTATCATTTTCCTATTTGGAATATTACACCTTAAAAACTCAAACATAATCACCTTAATATTGACAATTTGACTGTGAGAATGATAAAATAGTTTAGAATTTTAGGGTTTTAATAGTTTGATTTGATGTCAAGGATTATGTGTGGGAATAGGTATATGTAGATGGGCATGGAGGATGTAGGTTTGTAGTTTGTGGGATAGGTTAGGGTTTGGGTTAAATAGGGTAGGGTTTTGACAAAAGATATATATAATTTTTTTATGTGGACAGTGAAGAGATGGAGAAGGCATAAAAGACATATAAAAATAATTTAAATTTGAGCCAAAATTAGAAAAATATGTAGACTTACCTTTTCAAGTAACTAGACCAATGAATGGAGGTCGGAATCTAGGGTTTCAAGGCTTCAACAACACCGGATCTAGCTACCTACACGAGCATAACAAATCTTTTTCCCTCACCCACAGGAGCATAACAAATATTTTTACACTACCCAGAAGCATAACATTGTTGCTTCTTCTCACTGACAGGAGCGTAAAAAGAGAGGTTTTATACCTCCACAAAAGTGTAACAATGAGCTTATTCACACTGATAGGAGCGTAACAATAGAGTTTTTCACTCCTCAAAAGCATAACAATGCACTTCTTCACACTGATAGGAGCGTAACAAGAGAGGTTTTCATGCCCACAGAAGCGTAACAACACTTTTTCCCTCACAGGCAGAAACATAACAAAAGGTTCTTCTTCACCACAACAATGTAAAATCATGGTTTTCTTTAGAGTTTGTGAGAGAATCTTGAGAGTATAGAGAGGTAATAAAAGTGGTTCTCGCACATATGAAAGGATAACAATAAAATAATAATGAAGTTGTCTTTCCCTTTATAATCTTTGACAACCTTTACCTTTTCCCTTTGACATTTACATTAACATTTAAATATTTTTCACTTGAACAATGACTATTTACTCCTTCACATGGGATGAAAAAGAATTAAAATTTAATTTCCTTCACTCTCCTTGACTTTCAAAATGACCCTTTTAAACCTTTTGTGCAACTTGGAGGATGACATGTTGGCTTTTTAAAATGAGGTAAGAAGACAGAGTAACACTTTTTGAATTGTTTGACATGAAAGGTGAATTTTTGGCTCTTTAAGTAAAATGAGAGGCAAAATTTAACCTCTTTTGCATTCCTTGACACTTGATATGACCTTCTTAGGCTTTTAAAATGATACCTTGAGACAAATTTTCTCCTTTTCATGAGACATCAAGACTGTTATTAAAAACTTTAAAAATCTTTCACCTTTGGACTTTCACATTGGATAGTGACTCTTCAAAATAGATAAGATGTCTTTGAAGCTCTAAATGACACTCTTTTTCATTTGACTAGGAAAGTAAGTCAAAATAACCTCCCTTGGAGCTCTGATAGTGGATGTTGACTTTTTTATCCTTTAAAAGACACATTGAGATGAAGTTATTCAATTTTCATGAAACAGTGAGACAAAGATGAGATGTTTGAAATTTTTTCTTCAAATTTGATATATATGAAACAAGAAAGATGGATTTATTTGAATTTCATAAACTTTCTTGCTCCTTCATTAGGGTTTCATGGATGAAATGGAGGATTACTGACTTATGTTTAGTGAAAATTTGAAGATTCTTCCAAAGGAAAGAAACCTAGACTTGACCTAAATGAAATGAAATGACAACCCTAGACCTGTTGAATGATGATGATGGAGATGGTGACCTTGAAACTAATGATGGAAATGGCCTTGAAAATGATGATAATAAATGAAATGAAGGAGCATCATACATGGTTTAGCATTCTTCAGTGACCAAAATTATTTCTGAGAACTGGTTCGAAAAAGTAAAAAAATTGACCTTGACCTAATGGAAAACAACTGAAAGAGTCATTTGATCACTAACATACCTAGGCTAACAAGGGGAAGGGTGTCAAAAGGGGAAAAAATATTCATAGCCTAGGAAAGTCTAGTCTAGGATAGGGTTTATGGAAAAAATATGAAAATGAGAGATAGGGGTGAGGAAAATGATTAGGAATTTGTATAACATGTGGGGAAAGTTGAGTGATCTTCAATTTTAGGGTTTTTCTCAAGAATGTTTCAATGAGATTGTGAAACCAGGAAAATGAAACCAAAACCTTAGAAGAGGGAATTGATCCTTCCAAGCACAAAGTGAAGACAAAAGAGGAAGTTTAAGGGCCCACTTACTTGTATATGATACACTAGAACCTGTATTTTCTGAATAATTCCTCTGAATTTATGATTTTTTCCTCCTTAAATAAAACGTAGCACCTCTGGTAAAAGCGTAGCGCAGAAAGTGTGCATTGAATTCGTAGTGCAATAGAGAGATGAGGTACTTTGGTAGAAAAAAAAATTTGTTCTAATGGTGCAAGAGTCTTTGAAGGTGGAGATAGTTTTCTTGAAGATGGAATGAGCATATTAGAGGCTCATTTGGTCTTTTGTAGCTTGGAAATCAATTTTCTCTTCATAGTGGTGTAGTGGCCCCACCAAGTCCTTTTAATTTTTGATTTGAAACTATAGATTTAGAACCTTTTCAAACATATTACATGATGATAGAAATGAAATTACACTTTTAAAACCTTTATTGAACATTTTTCACTATTACTACTCCTTCAATGTTGAATTTGATGGTGAAATGACTGATTTTTATGATTTTGACCCTAATACTTAATGATGACACTACATGCAATGAGTTGAATGATGACCATGGTGATGTGACTAAGATGGTAATGAATACATTTCAGTGATGACACCTCAAAATGAATGATAGCAAGACCAAAAAATGTACTAAAAGGAGTAGTAACATACCTAGACGCACTAGCCAATGACCAAATTTTTATTTGAATGCCTACTAAAACCATAAAAATTTGACCTAAGACCCTAAAAAAAACCTTGTAAGAACACATTTGATCACTGGTGACTGGCAGGACTAGAATAGACTAACAACTGTGATATAAGACTTTATTGTAGTGTATCAATGTTGAGTTCTTCTCTTTGTTACTATGTCTTACAACTCTTCAAGATTGTTCTAAGATGTGCATTATCTTCACCCTCCAAAGGGTATGGATAAGTATTGGAACCTTCTAGGTCAACATGATTTTCCATCTCTCTGTCGTGGTCCAAGATTCCTTTAATCCTGCATGATAGCATATTTATGTCTTATCTCCACAAGTATCTTCTTGCAACATCTCCTTGATGACCTCCTTGAACACCATCTTCCATGTTAGGATGATAACACCTGCAAATGAAGTTCACTTGTGAAAAGTGTTGAAAATGGCACCAAGAAATATTCTAATTTAATTTTCCCTTGAATTAAATTAGAAGAAAATTGTAATTCCACATCACATGACAGCTTGTATGAGTTAACTAAGTTATTTTTATCTACTTGGTTAAGCTAATTCGAGTTGAGGATCTAATTCCACATCACATGATAGCTTGTATGAGTTAACTAAGTTATTTTTACTTACTTGGTTTAGTTAATTCGAGTTGAGGATCTAATTCGAGTCATGTAGAGTGGCTCCTACAAAATAGGATCCTTGTTTGAGTTTATTTTGAGTTTTAATTAATTAATTTAGTTTATCTGAGTTAAATTCTATTTAACTAGTTCAACTGTTGGGGGAACTAGTAAGAGGTCTAGTAGTGATTTTTCTACTCTATGATCAATCAGTTAACTGATGACTCAGCCATAAATAACTCATGAATGTAAGAACTGAGAGTTACTTGGTAGATATTGGAGTTCAAGGGAAGTTTAATATCACTTTCATAATCATACAAATTATAAAAATGGTGCATGCAGTCAGAGAAATTCCCTAGATATATTATTCCATATTGGATGGGGATTTCCCTAATTAATAGGGGCTAATTACCCAAGGAAACAGCACAAGGAAATAGGGATCTGGGAAGGAAGAAAATTGGCTAAGTATTGGCCTAGTCTTGTCTAGGAATCAGTGAGGCGGATAGAGATAGTGCAGAGGTTTCTCTAATTTAAGAAAAGCATTGTAATATTGTCATATTTTCTTACTAATGCAACATATAGATAACAGGGGTTTTAACAGTGGATTTCCCCATGAAATCATACTGTAATGTGTTGATTGAATTCTTTCTCTTGTATTATTTTTTATTTTGTGATTATTTATTGGTTTTCACAATTGGTAGATTAGATTCAAGTCTGTTGTTTTAGCATATTCAATTGGCAGTTTGAATCTACAAGGAATTCCTATATGGTATCATAAATGAATCACTATAGAAGATAATTATATGAGTTTGTACTTGCAAGAGGAACAAGTTTTGCAGATCTCTTCTCCATAGCTAGAAGTGGGATTAGGATGGAATTCTATGGTCTAAGGCTCAAGTATTCCCTTGAGGATATCTTGAAATATATTGTAGAAAATCCACATAGATTCAACTGATCTTGTAATATGCTAAAAAAAAATACTGAATCAATTATAAAAATTGCAGAAACCAATTACGTTCGCACAATCACATGAAAAATAAAGAGAAATAATTTCAATCACACACCACAAATATGTATTTGGGGAAATCCTTAACTAAAAAACCCGCTATATGTATATTTCATTAAGTCAAGAATATGAAATAATACAATGATATTTCCCTTCCTAAGAAACCTTTGCAATATTTCTAGTTGTCTCACCCTGATATTGGAAATTTTGGTCCAATAATTAACCAAAAACTTGCACCTGATTGACCAAACTCGCTTACACATTCCTTAGGGAATTGAGCCCCTATTAAATAGGAAATTACCACTAATTGATTGGCCAACACATCCAAGGCATCCCGATGACTTCATGCATGACCTGTATAATTTTATAATAGTAAAATTAGTAGTCTTCTTCCCTTTAACTCCAATATCAACTGGGACTTCCTTAGAACTGACATGCAACAACTACTTCCAGATAATTAGCAGTTATCTAATTGATCACTACATGTGAATTAAATTATATTTAATTCAATGGACCTCTCACCAGGTCATCCATAAATTAGAACTATTTAAACTGATTTTAACTCAAATAATTAATTCAAACAATTAAAACTCAAAATAAATTGCAACTAGAACCCCTAAAACTTAGAGTGAACTCTACATGCCTCCATTTTGACCCCACCCTCGAATCGACTACGCTAACTAAGTCTTCCCAACTCAGTTAACTCGTACATGTTGTCATGTGATGTGGAATTACAATTTCCTTCTAATTTAATTAAGGGATAATTAAATTAGAATCCCTTTTGATGCCATTTTCAACACTCTTTCTCAACAAGAAAGGAATTCAACTCTATCCTGATCTGGTACCTTTGGAACGTCCTACATGCAATACTTCTCTCTAGTGTTGTTGCTACTACAACTTCTGAAACTAAAAATAATCGAACCTAAATCAATATGATGCATCTGTCACTAGAGTCTTTGACTGCTACTAGCTACTACATTGTCTATTGAAAAATTTGCGTTGTTGTTGACTATGCATCTGTGCCATCTACGCTACTTCCAACTCTGCTCTACGCTCTAGTATTTTATTGTTGCTAGTCTTTGCATATATCACTCTGAAATTTGACTACATCAACCGCCACTAATCCATCCTACTACTATGTATTGTGGGTTCTCGTAGGAATGTAATGATCCATGAGAAAAGACATCTCAATGGACCCTGCCCACATTTTTTCACTCTTGGGATTATTTCTTCACATTGTCCCACCTCTCACCTAGAGGTATGGTTGCATGTGCTCCCTCTGCCCACTTGGCTAAAAATTCCCCCCTACTGGAGGCATCTTCTTGAGTGGTTGCCTCCAGTCAGTCTCCTCTCTCCTTCTTAAATTGTGGCTGTGACAAAAATTTCTAAGGCTACTACTGAGGTTGCATGTTGAGAGGTAATTCATGCTCCCTATCAACCACCAAGTCTCTAACATTTTATTTTCTCCTCAAAGTTTTGCATGAATCTTCAACCTCGAGAGCATACAGGTTCTTGAATTGCGCATTGATCTGTTTCACATGTCACGTGGCGATGTATCTAAGGGAAACCTTTCCTTTTCTAAATATCACATCATAGCCATGGTCTTCCAATACCACTACAGAAACAAGATTCTTATTTATTCCTTGAACAAACAAAACATCAGTAAGTATGAGAGGGGATCCAAATTCCCTCTAAAATTTAATTGTACCTATGCTAGTAGCACTATATTGTCTGTCATCTCCAAACTCTATATTATGGTTGAGGTATTTCTCCTCCAAGTCACTGAAGGGATCTCTATTTCCTGTCATATGGAATGAGGAACTTCTATCGAGATACCACCTCCATCCCATTATAGTGTTGTCCATACATGAAATGAGAGTAAAATAAAGCTCTAAATATGAAGCTAGAGCTTCACCTGCTACTGATAATGTAGGATCCTTCTTGCTTGCCTTCTATGGACATTTCATGGCATAGTGCCCATACTCGTGACAATGAAAACACTTGATGTTGGACAAGTCTTTATTCTTTCCCTCTATTCCTCAGCACTTCTTTCCCTTTTCTTTCTTTCCTCTATCGAATAATGAAAAATCATCTTCTTTTCCTTTGGAAGAGGTCTTGTCTTTGGTGTTCCACCTTATCTCTTCTTGTACCAAGTCGGACCACAATCACTCCCACTCTGGTAAAGTATTCCTCCAATTCACCGAATCCTGGTAGTTGTGCTAGATATTGGGAAGGAATAGAAGTGTTAATCTCACCAAATCATCCTGGGAAATGGTCACAAAAACACTTACAATCTCATATCGAAATTCAGTGAACTTCATCAAGTATTTTGGTATTGTCTCTCCCTCCTCCATCTTGATGTTTTGGAGCTTTTCCTTTAGCGCCAGCTTCCTGTGGTCATTGTTATTCTAAAAAAAATCTGTTAAGGCCTTCCACAAAGCATATGGAGGTTCATTTACATGGAGGTTCGAGACAATATGATCTCGATGTCCTTCTAATAGAATCCTTCTCGCATTTGCTACATTCTTATTCCATACATCAAGAAGTTGAGCATATGTTGTTGCGGGCATGGGAATATCACTCTCTATGAATTCCTTCAGTACTTTGTCCTCCAGCACTACATCCATCATGTGCTTACATGACTACCCTCAAAGGCATATTCGAGACTCAATCCACAGAAATACATCTTGATCTATTTTTGACCCTAAATAATAAATCTGCAAATTTGATTCACCTGTTAAAAAAAACCCGGGTTCTTCTCTTCTATAGTGATTCATGTTGTGATACCATGTGGAAAATCCACATAAATTCAATTGATCTTATAATATGATAAAAAAAAATAATGAATCAATTCTACAAATTTTAGAAACCAATTATGATTGCACAAAAACATGAACAAGAAATAGAAATAATTTCAAAAGCACAACATAAAGATGTATTTGGGGAAAGCCTTCGCTAAAAAAACTACTATATGTATATTTCATTAAGTCAAGAATATGAAACAATAGAATGCTATTTCCCTTCCTAATAAACCTTTGCACTATCTCTGATTGTCTCACCCTGATCCTGGCAAGTTTGATCCAATACTTAACCAAAAACTTGCACCTGAACGACCAGCCTGGCTTACGCATTCTTGAGGGAATTGAGCCCCTATTAAATAGGATATTCCTAGCCTTACTTATAACTGACATGAAAAAAATATTTATGGTGAATTAGCAGTTATCTAATTGATTACTGCATATGAATTAAACCATATTTAATTCACTCGACCTCTCACTAGCTCATCCATCAATTAGAACTAGCTAAACTAATTTTAACTCAAATAATTAAGTTAAATAATTACAACTCATAATAAACTGTAAATAGACCCCCTAAAATTTAGAGTGAACTCTACATGCCTCAAATTTGACCCCCAAATTGAATTGACTGAGATAACTAAGTCTTCCCAACTTAGTTAACTCATACAAGTTGTCATGTGATGTGGAATTACAATTTCCTTCTAATTTAATTAAGGGAAGAATAAATTAGAATCCATTTTGATGCCATTTTACTGTTAGTCCCTATATTAATAGTATAGCCCCTTATTATTTTAGTGTAGCCCCCCTTATTTTTTATTATTGTACCCCTGTAACCCCCATATTGTTATTATTGTGCCCTTAAATTATTATTGTTAGGTCGGCTAGGATTACATTGTGGCCCACTAGGATTACATTATGGCCCCATGGACTCCTATATATAGAAAGGAGGTTTTGTAAATTGTATCATCCAAGAATTTTTCATTTATGTAATGTATTGGAGGTTTCCCCTCGAAGTGGCTTATTTCTAAGGCGTTGATATCTCTTTTCTTCTATTTTTGGAGCTGGTTACACAACATTTGGTATAAGAGCTTTGGGATTCTAGGATTTCGCTGCTCCAAACAGGTCATCGTGGCATTTTCGCTATTAACTTTTTTCTACGAAGCTTCAGAAGCTGAAATTTCTAGGGTGCGAAGCTGAAATCTTGAGGAAGGTTTTCTAAAAATTTCAGATCTTGGTTCGTAATATTTGAGGAGATATCATCTGTGGAAGTTAGGTATTTTTTCAGGCTCATAAACAGGTCATCGTGGCAATTGCGCTATAAATTTTTTTGTACGAAGTTTCAGAGTCTGAAATTCATATGGTGCGAAGCTGAAATCCTAAGGAAATTCGTCAAAAAATTTCAGAGCTTGGTTCGCAATATTTTTGGAGATATGATCTGTGGAAGGTAGTGCTTTTTCAGGCTCCTGAATTTCATCTCAAAGAGGTGATCGTGGGAAAAGTTCAATAACTCTCTCTCTGAAGATTGGATTGGAGTTCCGTCAAAAGTGGTCACAATTACACAGCCTGTAGTTTCTTCGCTATCAATTTCAGAGACAAAGGACAAAACAGTGACACGTGGCAAGTCGTACAAGTTCGCTCTACTGAACCAGTCCAGAATTAGGTCATTGTGGGAGATTGGACACAACTTTGTCTTGGAGAATCAAAATCAGGTCAGACCTGTGGCATTAAAAATATAATTCAGAGGGCTATTTCATTGCTGAATTTCAGATATTGAAGAGTCACAATCACAGAGATAATCCAATTCCAATATCGAGCTCCTCAAAAGCAAGTAAAAGGTGTGTATTGTTTTTCCCGAATTGCATAAATCTTGTTTGAAAAATCAGTTTGAAGTGATTCCAAGGGCCTATTGAGCATATATTTCAGTATTGCGTTCTGAAATGCCTCCTAAAAATAATTCCATACCCATTAATCCCTCAAAAATCTATACTATGACGCATGAAGAGGAAGAGTTGCAGTATGAGATATCAAAATTACGGTACCAAGTGCAACAAGTTTCAATCTTACGAAGAGAAATTGAAGATGAAATAGATGGTTTAAAAGAAAAAATGGAGGCTAAGTTGGATGGTTTGAAGGATCAAATAATAGCAAATATGGATGATAAATTAGTGGAAGATCACATCAAACATCAACAACAAGTTCTCCAACTCTCAAAGGATAACCCAACTTTGGTGCAGAATCTAATGAAACAACAGGAAGATCAACATCACATCGAAAGAAGTTATGAAGTAGTCATAGAAACAAGAAATCAACAAGTACGATCAATTTCAGAGTATCTCAGCAAGTGGAAGAACTTTCCTGTAAAATATTTCACATGGGAGGATGAGAATTTTATACAGAAGCATCCAGAAATAATCAAGCGTTGAGGACAACACTTGTTTGAAGGAGAGGGGCATGTTAAGTCCCTATATTAATAGTATAGCCCCTTATTATGTTAGTGTAGCCCCCCTTATTGTTATTATTGTACCCTGTAACCCCCATATTGTTATTATTGTGCCCTTACATTATTATTGTTAGGTCGGCTAGGATTACATTGTGGCCCCACTAGGATTATATTGTGGCCCCATGGACTCCTATATATAGAAGGAGGTTTTCTTCATTTGTATCATCCAAGAATTGTTCATTTATGTAATGTATTGGAGGTTTCCCCCTCGAAGTGGCTTATTTATAAGGCGTTGATATCTCTTTTCTTCTATTTTTGGAGGTGGTTACACAACATTTCAATATTTCTTGTTTCAATTTTCAACATATGTTTCCTGGAGACACTAGGTTGAAGCATTCTTGGAATATAACAGATTGATGGAGTTCATTGATAAGGACATCTCGAAACCATCTACAACTGATGCACATGATCTAGTAGAGTGGAAGAAGTGCGCTGCAAAGGAGAGAAGGATTCTACTAGAAGGTGTTCGAGATCATATTGTCTCAAACCCCCATGGAAAGGAAACTCAATTTGCAATGTGGAAGGCCTTAATTGATTTTCTTCAGAAAAAAAGTGACCATAAGAAGGTGGCACTGAAGGAAAAGCTCAGGAAAATCAAGATGGAGAAAGGCGACACAATGCCAAAGTACCTAACCAAGTTCACCCAATATCAGGATGAGATTGGAAGTGTTTGTGTTATAGTTGTTTAAGATGATCTGGTGAGCCTAGAACATCTAGGCCTTCCAAAGAGCTGGCATAGCTAATAGGATTTAGTAAATGAGAGGGGTAAGCTACTAGAGTGGTAGCGTTTGTAGTCTGAATTGGTATAATAAGATATTCAGTGGAACACTAGATATGGATCCTCATCCAAGCATGATGATTAGGAGAAATGTGCTTTGGATGTAAATTCAATGAAAGGGAAAGGGAACTTATCCCATTCCATATCATATTCTAATCAGGCACGCAAGAAGAAGGACTTATCGAAGATTAAATGTTTTCACTGTCATGATCTGTGAAACTATGCCACAAAGTGTCCATACAAGAAGTTTGACAATAAGCCCTCAGGAGGAGAGGAAGGTGAAGCTATTTTTTCAAATTTCAAGTTATATTTCACCCTCATTGCATGCATGGTGTTATCGATGATTAGTAGTGTGTGGTACCTATATAATGAATCCTCATTCCATATGACCAACAACAAAGAGTTATTCAGTGACGTAGAGGAGAAGGACCTCCAAATGGACATCGATATGGGAGATGACGGAAGGTATAGCATGCCCGACATCTGTACTGTTACTTTTCAAATGGATTCTAGTTCTCTCACATTGAAAAATGTCATGTATGTTCTAGGTTTGAAGAATAATTTAGTTCCAGTTTCTATGTTGGAAGACCGTAGAAACGATGTCATTTTTAGAAAAGGAAAGGTCTTCCTTCATCACATAGCCACGGGACTTGCGAATAAGATCGAGGTTTGGGTAAAGAACCTCTACAAATTGGATGTAGATGATTGTGCTTCCTTGAGAATGAAAGCAGAGAAGGTGCAGAGTCGAGACATTAGTGAGTTATGGCATATAATATTAGGTTATCTACACTATATAGTTTTGAAGATCATGCAACATATTTCTATAGGACTTCCCAAGGATTCACTTGAGCAGTGTGATACATGCAAAGAGTGTACATTGGGGAATTACACCAAAGAAAAATTTCATGAAAAGGAGAGTTGAGTGCAAGAGATCCTTGAAAGAGTTCACTCATATGTGTGTGGACCATTCTTGATGGCCTCCACGACCAAGCACATGTATTATGTGATTTTTGTAGCTGAATTTTCACTCAATTTTTGGATATTCTTAATGCAAAAGAAATACCGGACGTTCTCAAAATTTGTAAGTTCAAAGCACTTGTTGAGAAAGACACAGGCAGGAAAGTGAAGGCTCTCAAGAGTGAAAATGGTGGAGAATATGTGTCGAATGAATTCAAGATCTTTTGTGCATCCGAAAGAATTTGGTGAGAGTAATAACACACCATAACCCACAACAAAATGGGGTTGCAAAAATAAATAACAAAAGCATTGTCGGAGTTTCATGTGCAATGTTGCATGATCAGTGCCCATCGTTTCACTTGTAGGTGGAAGAATGCAACACAACAGTATATGTGCAGAATAGAATTCCTCATCAGATTCTTTGGGATGAGTACACCTGAGGAAGCTTTTTCAGGTAAGAAACTAGATGTGGCACACTTTAGAATCTTTGTTTCATCAGTTTACTTTCATGTTTCCAAGGATGCATGGAAAAATCTAGAATCTGCAGTTGAGTTGGGAATATTTGTGGGGTACATCGATACACCTCACAACTATCGGGTATACCTTCCATCTCAAAGGATGAAAATGGTTCATAGAGATGTGAAATTTGTTGAAGGGAAGACCATTTGAATTTCTCTTTAGAGGTAGCTTTAGTTGCATGTAGATGAGGAGATTTTAGCTCCAAAATAAGAACCTCAAGATGTGGAGCAACCATAATAAAAGGAGCAGAGAGTCAAATAACCCACTGATGCAAAGACATCCATAGATGGAAGGAAGCACACCAAAGATATTGATAGGTTGATGCATGATGCTATAGGGAATGTGGGAGCACCCAAATCATAGCACAGGAAGAGGAGGTCACCAAATTGGTACACTCTCTACATTGCTCTTATGAGCGAGAGTGTAGAGACTGAGTTGTCCTCATTCAAGGAAGCAGTGCAGAAATCACTATGGGTTGATGCCATGGTATAATAGTATGACCCCATTATTAGGAACAGTGCATGGGAATTTGTGCCAAGACCGAAGGACAAGTCATTTGTAGGATCCAAGTGGATATACAAGGTGAAGAAAGTAGTAGATGGGAGTGTCGAGAAATATAAGGCCAAATTTGTGGCCAATTGTTTCTCTGAGGTGGACAGAATATATTACGAGGAGACCTTTTCTCTAGTATAAAGGTACTCTTCAACCATATCTATTCTAGTGCTTTCAACGCATGTGGGATGGAAAATACATCATAGGGATTTAAAGACAACCTTCCTCAATGGAGTGATTGAGGAAGAGGTGTGCATAAAGTAGCTGGAATGATTTGAGACCTTTGACATAGAGTCACATGTGTATAGACTCAAGCGAGCACTGTATGGATTGAAGCAAGCACCCTGTTCTTGGTACACCATGATCGAAAACTATTTAACTGGGTTTGGCTTCACACAAAGTGAAGTAGATGCAAAACTTTACCATATTATGGTTGAAGGTAAATTATTGATTATAGTACTATATGTTGATGGTTTAATTCTAACAGGTGATGAGAAGCTGATAAAATCTTTCAAAGAAGATTTCGCAAGAGAGTTAGAGATGAAAAACATGGTGCTCTTAAATTATTTTCTTGGTTCGGAAATTTGGCAAAGAGATGGGGAACTATTTGTCTCTCAAGGCAAGTATGCCAACGAGATACTGAAGAAGTTTCACATGGAGAGAAAAAAACCCATGGATACTCCTCTAGCAAGGAACTAGAGAAAGGAAGATGCTACATCATGTGAAGTGGTAGAAACTACCATTTACAGGAAACTTGTGAGTTCACATGTGTACTTGGTGAATACACGGCCATACATGTGTAATGCGGTTAACCAACTTAGTCAATCAATGGTTAAGCCAACCAAACTCTATTGGAATCTAGCCAAACATGTGTTGAGATACCTCAAAGGCACCACTCAATTTGGTATTTGGTACATGCGGACAAAGGGAGTGAATTTTTGAGGCTTCACAGATGCACATTGGACAGGGAGTCCATCCAACAGGAAGAGCACATCAGGAAGAATATTTAGTATTGGGTCAACAACAATTTCTTGGTACAACAGGAAGCAGAGATCAGTTGCACTCATTTTACCATAAGCATAGTACATGGTTTCTAGTCAAATATCTTGTGAGGATATCTAGATGAGGAAGACCCTTTTTGGGTTTTTTGGTCAACAGATAGATCCTACAGTGATTTATTGTGGCAACCAAAATTGCATCAAACTCTCGGTTAATCCAATTTTTCATGATAGGTCCAAGCATATCGACATCCAGTACCACCATATCATAGATTGGATACAGAGGTTGAACATGATGCTAGAATACATTCCCATAGGGGAACATGATGCATACATCTTGACGAAAGCACTATTAACTGATGATTCTGCCATAAATAACTCATGCATGTCATATATGAGAGTTTCCCAATTGGTATTGGAGTTCAAGGGCAATGTACTATCAATTGTATAATCATCCAAATTTTACATGTGGTGCATGAAGTCAGAGAAAGGCCCTAGATGGATTGCGAAATATCATATGGGTATTTCCATAATTAATAGGGGATAATTACCCAAGGAAACATCATAGGGAAATAGGGATATGGGCTGACACAAAAATGACTAAGTATTGGCCTAGGCTTGTCTAGGAAGAAGTGAGACAGCTAGAGATAGTGCATAGGTTTCTCTGGTTTGAGAAAAGCATTGTAATATTATCATATTTTCTAACTAATGAAATATAAATACAGTGGGGTTTTTAGCTGTGGATTTTCCAAGGAAATCATTGTGTAATGTGTTGATTAAATTATTTCTCTTGTATGCTTTTTTATTTCACTGTCGTTTATTAGTTTTCGAAATTGTTATAGTATATTCAAGTCTATTGTTTTAGAATATTACAATTAGCAGTTTGAATCTACAAGTAATTTCTACAACAAGATGATATCAGTCCCAAAATCACCTAATCTACCTTTTTTTCCCATGCAATATGCTAACTGTGATGGGACATTGTTATTACACGTCATTTTCTCACCATTAGGAAAATGACCACCAATCTGGATCTTTCGCTATTCGATAAAGTGTTCTGAATCATTCCCCTACAATGTTAGAAAGAAAACAATCCCAAAGAGAATGATAATTCTAGATTACATGGTCCAAAACCCACTTTTGAGCATGTGCGTGATTCCCCATCTAGATTATGCGCATATGCAGATCTTACCATTATAGCTAGCACAAATATGCACTTTTTCTTCCACTAGGAACTGCAAAAATAACTTAATGTAAGTAAAAAGAAAAAAACGATTTCTAGAAGCTTGGTTGGAGGAATATTTACCAACTAAAAGCTTCGAGATTATGCTTACTTGGGCCTTGTCCCTATGTTCATGAATAAACCTCCCTCTTTTTGTGGAACCATAATCCCTCCTTTTGAGGATCTCATCCCTTGAGTAGAGGATCTCAAATCTCCTCCTCTTAGCCTATAAATATAACATGGATGATAGGGCTTGGGAGTACTTCTAAATGTAAAATTATGTTTTTGGAATAGAGCTAGAAAGCTTATCATTTAAGGAGATGATTAGAGACCATTGGGAGAAGGCATACATCATCAAGGCTAAGGTTGTATTTCTCGTTGATATTTGAGATTAATACAAAAGAGTGTTTCTTTCCCACTTTATTGTTCAATGGAGTTGATGTATTTATCGTTGATATTTGAGATTAATACAAAAGAGTGTTTCTTTCCCACTTTATTGTTCAATGGAGTTGATGTATTGTGTATTTTTCCATTGATAATGATATTAGGTACTAGTTTCCTTGATCACTAGTATGGGTTTTATTGAGTCATTTTTCTATCATATTCCTTTAATATTTTTTTGCTATTATGTTTGTAGGTCTGGATTCTGAGCATTGAGGAGTTGCATCAAATCATAACAACGATCTTCATTAAGCATTTCTTTTGAAAGGTATGGATCTCATATCTCAACATTCTTGCTTATGATTCAATAGGAATGAACTTAGGGAAATATTTACTAGTTTGTTTGTTTGTTACTAGATTCAGTGATTGAATCTAGGGAGATTTCTCTTGTCCACATAAGCAATTTGTCCGCCATAACAAATTGGAAACTCCACTAGGGAATGATTTTTTCTTCATCATCTGCTCCTATGATTTATACATCTTTTTTTGTAGCCTTGTTTAACTATGATATGAACCCTGAAAGCTTACAAATTCTATATTTTTAGGTTTTTTTCTTAAGTTTTCTCAGCTTATGCAATTTTTCTTTTGAAAGAGTGCACAAGTTTGTGCACTATTCCTTTAGTAACGATGTGCATGTGCACTGGATCAAAATTGATTTATGGCGCAAATCTTTGAAATTTTTGAAAATTTAGTTTTTCATTTACAGGGTCAAGAATTTTTTTTATTGTTGTACTTTCTTGGATTTGTTTACATTCTGCAAATATCCACTTTATTTTGATTTGATGCTTTGAGTTGTTTTCTTGAGGAATTATTTATCTTTGCAAATTAGGGTTCATAGTTTGATCTATTGAGTGGATGATTAATCAAAAGAAATACCAGTTATTGCTGAGATAACTTGAGTTTTTCCTTCTTCTATTAAAAGATCAGATTAATTATTTTTTTCATAATTACAAAGAATCATTAGTATTGTTAAAATTTAGGATTTTTCAAGGCAACAATTGTGATGTGGAGTTTGTTGTTTTTGTCGAAGTGAATACTAATTATTTATTTTGATAAGACAAAATGATATTCATCTTACAATGATTTGTAATGGCTCATATGGTTCTCAACTTAGGTTCAGAGCTAGTTGTGCACCAACAAAACCTTTATTATCGGCCCTTTCGACAACGACCTCATGTTGCGTAGATCGCAGTCTCACTTCTGGCAATATTATGGGATGTCAGAACCATGTTTATGCATCTAGAGGGAAAATGGAGTGTGAATCTACTGCTAAAATTCTATCTTAAGCTTATTATTATCGGTTGCGCAAATGCATTTATCTACTTTAATAGTTTATAGTTTATTCATCAATTAAAACTAGCGTTCACTGCGCCTTTATCATCAAGACACAACATAAAGCATACAATTGAATACGCAATGAAGGTAATAAGAAAATACACATATAAACACAATGATTCTCCCAAAACTCTTCTTCTTTTATTATGATAAAGCTCTGCAGTACATACACTTCTTCGACCTGCGCACACAGCTGCAGGTGGTCTGCGCACAAAGCTACAAACTCTTCAAGGCCTTCACGCACACAGCTGAGGAGCCTTCCCTTAAGAACTAAAATAGATAGATATTCAATAGCTTGCGCTCATCAACAATAACAAGATATCTATCCATCTATGAATTCGACTTGAAATTACATTACTTTATATAGCCTTTGCATACATATGATACCATGGGTAGACAAAAAATAAAAAATAAACCAAAACCATTTTAAAAATGAGGGGCTTCAACCTGCCCCGAAGCCCCAAAACTTCACACAGTAGATTCATATTTGTTGGAACACGCACTCCGCTTCCTAAAAAATGTGGAGTCTTTGACTCAAAATTTGACCAAGTTGGGTCATGCCCAACAATTTGTAATTTGTTACATCAAGTTGAATCATGGCTTGTATCTTTTGAAGGAGGAATTAATTGTTTATGTTTAGGTATGCAATAAGTTTTGAAGCTTAAAATTTTTCTTTTTGTAACTTAGATTTTAAGGGAATTATGTTTCATTTAAAAAAAAAAAATTCCCCTCATGGCTGAGGGTGCAAGAATCATGTATTCTACATTCTCTCTGATTTATATTTTAAAAATGATTCATTGATTCTTTCATTATTGGAAAGTGAATGAAACCTCTCTCTCCTTAATTTAGTTATGATTCATCGAAGTGGAAAAATAAAATTATCATGCTCAATTTCATTCAGTTTTGAGTCTGGTTATAACACCACCAGTTTCACATCCATTGGCCTACTCAGTAAACAAAAACTTAAAAAAAACGCTAATTAAATAAATTATAATTTTTTTATTTATAGGTCTCATTACACCTACATTAGATCATATAGTAGGGCTTTGGAATATGAAAGTGATTTAACTTTCCAAATTTGCAAAAAAAAATAGAATCTTGTGGTAGGGAGTAAAACCATCTATTATAGTTTGACTCTAGCAAGCCCCTCTTACATGAGATTTAATCGCGATATCATATCGAACTGAGTGAAGTGATCGACCTTGCTTCATTTAGCATGGTAGCGTGATTTTCACGCATTAAAAATGGTACCGAAAGGTACTTGGGAGTCACTTGAAGGAAAAACCTTAAATTGACCATGTTGAGGAACCTTGAAGGGGATTGAGATTTGTTACTCTTCCCTTGCGTGTACATCTAATCTGCAATTCTTCCCCTAGGTTAAATTGTTATATGTGGTAACCTTAGAGACCATTATCTTAGGACTTTTACCCAAGGTGATGGCAGGAAGGGGGGGGGGGGGGGGGTAGAGTATCAATTGTACCTAGAGAAGACATTGACAAGGCTCACCTGGACCTTTTTGGAGGGTATTCTTCACTCGAGATGGCATAAGTGAAGTTACTTACGCCAGATCGTAGCCATTAAGAAGTTTTCAGCGTAACTGATTCCACCTACTCTATATCTATTCACTTTTAACATTGATCTCTCTGACGTTAGGTTTCATCACTAACTAGTAATTTCATTGTGAATAGTTTGTTTGCATGGCTTGAATCCTTAGATTTATTAGTGCATGTTATTTTCTTGTTTTTACTTTTTACAAAATTTAGGCTTGGTTTGTGAATTTTGGTTTTTAATATTGTTTAAATTCTTAATTAAATTTAAACCTAATGGAAACAATGGCAGAATTTACTGATCAAGGAACCTGTTGGCTTGAGGGTCCTGACCCAGGTTTAGATTTAAGGTTTTCCAGCATACCCCTATACTACTGGCCCTTTCGACAATGAACTACTTGCATAAGACAAGGTCTTACCCGAAGTAGTATGGGAGGGTGTTGGAACCAGGTTTCTGCACCCTGAGAGAAAGGTGATTGTAATGGAGGTGGCCTTGGTTAAGATCTATCAGACTTGCGCAAAGGGAATCTTATCACAGAACCGTTAAAAGTATACATGCAGAATGAGAAGTTCATAAACCCACAGATAGTATAAATATGTAACTACTATTAATCAGAACTTAGTAATATCTTTGCATCCACGTGCGCATCAATACAAATTCACCAATTAAATCACGGTAATGACAGGAACATAGCTAGTCTATAACACTGAGATGTGATCAACATATTTATCATTCATTAGCTTCAAAATCCATTTACAGACCCAATTCCCAACCTGCGCACATAGCCACTGGGGTCTTCACACAACAGGACTGAGGATCTCCACACACACAGCCAATTGAATTCCTTACCCAATTACAACCCAAAACAGATCTCAACAATTCACAACTAGCATCAATCAATCTTAGCCTATCTCTAGACTCAATCTATCCATCAATTTATAGCATGTTATCCTGCGCTATCCTATGGTCCGTAAACCATGGTTTGCAGATCCTAGGTCTACTCGTTTAACTCATTACAATCAATTGGGAGTTTGACCCACCCCAAACCCCCTCCGCTAGACCAAATAGTACAAAAATATTACAAAAATTGGACACAAATAGGGCTTGGAACCCCCGTTCTAACAGTCCCCCAACACAATCTTATGACTCATCTCGAGTCACAGCATTGGTGAGGTCTTCATCTGTTCCTTGAGTTGAGTTTTTCCAGTGTAGTTGTGAGCAGAGGAAAAATGCAAAGGCTTTGTGCTACAACAGTCCGCGTGATGTCCACCAATTTCTGCAAGGTCGGTCCTTCCGTAGTAGCGGTGATGCTATCAAGAGTTTGGTTCAATTGTTTCATGGCCCTATCTAAGTCCTAAAATAGCTTGAGGGAATCATCTGACCACGGTGTGAGATGGTTACTAAGCACATATTTCCTGCATTGTAGCCCCATAATTTCAGTGCGAAGTGTGTGGCTTGTTCGAATACAGGCTAAGCGTTGGGTAGGGACAAAAGTGTACATGGTATCTTCCAACTATTCAAAGTCCTGATCCTTCTCAGTTAACTCCTAATCGATCTCTCAGAGGAGAGGGTCATGTTGTACCTGGGTCCATAATTCCATAGCCTGATCAAGAAAAGCACACCCTGGCTGATATGCATTGTAATAGTGGTCGTGGCCTTTGTAACCAATATGGCGCGTTGGGTGCGTACCTCCGAAGGGGTCTCAGGCTGCAGCTTGGCCTATAAAGAAGCGAGTTGAAGTTCGAACTCAGCCTTGACAAATTTTACCTCGGTCCAAGATGCCTTTAAGGCAACGACCAAACTTTCAACCTTAGCTTGAGGTTCAACAGAAGAAAGAATGACTCTAGGCAGTGTAGGTTTTAACCCTATACACAAATTATCTGCAAACGAATCTTAAAAATATAAAATAAGCAATAGCGAGACCATAAAACATAAAAAAGATATACAAAGAGATTTTCCCCTGGATCCCAAATTAGGACGACCAACTTGATTTTTCATTATATTCCTTTTGATATTACAACACATATATATACATGCCGAAGCATACATAAACCCCAATCCATTAACCTTGGATTAGAACATAATCATAGTTTCCTTGACCGGATCTATAAAATACCAGGGGACGAAAAAAATCATGCCCCAAATGTGCAAACCCATGCACAAAACCATGGGTGGGTCAGCCCATCGAAAAATAGGGTCCAAAAAAAAATTTCCCGGGGTGCTGCCCCGAACCCCAAACAGAGGAGGCGGCGTGACCCCCTCGCACGTGACTAGTCGTGGAAATAATATAACACATACCCAACATTCTCCCACTTGTTGTTTTATTTCCGTAGGGGGCCACAGGAGAGCTTAGTCATTAGCCCAGCTCTGCAACACCCATTGTTTCTCTACACCAAGACAACTTCTGAGTGCTCACAGACTTCATCAATGCATCTGCAACATTATTCAAAATGTCCACCTTTACCAACAACACCCTTTTAGCCTCAACCATATCTCTCAAAAAGTGATATTGAACATCAATGTGCTTTGTCTTAAAATGATAAGTAGGGTTCTTAGCCAATAAAATTGCACTTTGGCTATCACAGTCTATCCTTATAGATTGCTGCACCAAACCCATACTTAAACACAATATCTACAACCAAACTGCTTCCTTGCTTGCATGAGTGGCTGCCATGTATTCTGCCTCTGTAGTTGAAAGAGCCACTACAGATTGTATTTTACTCATCCAATTGACTACACCTACAAATAGGATAAACACATACCCACTTGTAGATCTCCTTTGGTCCAGATCTCCAACCCAGTCTGCATCAACAAAACCACATATGTCCAAAAATCTATCCAATCCTGGTCTTCCTTGGTAGCACAAGTCATAATCACTAGTGCCATGCAAATATCTAAAAACCTGCTTCATTGTTCTCCAATGCTCCTTCCCTTGGTTTGACATAAACCTGCTCAATACTCCCACTGCATGTGCAATGTCTGGTCTAGTACAAACCATTGCATACGTTAGGCTACCCACTACACTTGCATATAGAACACGAGATGTATCCCCCTCTTCTTCTTGTGCCTTGGGACACTATTAAACAGACAACTTTACACCTACAGGAATAGGAACATTCACCGTTTTACCATCCTGCTTATTGAACCTCTGCAATATAGTCTTGACATACTTCCTCTGGTTTAACTAGAGCTTCCTCTTTGCCCAATATCTCTTAATTTCCATGCCCAAAATATAGTTTACAACACCAAGATCCTTCATGTCGAATTTGGAGAACAGTTGGGTCTTCAAATCATGGACAATTTCTTTGTCATTTCCAATCAGCAACATATCATCCACATACAAGACCAAATAAATAACACGATCACCAATTAATTTAAAATAAACACGGTGATCCTCCTTGCTTCTGGGGAAGCCAAGTCCCCATATATAGGTATCAAATTTTTGATCCCACATCCTTGTTGACTGTTTTAACCCATATCGAGACTTCTTTAACCTAAATACCAATTCTTTATTCCCCTTCACCATAAATCCTTCAGGTTTTTTCATGTAGATCTCCTCTTGCAGATCCTCGTGAAGAAATTTTGTCTTCACATCCATCTGTTCTAGCCCAAAATAAAATGCAGCAGCAGCAGATAAAAGTAATCTAATAGAAGTAACTTTGGCAACAAGAGAAAAAATATCACCAAAATAAATTCTCGGCACCTGGGAATAACCTTTTGCTACCAACCGAGCTTTGTATTTCTCCACCTTGCCTTCTACATTCATCTTCTTCTTAAACACCCATTTTCTCTCGATGGGCTTCCTTCCAGCTGGCAATTCCACCAGGTCCCATGCCTCATTTTTATGCAAGGATGCCATTTCATCAACCATGGTCTCCTTCCAAAGTTTTCCATCCTTTTAATATACTGCCCCCCTGATGGTTCTGGGATCATCATCAATTATAGTTAAAGAAAAATTTGAACAGAAAGAAAATGGACTATACCTTTCTGGTTGTCTTATTTCCCGAACTAATCTTCTCACAACTAGAGTTTGTGGCTCTTCCTCTTCTAAGTCTTCTTCTATTGTAGATTCTAATTCATCCTCCTTTAGCTCAAACTCTATCTTCTCAGGTTAATTTGGTAAGACTTCATGTTTAACAACATATTTCACCTCTCTAAACACCACATCTCAGCTGTACACAACCTTCCTTGTTTACGGGTTCCAAAGCTTGTAACCTTTTAAATGATCCTTATACCCAATAAAGATGCACCTTTCAGATTTATTATCCAACTTGGTCCTTTTCTCCTTTGGAACATGTGCATATGCATCACATCCAAATACCCTTAGATGTGAAAGAGAGGGTTTCTTACCAGTCCATACCTCATGTGGAGTCTTATCCTCTAACGCTGATGAAGGTGATCTGTTAACTAAGTAACATGCAGTCTCCACTGCCTCTGCCCAGAATTCTTGGGAGGCCAGTGCAGTGAGGCATGCTCCTGCTTGTTTCCATCAATTCCTGCATTAATTCTTCTGTAAACTCTGCTTTTTTTTTAGATTAGCTTGTGGAGTAGTATTCTTCCATGCTATACCACACTTCTTACAGAACTCTTCAAATTCCTTCTTGTAGAACTCCCCACAATTATCTGTCCTCAACACCTTATCTTCTTCTCTGTCTTCTTTTCCACCAGAGCCATCAATTCTTTAAATCTGTCAAAGACTTCAGATTTCTTCCTCAAGAAATATATCCTTATATTCCTTGAGAAGTAATCTATGAATGAAACATAGTGCACAGACTTACCCAGTGATGGAACCGACACAGGTCCAAACACATCACTATGCACAAGCTCTAATATCTTGTTCGCCCTCTTAGCACCAGAAGGAAAACTCACCCGATTCTGCTTCCCATATATACAATGTTCACAAAAATCGAAATCCAGAGAGCTATTAGCCTTCTACCACTGCCTTTTCCATGCCGTACTCCCAGAAGGTCCTTCTCTCAGTATGCTCAAAGCCTTTGATGCCATATCTTGGTCTTTTCTCCAGAGGCGCTGGGCTTCCACTCCACTTTCAGGAACCACAGAACTATTGCACCCATCAATAACAGTGCTTCCTTGAAGCTTGTACAAAAGTTCCAATCCGAACTCCCTGCATTAATACTAGTGCTCCCCGAACCATCTTATAGGTATCTTTCTTGAACACTATTTTTACACCTGCATCATCCATCTTGCTTACAGAAATCAGATTTCTGGCCAATGCAGGAATGTGCAGAACACCCAGAAGTGTTCTAATCCTTCCACCTTGCAGCAGCAGCTTTCTGACTCTTTCCATGTTCGACGATTTCTCCGCCTTCCTATCATCCCCTAGGAAGACATCATCACCATCATATTTCTCATACTCACAGAACCACTCCCTATGGGGAGTGAAGTGAAAAGATGCACCCAAGTCAGTCAACCATGACTAATGATCTACATGTGTATTTGAAAAAGAAGCCAAATACACATCCCCACCTTAATCCAAGGTGGTTTTTTCCTCTGTAGAAGGAGCATCATCAGATCCTTTTCCTTTCTCAGGAGCTTTAGATCTGCAGTCCTTTTTGTAGTTCCCTTCCTTTCCGCATTTCCAGCAAACCTTTACAAACTTTCTAGGAGATTTAGATCTCCCTCTAGATTTAGATCTCCCACTCAAAACCTTATTCTTGTTTATATTCTATGACCTTCCTCATACAGATAAGGCATCTCCATTCTGACCCTCCATATTTCTTTGTCTCATTTCCTCCAATAGCAAGGTTGAGACAATGTCATCAAAATTCAAGGTAGTTGTATTGCTACCTATTACAATAACCAAACTGTCCCACGAGTTTGGTAGAGAACAAAACAAACTGATGTACTTGTCTTCATCTGAGATTTTAATATCAATAGATGACAACTGACTTACCACAGTATTGAAGGCATTCAGATGCTCTGTCACCAAGTCTCCATCCTTCATCCTCGGGTTATACAGTTTTTTCCGTAGGAACAATGTATTCACCAAAGACTTAGATTGGTACAAAGTCCCAAGTTTGTCCCACAAATTCTTTGCTATATCTTCCCCATATACATTCAACAATACCGAATTTGAGACATACAACCGTATTGTGTTGTTCACCTTTCGATCCAAATTTAGTCTTCATCTGACATTGTTGTTGGTTTAGTACTTGGATCTACCGTGATCCACTGGTCTTTATCCACCAGTAGATCCTCCATCTTGAGCTTCCACAACTCAAAACTCTGACCATTAAATTTATCAATCTCTATCTTTCCACTGCTCGACATCTTCTTTCACTGCAAGAATCAATCCTGCAGATCTCCCACTGAACAGGGTCTACCACAGGCCCGAGAAAAAACCCCTCAGCAGCAAAGGCATCCCCTTGAAGATGAAATAACTTTGATACCAAATTTAGGATTTAACCCTATACATAAATTATCTACAAATGAATCTTAAAAATAGAAAATAAACAATAGCGAGAGCATAAAACATAAAACATATATACACAGAGATTTTCCCTTGTATCCCAAATCGGGACAACCAGCTTGATTTTTCATTATATTCCTTTTAGTGTTACAACACATATATATACATGCCGAAGCATACATAAACCCCAATCCATTAACCCCGCATTAGAACATAACTAGAACATAATCAGAGTTCCCTTGACCGGATCTACAAAATACTAGGGGTTGAAAACCATCATGCCCCAAAACCATGTGCAAACCCATGCACAAAGCCATGGGCGGGTGTTCCCACTGAAAAATAGGGTCCAATTTTTTTTCCCAGGGTGTTGCCTCGGATCCCAAATAAGGGGGGCTACCACCCCCCCTGCTGTGCCTAGCGCAACGTACAACTTTTTCTATTGCACCCCCGCACGCGCGCGTGACTAGTCATGGAAAGAATATAACACATACCCAATAGGCAGGTCCTCACAGAGCCTGTTAATCAATTGTTCGAGGGCAGCCTGCTGTGCGATAGTGGCAATGTGCATGCCCTAGAGTTGAGCGACTTCAGCGGCCTAGGTCAGAATAGTCTTCTCAGCTATGCTGAGGTGCTGCTATACTCGTAGTTCACGGTGCTAGATTTCGCTGGTAACAACAGTCAACAATTATTGCAGTTGCACACCAGCCAATCAACCAACCTCAAGGCTGATGGAGGAATATACCTGAACTTGGGTGCACAATTCAATGGGTTCTAGGACAAGGGCTGCACCAGGTAGGGGGCAAATCTGGCTAATGCAACGGTGGCCAAGGCTATAACGGGGGCCAATGAGCCCATAAGAGTCTTCCTCTCCTGATCTACACTCGCCTAAGTCTTCCTCGCTTGATTCACGCTCTCTTGAAGTGTGTCTGCTTTGAGTTCGAGGGCCTAAAACTCAGCTTGTAAAACATCTACAGTAGCCTTGTGCTGTTCCTCCCAAATGTTCCATCAATCAGCAGATGCAGTGGTGACAACATCAGTAATCTGATTAAGGCCCTCCTCCGTGAGGGTATATTCCATGGTGGTGCCGGTCTTAGTGGCCTTACATTTCTTCCTAGGCCCTTGAGACAATTCACGGGGTTGCTTAAGGGTGTGCAGGACGAATGTACCAGTGTCATCGTTGGTGTGGTGGTCCAGCAAGGAGTCTAGTTCTAACTGCGCGGTGGTGCTCATGGGTGTTGTCTGCGGCGTGGATGCTAGGGGAACGAACTTTGCTGCTGGGCCGAACGAAACAGTAGGCTTGGATACTGCGGGGGGGGCAGATGCTCCTACTGCATCTAGGGTGGGTGGCGGAGCTGCGACCTTCCATTCTGGAATCCAAGTGGCGATTACCTATTCAATTTCAACTTCAGTAGTCATGTATGGGAGATTATGCCAAGTGTGAGCCTTTCAGGCTCAAATCTGCACATTGGGCATGGTTATTTGAAATTTTTTTATGTGCTTGTACTTTTCATAGACAAGTAGGGACAGGCGCAGTTGGGAATCAATGGCTACATAGATAGCTCCATCGTAGAGTACCTAGAAGAGCTTGTTTTCCTCCACCTGATTGGGGTCCTTTGAATCCCATAGATTGGCGAATCGCGCCCCTTCGCATATTCTAGCTTCTAGAGGGGGGGAAACTGCTTCTTCTGGGGTCTCCCAAAAAACTAAGATGATTAGTAGGAGCAGCCAGGAGTAGTAGAAAAATTTTCCCTGCTCCTGAGCCTCACGCACATTATCGAGAAATTCTTTAACCAGGTACTGGGACCAATTGAAGCAGACCCCCTTTTCACACCAGCCAGGAATCTGAATTATGTTAGCAGGGACGGCTACATTCTGACATTTTTGCATCAATTTTCAAGAAAGTAGTAAGGTGCCCATACGTGTCCCCGGGTCCTAGATGGTATTAATAAAGAAGCCCCGTCTATTGCATTTGACCCTGTACTTCTTCTGGACGTAGCGGCAGTATGGTGCTCAAATTTATTTCCCGTTCCATCCCGAGGGTTGGGCCCACTCATCGAGAGGCCTGTGATGTGGTGAATGAGGGCATAATCAATCGATATGCAGCCTTGGAGCCACAAGTAGCCATCATGGACAAGTGCCATCAATTGGTGAACGATGAGGCTGGTTATGTTATAGCATCCAAAATGGGGAAGGCACAACAAGTTTAGGATTCCTGCCCTGGCTAATCTCGTGAACCAAAGCATTGGCTCAAATTTGGGCACACCATCTTCAATCACCTATTCCAAGTACAAGCACGGATATAACGAAGGAAAAACGTCCAATTTACCTAGGTCGTGGTCATCGAACTTGATGTTAGGAATCTCTCCGAACATATCACCCTTCTGGGGCACTTCTTCGAGGACCAAATGCATCTACAGATAGGAACAGATGACATCTACATTGGGCAGACGGACTGTTTTTCTATGTGGCCAAACATACGGGTGTAACCAGGTCAACAAGGTCACCCACAGGCCTTCTGCTACAAATTTTAGCAGGTTCAGGGGTGCGGCGGGCGATCTCTTCTTAGCCACCTTCTGGGGGGGGCACCAATTATGAGGGGAAGTACGAGGCTTCCCACCAGCCCATTTCATTTGTTTAGCCTTTCCCTTTCCCTTCCAAGATGCTGAGGATGAGCCAATTTCTTTTGCAGTAGGGGTGACTTCTCAGACCTCATCAGAGCCTATCTCTTTAGATGTTGTGTCAGGAAGAGATGCATTGGGGTCGGTAGCAGTCATCCTTTCTTGACATATGAATTCAGCGTGGCTACTGTGAAGCTTGCTCAGTCATGCCACCGATAGAGAGAAAAAAACAATGGGCTATACCAGAGGGGCTGAGGTCATAAAAACATGAGCAACAGATGAATCCTGTAGAACAATTAGTCCAAGCCTTATAGCATCCGTGAGAGAGAAATGGCCATCGAGCCCTCAATTTCCTTCATCATTATGGAAATGATAATAGATCCTCATAAATCACCTCATTAATTTCCAAATACCCATGTCATTAAATGTAGAGTGCGGTTTTCCATGTTCCCACCCTGTTCCAACAACTATTTTTGTCCATTTCACGCAACCCCTGTGCCTACCTCGCGGCCACCTATGCTGCGAGTCCTGTGCATCAACTCTGCGTGTCGTGTCCCTCGTACAGCTACTCCAGCCATATAGTTATTTGATCGGTGCCATGGAGTCTTGGTAGGCCTTTAGTTGACTTCCATTGACATATACTAGTAGGGACTCACCGCATAGGGTAGCTAGTCTGACCGCTCCACCATTGGTGATTTATTTTACCACATAGGGAGCTAACCAGCACTGTCGGAATTTCCCAAGGTGTTTCGCGAACTAGCTATGATATAGTAAGACCAATGCGTTTTTCGAAAATTCCTTCTGTCAGATATGGCGATCATGCCATGCTTTTTCTCGGGCTTTCTAAACCTAGTGATGGAATTGGGCAATGAACCTGTCTTCTTCTAGTGCTATCAGTTGTGCCAAGCAATCCTCCATAATGTCGGGATCAGCCATATTTGTGAAGGCCGAGATGCACAAGCTAGGAAAAATGTATTCCATAGGAATAACAACTTCCTTTCTGTAGACAGGCAGAAGGGTGTTTTTCCCATGAGCTTCTTACATGTGGTTTTGTAGGCCTATAGGATAGAGGGGATGCGCACGTCCCAATCACTTTGTTGCGGGTTACGGACCTTGGTGAGTGCTTGTTCCAAGGTTTTGTTGAAATCCTCTATGGTTCCATTTTCCTATGGATGGTATGGGGTACTTTTGGCATGGTGGATCTGGAATTCCTTAGTCAGAGTCTTAATTGTTTCATTAATGAAATTCATGCCTTTGTCGTTCATCAGGATCCTCGGGCACCCAATCTTGGTTAAGATATTCTCAAAAAGGAAGTGTGCCGCCGTGTTCGCAGTGTAGTCCTTGAAATCTATAGCTTTGGCCCACCTAGTAACGTAATTTGTGGCCATAATGATATATCGGGCACCTATCTTCTTACTGGGGGGTTTAATGGGGCCTACGAAGTCAATGGCCCACTTATCAAATTCCTGTAGGGCCGTCTATGGTTGCAATGGCATCTCGTCTAGGCACGAAGGTTTTCCTGTCTATTGGCATGCATCACAAGCTTTACAATATACGTGGGAGTCGCTATGAAGTGTGGGCCACCACAACCCAGCCCTTAGTATCTTATGCGCAATTTATTTTCTGGCATATTGACCACCTGCCACTCCTCCGTGGGCTTCCGCTAAAACTAAGCACTTTTCATGCTCCAATGTGAGCTGCATCACCTCATCAAATCCAGCTTGTATAAATTAATTCAATGATAAGAAGTTCAGGCATGGGTGACCAATTCATTTTTCTCGTTGTACCGAAAATTTGTAGGTGCCTCCCCATAGTTAAGAATTAAATAATATTCCGTAAAGTGCTCACAACCACCTGTAGAAAATATTTGTGCATCATGTAAGCTCTCTTTCGGGGTTAGTTTCTTCTTCACCACTTCGATTCTTATCACCTAGTTTGGGCCAAAGATTAGTTTCCTGAAGCTTTACACTATCTCAAAATCATACTCCTGAAATAGTAGTAACCATTGGCAAATATTCCCCCCCCCCCCCAACATAGGCTTATTAACTAGGTACTTTAGAGCCGAATGATCCATGAACATCTTGAATTTCCCTCCTAAGAGACAGTTTCGGTATTTCTGCAGGGCATACACCATGGCTAGTCCCTCATGCTCAGTGGTAGAGTAATTGTGTTATGCGCTAAACATTTTCCTACTAGAAAATGCAACTGGGTGGTCAATGTCCCCCTCCCCAGGCTGCATGAGGACTGCGCCCAAGGAAAACCCTGAGGCATCCATATGGACATAAAAAACCTTCGCCCAGTCAGGAAAGATGAGGATAGGTGCACAGATCATCTTTTCCTTGAGCAGCTCAAAACACTTATGACAATCCTCATCCCAAAAAAAGATATGTCCTTCTTTCGCAATTTTTCCATTGGTGATGTGATTAGTGCATATCCTTGGATAAAATACTAAATTGATGATTATTGCCACCTTGGTTGGGTCAACCATAAATCCTTGCCGACAGACCACATGTCCTAACAAGATCCCGAAAGGTACATAGAATATGCACTTCTTAATTTTTAGGGAGATTTGGTGCTTTCTACGGGCATCCAACATCATGCACAGATTCAATACATGCTTCTTTACCAATCTAAACATTGTCCAATCATCAAAGTATACCTCTAGGAACTTGTGAATAAATTCTTTTAATACTGCCACCACTACTCGTGAGAATATGGCAGGGGCATTATTGACCCAAAAGACATGACGGTGTATTGGAAAGATCCACATTCGATTTCAAAAGTATTTTTTCTGTGATCCTCAGATGTGATTCTGATCTGGTGGTAGCTTGAAAACCTGTCGGTGAATGAGTATGCTTCATGACCACCCACACTGTCAAGAATTTCATCAAAGAACTGTGTAGGGAAAGGATCATGTACACAGGCGTCATTCAACTTGCGCATGTCTACGCAGATTCTTATTTCCCCTTTCGTCTTATTTTCTTGGACCACCATAGGGCTTACCCAATAAGATTTTTCTACCGGTTCGATGATGCCGACAATTATCATTTTATCGATCTCGTCCTTGAATTTCTGCTTATATTTGGGGCTCAACCGTTAAGGTTGCTGCTTGACAGGATGCACAATAGGTTTTAAGGTTATCTGCATGACACCCAGGTCCCTGACAATACCTTTGAGCTCTGAAAAGTTTATGGGAAAAACATCCTGATATTCAATGAGCAGTTCCATGATTTTTTCAATAGTATCATCATCCCAGTAGTCCCTAATTCTAGCCATCTTGGGTTTCATTTCTGTTCCAATTTTGACTTCCTTTAATTTGAGAGGCTTGGTGATGTCTACTACTTGTAATGGGGGTCCAGCGACTGCACGTTCACCCTCAGACTCCAAGATAGTGATATTTCGCGGGTCCTTGTCATGCTCTTCCACTTATAGATTCCAATAGTTGGCAATATCCTGCATCTGTGCATCCCAAGCTAGCTCCCCACGTTTTATGCAAGGGCGCAAGTCATCAAACACTAGAGCATCTATGTCCTGTAGGGCTTCGTCTAATTTCTCAGTCCCACCTATCAAGCCAAACATCCCCAAAAAATCTTCCCTCATGGTATCCCAATGGCGAGTACGATGGTGTAGCTCTGCATCCAAATACCACATGGTGGGGATAGGTCCCAAGGCATGGATAAACATGTCGACCCATTCATCCCAAGTCCTTTCGCACCATGCTTCCATCCATACCGAAAATTGTTGGCGCGGGTCCCCGCGGCCAAGGAAAATATCCATAGGTAGGTTGACCAGAGGTTCGAACCTTAGGATTGACATTCTACGACTGTCCTCCCAGTCCTGGAAAATCCCCTTATGAGTTTCCCACCATCGCGCAGGGGTCGCACGAATAGCCATGTTAAGCACCCACATCCTTCAATCCTTGGGGACTTCTGCTTGGAATACCTTAAGAAATTACTTGATACTACCAGAATCATCAAAATAGGGCAACTCTCTTACCTCTGAGGAGATGCAGTAGAAGCTCTTTGTGATTTTCAGGCATCGTAGTGCAGATACATCATGCAACCGGTTCTACCAATTTTTGATCTCCCCGTCTGAGTCAGAGAGACATTCACTGCCCTTCTCCTAGAAAATCATGCCATCCATGGTAGGGTTGATCCAATCCTCATTCTGGGTAGTTAGCTTGTATATCTGGTCAACATCATCCCCTTCGTGCACTGATTTTGTATACCACTCGCCCTTTGTTGGATCTAGAGGGACTATTACTCACGTACCTTCGTTTTAAAAAATTATGGTTTGCCTTTTTAAATTGATAATACCCCCCATGTCTATAGCCCAATCCAACCCCAAGAGCACAGGTTAAGGTTCTGCATCATCTACAATTTGAATCACCTCAAATTCTGTGTACACCTTAAATCCCACTATGTCTACCATAACCTTTGATAGTCATCCTAGCGGTATGATCTTCTGCTGGTTCACCATGCGAAGCTGTATAGTAGATCATTCCAGCTTGGGTTCTCCCATCCTCTACCAAGTCTGTTTAGGGAGGACATTCACATCGGATCCTAGATCAAGGATGAACTGATCCATTTCATAATCTTTGATCTGCGCAGTTAGCCGCATTTCCCGACCAGTCCTCTTATTATGCTTATAAAGTTTGTTAACATCTCTTACTTCTGTGGGTGGGGCACTCTTTTCTACACAACCGTCGATCATTGCTTGGAGGTTCTCGACTTCCTTCTGGTTTCATAGTAACTTCATACATGCCTGTAGGAACAACTTTACTTCTTCTTCTGCTTTCAGGTCTGCCAGGGTTTTGGAGTTAGGCACCTCTTTTTTGGTAAATTATTTTCCAGCTTCAAGGAAGGTTTCTTTTTCTTTTTTTAAGTCCAGGCTTTCCCTTTTCTCAACTTCTTTTCTGATAAGTGGTTCGGTCATGGATTTTTCCTTAGCTCCTCCCGTGACCATGCCACCGCGGGTAATTATGTTAATATTGGGCCCCTCATCGTGCGCTTCTTCCTTAACTCTTTGCACATTCTGCGTCAATGTTTATTGTTTTTCCTCCATCTTCGCTATTAGGACAGGACAATATTCGATCACATGATCTAAATATCTGCAATATCTACAAGATTTTCGTGCAGGGTTCGGACACTCCCTTGTGAAATGTCCCACCTCTCCACAGTTGTAACAGATCAGTTGCCCTCTTCCCCGTCCTGTGCTTCCACCTGTTCCCCCCCCCCAGCCCCGTGCAGGGGAACCTCCTCGTCCAAAGGGAGATAGTGGTGTAGAAGGGTCAACCTATACCCTATACAAGTTTCCTCTATTTACCATCAAATCATATGTTCGGAAATTGTGCTCATCATGTCCTACATACGAGAAAAATCTACACCACTACTGCTTTAGTTCTGGGACATAGGCACTGAGTCGGGGGTAATGGTTTGTATCATGCAATCCAACCACTCGACAGTCTGCACACCATAACTTGGGGCTGCTTGATCCCGCAACCTCTTTGGGGCGTAACGGGTTAGGTCCCCCAGCCTGCATGTAGTCTAATAGCATAGGGCATTGGTCCTTGGTGTGACCTGATACCCTGCATCGTATGCACCAAATGTCTATACTGGCTTCTTTTCCCTGTTATTTTTGTAGATTCTAGATTTTCGAGTGCATTGCCTCTAACTAGCCCTGGATATGATGCACCCTGAACTGGGCATTGTCCCTTGGCACAACTTCTAGCTTCATGGAAATTTCCAGGGCCTTTTCTTGTTTATCAATCGTCTGCTAGCCCATAGGCCTGCACAGGTGTGGTAATAGTATGGAAAAGAACCATTCTTTGTGTTGTCTATCTTCATACTTAAAATCCCCATCCCTGATAACTTTCTTTAGTTGTTGATCGGCCTCCCATACTGATTTTGTAGGTCCTTGTCAGAAATATTTCAAGTCAATCTCCAGTTGAGAGTAGGAATTTGGCTTCCGAAACTGTTGTTTTAAGGTGTCCTTTATTTCCTGTATTGATGGATCCGCATGCTGGCTGACATACCCCATGAACCAATCCAAGTCATTTCCTTCAAAATCTAGGGACATTTGCACCCTTTTTATAGCATTTCTAGCAACATTCTGCGCAGTCCATACTGATTCTTCTATGAACCAAAATCGGTCCATGTCCTCGTCGCCCACACCCTTAAAGGTAGGTAGCTTCATGTGCGTGGCTATGTCGTCTTCTGGGGGTGGTGGTGGGGTGGGAGAGTTCTTATCCTTTCGTGGATTTGACCGCGGGATGACCAACAGACTAGTTCCCTTATGCATAGGTAGCTCTCTTAGGGGACTATATAACAATCGGTCCCCTTCTTGGTTAACCTTGTAATATTTACCGCTTCATGTTGTACTTTCATTCTAATTGTAGGTCATTCACATGGTATGACTTTACAACACACCTTTTTCGCACAATAGTATCTTAATTAATAGCGGTAGCATTTTCAAGAACTTACCTCTAAACCATTTGAAGAATCTTCGCTCAACTTCAGAATAAGATACGAATTGATCAACTGCGAACTCAGTTACAAATCCTCCAAAAACACTATCCACCCAGTGATCTACGGTTCACATGATTTTTTTATCATCCCTTTCCAACTATTGGATCAATTCAGGAGTCCACTGTGTAACCTGATCATTCTTTCCACAGGTATGGAACTCTGCTAACCTTGCTAACCACTCTTGTAATTAGTCTGTGAAGGTTACAAATAAAATCTCATATACTTTGGTAAATATATACTTTTTTTTCCACACTTCGCAGTCAGCCTCATACTTTGATTCACTTTTGAGGAAAATTCCTGGATCTATCTCTTGAACCAGTCTTCAAGTTTAGACTTCTTTGGCCACCAGTGACCTCATGGCATTACCCTATTTCTCTCAAAATTCTCCCGGTCCCAGCAATGGAACCATTTGTTGGCTTGAGGAGTCCTGACCTAGGTTCGGATTTAAGGTTTGCCAACAAACCCCTATACTACTGGCCCTTTTGGCAATGACCTGCTTGTACACGCCAAGGTCTCACCTGAAGTAATATGGGAGGGTGTTGGAACCAGGTTTCTGTACCCTTGTAATGGAGGCGGCCTTGGTTAAGATCTATCAAACTTGCGCAGAGGGAATCTTATTGCAGAACCGTTAACAATATACGTGCAGAATGAGAAGTTCATAAACCCACAGATAGCATAAATAAGCAACTACTATTAATCAAATCTTAGTAATATCTTCGCATCCACATGTGCATGAATACAGATTCACCAATTAAATCACCGTAATGATAGGAACACAACCAATATATAACACCGAGATGCGATCAATAGATTTATCATTCATTAGCTTCAAAATCCACTTACATACCCAATTCCCAACTCGTGAACATAGCCAACGGGGTCCACACATAGCAAGACTAAGGATCTTCGTGCACACAGCCAGCCATAGTCCTTACCCAATTACAACCCAAAACAAATCTCAACAGTTTGCAACAAGCATCAATCAATCTTAGCATATCTCTAGACTCGATCTATCCATTTATTTATAGCATCTTATCATGAGCTATCCTATGGTCTGCAAACCATGGTTTGCAGACCCTAGGTCTACCCGTTTGACCCATTACAATCCATTAGGGGTTTGACCCACCCCAAACCCCCTCTGCTAGACCAAATAGTACCAAAATATTACAAAACTTGGACAAAAATAGGGTTAGGAACCCTTGTTCCAACATAACCCCTTCCAATGAGAACCCTATTTCTTTTCCTGGATTTTGAAATGTCAGCCCTCCTTATATGGTTACATTGTCACTTCCTAGATTCACGATAGGCTTACTGATTTGGTTGTTCTCAACTTATTTAATCTCAAATACCAAAACTATTCCACCTCAACCAATCTCTACACCTCAACCATGTTCTTCATCTCAACAAGACCAACCATTTGTTGACTATTTAATTTCTTCACCCAAAATGTATTCTTCCCTTTCTCCATCTTCAATTGGTAAAATATTTGTTGTTATTAACCTAGTGGCTAATAAGAATAAGAAAATGAAGAAGAAGAAGAATAAGAAGAAGAGAGATAAGAAGGAATTAAACCAACCAACCATTACTCTGAGTATGGAAAATGTTGAGGAGCAATCGAAAATATGTCACAAGCCCAAATTCCCTTGCAATATTTGTAAGGGTAGCCACCTTTTGATTGATTCTCCTAGTATTCCAAAGGTATTAGAGGTGTGGTTTACAAATTATTATCAACCTACTATTTTTCCATCAACAAGTGATTGTCAAGAACTAGGGAAACATGGTAAAATTAGGTATCCATGTAGGTTATGCGAAGCGAGTCATAAAATTCACCATTTTCATCATATGGATGAGGCCTCAAAATTGTTGGAAAACCTTACTGTTTCTCAACAAAAACTTCCAAATGGTTACCATATGCTTTCTCCCAACCTATCATTATTTGAAAAAGTGATTGATCTAGTTCTGAATATAGTCAATCCTACTCTTTCATTGGTAAGTGAAACACATAACACTCAGGTTGATGAACCGTTGGTTGATCAAGTGGTTGAATCGATTCCACAATCAGTAGGTCCCATTCTCCCTTTAGAGAGTGAAATTGATACTGATCAGGTTCTTTTTATTAGTTAAAATTATTCTACACAAGTGGCCATTCTACCTATTTATACCTAACTCCCTCCAAGTACTGAGGTCATTAGTAGACTTTTAAAACTTCATATTCCATCTTCCACCCCTTTCCTAATCATTGTGAAGGCTTATCGTAAGAATGTGTGTCGCAGAAATGTAGATGAAGGTTCTTCTGTTAGTATTTTATCCTCAACTGCTTGGCAATATTTGGGTTCCCCTTAGCTTGTGCCTGTTACACATAATTTTTTGGCTTTTAACATAACCATCAGTGAACCTTTAGGGATCCTTCCTAAGTTTCCCATTACCTTGGAAGGTAAAATTGTGTGTATTGATGTTATGGTAATCCAAGGCCCTTTAGATTTCAATTTTCTCCTTAGGTGAGACTATGTCTATGGCATGAAATTTATTGTGTCCACACTCTTTCAAGTGTTTTATTTCCCTCACAATGGAAACATTGTGAATATTGACCATATTTCCTTCGTTGGAGCCTTGATTTGACTACTAGCCATCCGAAAACCCTGAACATTCCTTATATGCAAGTGGTATCTACCCCACCATGGGTTAATTATGTGGAAACGTGTCCCATGTTTTCAGTTACTAATGAAAGCGAGCCTCTCACTGTTTTCTCGAATTATTTTTACATAGTTACGATAATTGACATGATGAACACTTCAATGGGGAAATTTGAACCCGATTTTCTTATCCCTATTGATCCCCTTGACATGTGTTCCTTATAAATAATTTTTCTTCCATCTGATGAAGACGTGTTGGAAGCCATAATCGAGGTGTGTCCCTTGGCATGTGTTCCTTCCATTTGTAAGCCATGATCAAGGTCCCCATGAGGATGGTTCTTTTATTGTGTCAACCTCATTAAAAAATGAAACAAGTTCCCATGAGGATGGTTCTTTTACTGTGTCAACCTCATTTAAAAATGAAACAAGTCCACATGAGGATGGTTCTTTTACTATTTCAACCTTGTTAAAAAATGAAGCAAGTTCATATGAGGATGGTTCTTTTACTATGTCAACCTTGTTAAAAAAAGGAAACAGGTCCCTATGAGGATGGTTCTTTTACTGTGTCAACCTCGTTAAAAAGTGAAATAGGTCCCCTTGAGGATGTTTATTTACTATGTCAACCTCGTTAAAAAATGAAACAGATCCCCATGAGCATAGTTCTTTTTCTTATTTCAAGTTCGTTAAAAAATGAAATAAGGTGATATGAGGATGGTTCTTTACTATATCAACCTCGTTAAAAAATGAAACAATTGTTGGACACTGGATAAGCCAACGCTCCCCGTGTGTTTCGTGACATGGACTAATCACCTCTCATGGATCATTATCTATGGTGATTCGATCATTGACTAATACCTTGTTGTCAAGATAAATCCCTTTTGTGGATTGAGGAAATCTCTATAGACCTATAGTGGGTCTAGCAACATGAGATACTTTCTAATGCAAATCTCTCTTAACTAACATTCACAATGTGATCATGAAAGAGATAGAAGTAAATTTTTCCCAACGTTATGTTTGAATCCATTAATGATGACCTTGAGCCGCAATCCTTTTAGGCTTGCTCCCTACTACTTATGGCACACGAATACCTGTGGATGATCAATAGGTAACAAAAAACGTAATCCAATACATAACAATCATAAAACTTAGCTATCTAGTAGATTGCGGAGTACCAAAATATTTGCATAAACAATTAGACAAATATAGAAAGAAAACATCAGATGTTTTATTGATAAATATAAATGGAAGAGCTTACAACCAAGGCCTTGATGTTGGAGGCCTCCTTTGGTGAAAATTTGAGTCCTTCACTAAAGCTATAAAGAATTCCTTCTCCCGAACAATTAGGCATTATCAAAATGTGAGGATGTAAAGGGAACGAGAGTTCAGACTAGCCCAACAATGACCAACGAGCCTAAAATTATTGGAAGGAGGAGCATGAATTTATAGGAAGGGAAAATAGGTTGGGAGCCCATGAAAGGAGGAGGAAGGTCCACTTTATAAGGGATAAACCCCCCATGGATGAGATAAAAGCTCTAAAATTAGAGAGCTTGACTCTATCACCACCGTTTAACAACCAACTCACTGCCCTCGAACTTCTAGAGGTCGAAGCTTCTCCTCCATTTGAGGAAAAAATTCCAGAAAGGGATAAGCATGGTTTTCCAAGAAATAAGGGCACTAGCTGCACTAAGCCAGAACAATCAATATGACATCAACACAAGCATGAAACCAGGAAATACGCTGACCCAAGGAACTAGGATTTGGACAAATTTTCTTCAGTAATATTCCAAGGAAGTTTTATTTGAATCTTCAGGGGATGTATTAACATATTTATTCATGGTGGAAACATTGCACAGGATCTATCATGGGGCATTTTAGGATCAGGGACAGGAAAATGATCATGGTGAAAAATTACTGCGTAATAGATTCCCCCTAAATCATGAAGGGAGAATGAGGAGTGATGGCTGAAATGCTTTATGAATCAAGGTAAACAGCTCAGACCACCTCCGGAAAACCTGCCAAATCAAACATATTACAATATATGACATCTCTGGTATGAATATGCCTAACCACATAACTCTGCACTAGTCATAAAATAACACATGAACCCACCACATAGTCGCAACCATCCATCTAAAGAGATCATATAAATGGATCCGAAGTATGGACATAGCCATCCTTATAGATAGGATCATGTATACAATTAGGAATACTCAATAACTTCCCGCAACCTAGATAAAAAATCAGATGTGATCAAGGGTCTTCACCACGATCTCAATCAACCCAATGTACGAATATAGCCATGAAATAAATGTGTTGGTGTAGAACATGGTTGAAACCAACTAATTACCGGTCAATGATGAAAATCATTAATAGGTACGAGAGGGACCACCAATAATGACGATGGATCTCAAGGTACAAAAACACAATCTACAAGCGCGAATTAATGTGTTGAAGTTGAACACTTTAAGAATAATTTGATTGAAGGCCAAAGATGTGAAATTGTTGTCGAACATGAAGAACTTTCCATTGAGGCATGCAAGCTATAATGCACTAAGAATAAGTTTCTAAATCACCTTCCTAGATAATGAGCTTAATTTGAATGAAAGTGATTTTTCGAAGGAGGTCCATGATGATTCCCACATCATCAACATGAATCAAAAGATCTCTTAAGATGATAGGAGTGATTCGGGATTGTAATAGAGGAGGTCAGATAAATAAAGTATGTTTGAAAAAAATGGCTTCTCTTGAACATATTAGCGACACGACTATGGAGAGTGGCAGCATTTTACTCAAATAGGATTAGAGATCATGTTGAAAAAAATTCGGTAATAAAATGAGAGGAAAATGGATTTCCCAAACGCATGGAGGAAAAGTGATGAATGTAGTATGTCCCCAACCCGACTTGAACTGCATATGAGTGTCATGATCAAGAGTGACAAGCTGCCTAAAATAGACATAAGATGTTCACTTTCAATTTTTCCCCATTATTTCTAATGAGTACCTCTTTATTTTTTATACCCAGCATGAAGAGGATAACATATGTTGAGCGTTTAAGTTTATTCTTCGAATGAATCCACCCTTGTAAGTTTAACGAGCCCTAGGAAGGAGGAACTCGGTCTCGTCATGGTGACAAGTCTTTCGTCGTTTAATATTTAATGAGTCCAACGAAAGGGTAACTCGGAAAATTTTCATGTTTAATGAGTTTGAAAAGAAATAAAAATAAAGCTCCATCATTCCCTTTTCGTAAATCGTCTCTTGAATCCAAAAAGGTATAAAACAATATTCAAGAGAGCCTCTTGACCATGTTCAATCAAGGTATTCCTTTTTCATAAATAGTAAATCTCAGCACAAAAAAGAGGTAAACGTATACTGAGATCATGTCAATTCATTCACTTTAACAAGTTTGAAAAGACAAGTACTCGACAATATTTTCATTTTTCAAGGGTTATAAAAGAGCTGAAAGTTGACTCCAAGGGGGTTCATTTTTCATAAATGTTTACCAAGCCTGAAAAAGAGATAAAATACAACTTTTTTACATCATAAATAATCACCAACAATGTGAAAGTACTGTTGCTACACAAAAACTTCAAACATCACTGATATCAAGGAAAAATAATAAAATAATGGTGAAATATTTCAATAATCTAGAGATAGACCAAAAAGTGAATTCATTTTCACCTTTCTATTTTGAGAAGTGCATTTTACCCATTTTCCCTCTGAACTTCAAATCAATGGTGCATCTGATCCAAGACACCATCCAGCGATCCATCAGCGTCAAGTAAGAGCTCTAAGAAACCTCTTCATTTTAATTCCATTCATTTAGCATTTAGCTTTATAAATAGGGATATGGGCAGAAGGATTTAAAATCTCAAAATCGCTCATGGCTAGCATAGTTTTGATCTATCGGACCCACATTGGTCATGTTTAGGCCATTAGGGCAGCATGCCTCTAGCACCAAATTAGTTCGGATAGTCGCGCTAGCCACAAGGAGTATTTTGAAACAAGAAATCCACCCATTTCTATGGATAATTTCCAAAATTACTCCGATGAAAGCTCCTAAAATTCCTTTTAAAAATGCTTTCAGGTGTTTTCCTCAGAGATGGCGATTGAATTTAAAGAACGAGGCCATGAGGTGGAAGACCACCAAGCATTGTGAGACCAAAATTGCGTGAATGCATTGCGCGATTGTGGTTTACAAAAATTCTTCTAGACATCACAACTGAGAGCTTAGCTGGAGCTACTCCCATATTTTATTGGTTTATGGGATGTGGTGAAGAAACATTTACCGGAGAACATAAATAATTACCAAGAGGAATAATTAAACATAACCAGCAAAAAATCATAAACACAGATGTTTAATCGGGAAAAACCCCAAACTCCGGGGAAAACCCATCCTAATGAAATTTAATTAGCCTTGGCCAAAACCCTGGCCAATCCAGCCAAGTGAGCCTTCACATCTCACATCCAGGCCTACCTTACAATGAAGTCCTCCGAGCTTTTTATAGGCTCCATTACATGCAATACCATGTGCCCCAAAACCATCACTATTTAACTCGGTCAAACTTGACTATAATTGCAAGTCAATTTACCTAAAATTCCCCCCTTAAACTTGACTTGGGGTTTCCTAACTAAATCCAGCCAAAACTGCTAAGTGAGACAACCCCACTCACTCTAGCTCCTCCCCAATCAAATTTTTACCTAGGGTAATTTTTAACTTGAAATCCCCCCTATCACCTAGGTCTAACCCAAACTTTACCAGTGATTACCTAGGGGTACCCATGCCATACCAGGTCTTACAAAAGTATGCCCATTTACATGTAATAAAATTTGACTCCATTGTAATATTTCTATACCTTGTTGCTATCTTCATATAATCACCCTCTCAACTTGACAGATTTCATGTGTGATGGTCTCCTAGCCCAGTGAAATTTGGTGGCCTCCCTTATCCAAACGTGGTGACTTCATCTCTATCACGATTACCTTTGGCATAGGCTTCCTCAGGTCCAGTGTAAAGCAATGTAATACTCCTGTCAGAACATAATTTTCATTGTCATTGACGATGATGTCCAACCTTTTTCTGCCACAACAATTAGATCTCTCCTTTGCCAACACCTCCACATGGTAGCGCTCTACCTGCTCATGGTGCTTCATGTACTTTTCGATAACACATCAGCTTCCACCCCCAACAAATAGCATGATTACTCCTCGATCTGCTTCAACAAGTCTTGGGCTATCACTCCGAGCGACCTATGCCACCACTATTATATCCTTCAAAACATCGTAAACATGCCACATTGATGATAGAAGCGTTACTCGATCTCGTTAACGAAGACCTTGGTGAACATGGAGGGGAGCTCGCAGATATTGGGGTGGAATTTGTAGTACTCGACGGCTATGGCTTCCATCTCGATTCCCTCCACCTGAGACCGCAACACCATTTGTGTTCCCTGCACCACAGACTGTTGGGTCTTGGTAACTGCAATGTAAGAAGATGGCAAAGGGAATGCTATCAAAATTTCCTTCACCGCCTCAAAATAGGTCCGCTTGTCGACCTTCGAAATCCATTTTGCACCAATATTTTCCCTTCCATTCAACACTATCCCAGAAAAACTCTGCATCAACCATACGACCATGTCACAGGAACCAGATCTGATATATAACCCATTTATCCCTTTTATTAGGTTGCATTTCACCCTCATGTAAGCCACAATTCGAGGTAGTGTGCGACACTTATTCATTCCACAGTTTCCTGTGGTTCAAAGATTTGGCATCGACATTCGTGGGGCATGCAACTCTAACTCATAGTTCAGACCCCACATTAATTGATGGGGTCCATCGTTCTAAAGGTGACACATGACAAACATTAGATAGACCATTGTGCTACTTATGTAGACCATGCCATAAATTGTCACCTGTTCCTTACCATGGAGACCGCTCTTAGTTTCAAATCCTAAAGAGATCATTTTGCAGGAAGTAGAAAAAAATCGATGCTTGGTTTCCAAGCCTCACGATGGTTCTTCTCTCTAGCTACTTGTGCCTAGATTTTATTTTCTAATAAAATCAACATCGATCTCTATAACGTGTCCGTGAGCTCTCCATTACAACTTTACCACTAGTCACAAAGTAGTATCACAACCATGCTACCTTTCCTGGGCTATTGGATACATTTTCCAGCTCTTCTAAACCCTTACATTCTAGATCTAGATTTACATTAGTGCAACAAATCATATCTCCATTCACATCTCCATTCATAGGCCAGTAAAACCCTTGGCTACAAAAGCATACTTCTGAAGCCAAATATGGCTCTAATACCAAATGCAGAAACATTTTCCGGAGAACATAAATAATTACCAAGAGGAATAATTAAACATAACCAACAACAAATCATAAACATAGATGTTTAACCAGGAAAAATCCCAAACTCCAAGGAAAACCCATCCTAATGAAATTTCATTAGCCTTGGCCAAAACCCTGGCTAATCCAGCCAAGTGAGCCTTCACAGCTCACATCCAGGCCTACCTTAGAATGAAGTCCTCCGAGATTTTTATAGGCACCATTACAATGCAATACCATGAGCTAAAAACCATGGGTTCATAATACCATGTGCCCCAAAACCATCACTATTTAACTCGGTCAAACTTGACTATAACCGCAAGTCAATTTACCTAACATGTGGACCGACAATTATTTTTCATCAAGGACCAAGAATTGGAATTAGATGTGATGGAAATATATTTCATTATAGGTTTTTCCAGGAGAGGGGATAGAATCCGACTCTCTGAAGCTTGCACATGGGGTGAGAGTACTAGTATTCTCATCCATAGACACTATCCTAGGGCTTCAAAAACTAAGAGCAATAAAATAGGTATTTCCTCTATCAGAGTGCTTCCCTTATGCACAATTCTTAATTGCATAACTAGAGTAGCAGGATTCCATGCGTTGCATGAGGTAATAGAATCTCAATTCCAGTACGCGGTGGACTGTCTGGTCCAGACAATGTTTAACTGGTGTGAGGGATTACTGGCCAATATGAAGAGCCAATTCACCAAGTGAAAGATAGGGTGGCTAAAAAAATTCAGGTACAAGTCCATCTTGGTGACCTTCTTCTTAGAGAGAGTACCATTGTTTTAGTACCAGCAGTTGGAGATCCATGATCTAGCCCCAAGGGACCTAACACTGATGAGGTGGTGTGAGATCATGCCCCGACAGGGTGGGGGCCAACAAATACATTTCCTGACAGAATTTTTCAATTGGTTGTATCATCACCTTATCATGGATGAGGAATTTCCATATTTCAACATCGACTTCAAAGGAAATCTGGATCTTCCTATTCCACTAGGTACATGGTGGACTAATACAAGTAAAAATTGTTTTTTTTTTTGGTTTTTGAATGTTTTTGTTATGTATTATGAAAATTAAAATTATGATGTTTTTACATATATGGGTCCTCAAAGACCACCTAATATGTCACCGATGGTGTGGAGGGTAGCCCGACCGGTAGAGGATGCTCCTTATGAAGAGGGATCATATAAACTAGCCGAGTTAGAGAGGAACTTGTTTGAGGAATCCTAGAGTATGCTACCTATGATGAGATTCCTCTGTGCCTCTAGAGTCATATGGTCGGGGTTCTGAGTAGACTACATCGATTACTCTAGCGAGTTATTCGAGTAGTCGCCTACTATCATCAGCACCATGTGGGCGAATAACAGCCTTGTTTTCACATTTTTTGTACTAATGTAGGCTTCGGTAGCCATTTTTGTAACACAACGGATATTTTTGATATTTTGGATGTAACACACCTGACAAACCTAATATATATATATATATATATATATATATATATATTCATGCATGTTTCTACAACTATTTTTGTATCATAATGATGTGTTGGTTTCTTACATATTGCGCAAATTTCTATCTAATACTTTATTTGCTAATGTATCTGTTAATGTGTTTAAACGTCTTGGAATATGTTGATATGTGATCAAATCAAAATGTATTTCCAATAATCAAACACACAAATCATACGCAAAATTTGAGGATTTCACACAGAAGAATGTCCATTTAATTGTAACACAACGAGTTGTGAGTCTATCTTAAAAACCAAATCTTTAATCCCGAGATCAATAGCATCCGATAATAGCTCCATTACGACACTATATTTGACAAAAATTTTAGTTCTTCGACCCAAAGAAATACCTCGTAAATTAATCAACTCACCATCAGGGGAAAGATTTCCCATGCTGCAAAAGACAGGTTCCGTGTGCTATGACAAGCACCATTAGAAAAACCAACGTAATGATTTGAAAACATCAACAAACCAAGTGGAACACAAGGTGAGCAGAGGAAACATGTCTGCAAAGAAAAAAATCACACCAAAAATCAACTTAAAGCCCACTAATGAGTAAAAAACTAATGTACAAAGTATCACACTCATGATTAAGAGTAATATTTTTTCAGGTAGAGCCCATTCTGAGGCTCAGCCAAGGGATTTATTTTGTAATCTTCTAGCGCATAGGCTCCTTGTTCCAATACTTGTTGAAAGGTATAGGGCCCATGCCACATTGGCTTGAATTTTCCAAATCCCAATTTATCATGAGCTTGGTCATAAATTAACACCAAGTCACCTTCGGATAAAATACGAGGGTTGACAGATTTGTCATATTGATATTTAAATCGTATTTTTTGTGCTTCAATAACCAAAGCATTAAGTCTAAGGGTATCATCAAGATGCTCGAGGTAAAGCAACCGTTCCTCCTCTAGTGAAGTACCAGGAAGTAGCTCGACAACTAGTTTTATAGAATGGATTTCACACTCGATTGGGAGTGTGGCCTCCATACCATACATAAATTGGAATGGTGTGAATCCAGTGGCAGTCTTAGTAGAAGCTTGGTAGGCCTGCAGAGCTGAGAAGAGCATGAGATGCCAATCTCGTTTGGGCTTTCCAATGGTGCGTTGAAGCATGGTCACAAAAAATTTGATAAAAACTCAACTTAGCCATTGGCCTGTGGATAATAGGGGTGGAGCTACTGTGATGTAACCCCAACTGAGCAGCGAGCTCTATCATCATATAATTTCGAAAGTGAGAGCCATGGTCAGTGACAATCACTTTCGGGACACCAAACAGAGCTATGACATGATTGAATAGGAATTTCATCGTAGTTAAACCTTAATTATTGTATGTAGGCATCACTTTGGCCCATTTAGTGAAATAATAAAAAACAATTATATTATAACCATGCCCCAACCGAGCGAGGGTTACAGGTCATTAAATATATGCCCCATTTCATAAAAGGTCTGATAGTCACAACATAGTGCAAGGGTGAGGGTGGGACGCGCTCTTTCCGAGAGTAGATCTGATAGTCATGGAATTTTTGTACTGAAACAGTGCAGTCTTTAAAAATATAAGGCCAAAAATACCCTGCATGAAGGATATTTTAGGCGGTGGCATAATTGGACATGTGACCACCACAGGCCCCAAAGTGGTAGCCATTAAGAACATTGTCAGCTTCTTCGAGAGTCAAACATTAACAAAAGACAGAGTCAATACCATTGCAATAGAGAGTGTCTCAAATGATACAATAAGGTTGGGACTGATAGAGAATCCTTCATCGCTCAGAGTGCGATAACTCTGGTAAAAAAATTTGGGTTTGGGGATAAACAATGATGTCTCCATACCATCGATCAAGAATACTAATGATAAAGAGAGACTCATAGGGGACCACATTAGGGAAATTTTGAGGTCTAAAATGGGCCTCCTAAGAAAAATGTACAACAAAAATAAACTTTATAAGAACCAATAGGATTCAAGATGATGATGGTAAACTATGATGATCTACCATTTTTTAAGTAAAAGGGTAAAAATATTAAAAAATAATAAAATAATAAAACCACCATCTCATATTTTTAACTTATCTTCTGAAATTTTTTACTCAAATTTTATGGAGACTGTTATTTAAAATTACCCTCATCCACAAAATGCAAGTGTTGCATACTTTTGATGGACCCTCCTACACGAAAAATGAGAAATACATGAAAAACATTATTGCAGTCACATTTTTCATGTATTTCTCATTTTTTCGTGTAGAAGGATCCATCAAAAGTATGCAACATGGGTACTCCTTGGACGAGAAATTAAATTTTTCATCCAAAAATTACTCCTGCTCGAAATTTGAGTAAAAACTTTGGGAGATAAGTTGAAATATGAGTTCAAAAAGTAGATTTTCTTTTTTCCCTCTAAAATTTGATGATGTAATCAAATCTTATTTTATTATTTCCACTATTATTTTATAATTTCCTTAGGAATCCCATTTTAGACATCAAAATTCTCCTAATGACTCATCAAGAGGAGTGGTATCATTTGTAGTGGGAAGATCACAAATCAACTCAACAAAAACCTGGGATTTCTTAAACTTAGTAGTAGTGAATTCCAAGTCGAACTCTTGAAGGATGACAATCCATTTCTAGTACTTTTTCCCAATAAAATGACGTGTGAGAATGTAATTCATGGGGTTACAATTAAAAATCACCAATTTTTTGCGCATGAGGATATAGTGATGAAAACGAGGAACAACGTGGAAAGCAACCAACGTGAGCTTCTCTATATGAGCATAACAGGTCTCAGTATAGACCTTGATCTCATCAGGAGGACAAGATGCACTGATATAAACATTATCAACAATCCTTGGCTTGACATAGATTTGGATTGGAATTTTTGGAGTAATATTTCCCATGTTTCCTTCAGAGAGAACTTCATGAATGAAGATGGGATTTTGAAATGGGCCAGTCGGTACGGAAAAAATATGGGAATCTAGACAAGCATATATGTCACTTGGGATTGGGAGAAATGGGGAACGATGATGCCCATCATCCCACGAGGTTTCTTCAAGAGAAATTACCTCCATGATACTTTTGTCGGTGGGGAAAATATCATTCAAGGGATCATCAGATTCCCAAGAACCAAACTAGGGATATTGTACAAAAGTGTCCAGAGAGGAAACCAAATGATCATTGGTCCTGGATGCAGCCTCAGAAGTCATGAGAATACTTTGATACATTTTATCATCTGGGCTTAGAGGCATAAAGTCACCAAAACTCTCAAGCTAGTTGGGATTGGGAACAATCCATGTATCGTGACCAGATGAAGTCATATTGACAGAGGCAACATTCAGATGCGGGAGTGGAAAAATTCCCATAAGGGATGAGTCTTTGAATAGACCCGACTGGATGTTCTCATGGGGGGTAGAAGTCCTCCCAACATAAAAAATATTTCCCATTGAAGAATCAGAGGAAAAAAAATCCAACTAATCGATAGTCACGCTATTTCCCTAACGAGCGAAATGGAGGACACGAAAAAGGGTGGAAACCACACAAACCATAGCATGCGTCCAATTGCGTCCAAGAAGGAGATTATCATTTAGGTTGGAGTATACAACTTTAACTTCCAATGTTGTTGTTTTTCCCTCCAACGGGATGGACAACGCTTTGAGAATATCGTACGACCGACAACCTCTACTATCGAAAGCTTCCAAGGTATTCAGGGAATGACTCAATAGGGGAGAGTTGATGGCTTTCCAGCATGCGAAATACATGATTTAGGTCGAAGTGCCTTCATCAATGACAATCCAATGAATATTATTTCCCATCAAGGAAACTTGAATCAGAAAATCCACCTGAGATGGGAGGCGAGGAACTAAATTCTCGAGATTGAAATTAATAAGATTAGAATCTACGGGATCAATCCCTCCAATAGCGGAGATTAGTGCCTTCCATTGTGGTGGATAATACTGAAGGACCTCCAAAGCTGACATCACCGAAGGTGCTTGAGCGAGATCCTATACAGCATTATATTTTTGTGAAGCTCTCAAATTCAGATTATAGGACGACTTCCGAAGAACACCTTTTGGGGGATGTTGAATGATGGAGTCACTACTGGGTCTCTCAATCTGGAGAGGACCAGAGGTAGGGGGCATGGAAGAGGAAGTTGATTTGTAACTTCCAATTCCATAGGAGTCTTGGATGGATTAGGGTAGTATTTCGATCTCGTAGTAATGGCGATAGGTTCCGTTCTAGCCATGAAAACCTTAGAGTTTCCAGATGATTGAGCTTGATCTACCATTTGCGCCTCTTGAGAAGGGAAAGGTTCTTTCAAAATAGCCAAAGTCCCAGGTGCGCCCTTCAGAAGATGGGTAACTTCAGCACTCTGAGGACAATCTTGGTGTAATGATCATCCATTAGGGGAATTTTGAGGTCTAAAATGGGCCTCCTAAGGAAATTATAAAATAATAGTGGAAATAATAAAATAATATTTGATTACATCATCAAATTTTAGAGGGAAAAAAGGGAAAAAACTACTTTTTTCAACTCATATTTTCAACTTATCTCCCAAATTTTTTACTCAAATTTCGAGCAGGAGCACTTGTTGGATGCAAAATTTAATTTCTTATCCAACAAGTACCCATGTTGCATACTTTATATGGGTCCTGCTATACGAAAAATGAGAAATAAATGAAAAACATGATTGTAATCACATTTTTTTATGTATTTCTCATTTTTTGTGAAGCAGGGTCCATTGAAAGTATGAAACATGTGTACTCCTTGGATGGGGAATTAAACTTCACATCCAACAAGTACTCCTACTCGAAATTTGAGTAAAAAATTTGGGAGATAAGTTGAAAATACAAGTTGAAAAAGTAGTTTTATTATTTTATTATTTTATAATCTTTTTACCCTTTTTCTTAAAAAATGGTGAATCATCCCCCATGGTTGAAATCATCATCTTGAATCATATTTTTTCCTAAAAAGTTTATTTTTGTTGTACATTTTTCTTAGGAGGCCCATTTTAGACCTCAAAATTCCCCTAATGCATCACATATCAAACAAGGATATTTAGGCTTACGTGTTGAAGAATCGTTAGCAGCTGACTTCTTCAAATCCTGTTTAGGGTTATCGAATTTGGAATTTCATTTACCCTTTTTCTTACCTTTCGAGGATTTATCTACTGTGGTAGATTGAACAACATTTATCTAAGAGGTTTTGCCAGGATTCTTCTAGTTACTGGAAGGAGTGGAGGGCACAACAGAAGTAGTGGATTTAGACTTTGAAGAACTTTTAGGTGTACTACTATCAGTATGAGCCATTATCCCGATAACACCATCCACCAGAGTAATAGCAGGAGACTGAGATGATGTTGGATCAGTTGAAGATCGCGATGCATCAAGAAATAGGTCATATAGAGTCTAAGATTGGGAATAAACCAAATCGAGGTATTGAGCTCTGGAAATGGCTTCCTCTTCTGTGACACATCCACCCATGGCAAGATCTTTAGAAATATTGGGAAAGAATGATTTCATAAACCATTCAGTCAAAAACTAATCGGGGATCTCAAATTTTATGAAGCGACGACCACGTCGCCATTCATGAATGTGATCCAAAATGTGAGTAGCAGTGGAATGCTTCAATGAGGTGAGGAGGTGGGTACCAGTTTCATACCATAAATGTAACTGGAAGTGAGTAAGGAAATCCATAACCAAGGAATTAAAATCAAAGAAAATTCCTCTAGGGAGTTCAATATACCACTTGGCCACAATACTGGTCAAAGTACGCTGGAAAAGATGAAGAAAAATAGAATCATTGACCCAAGAATTAGAAGAGCACCACAAGTGATATGTCATAACATGGGTTTAGGGCTCTTCCCCAAATTTTCCTTCAAATTTTGGACAATATCATGGGATTTTAGTTGGAATTGGTGGCCAATGCAACTGATGTTGGATGGGGCCATTTGTAAGCTTTGACACATCCATAAATTCTAACGTATAAAGGAATGGCAAGGGCGGATGATGAGGAGAAAAGGGTCGGGGGTTACAACCTATTTGATACAGATTCTACCCCCAATAGGGAAGATTCTATCCTAGATACGCATACTGCCCCCATTGCTGGTAAGGACCTTGTTTCAGGTATTTTTGAACATAGGGACCTTGTTTGGGTTGTTGATAAGACCCTTGCAGGATTTGAGGTTGTGGACCTTGTTGGATGTACGGTCCAGGGTGAGGTCCAGTTTGTGGTCCCTGTTGAAGATAAGTCCCATCCTGTGGTCCTTGTTGAACGTAGGATCCAGCCTAAGGTCCTGATTGGGCCTGCTCGTACTGAGGAATCTGCTGATATTGAGCACCAGACTAAGGCCCAAACTAGGGTTGTCGATACTGAACTTGATGAAATGGTCGGTATTGAGTACCAGCCAGATTGGGGAGAGGACCAGATTAACCCAAAAGGAGATTCATACCAGTTTCAGTATAAGAACCAAACTAAGGGTTAGTCAAAATAGTACTCGCAGAAAGTTGGGGTTGTTGGACATACTTGTGAGAAGCATTTGGTCGAGGAACATACTGATATTGTATGTTTGGATGTTGAACATAAGGGATGTGTTAAGTCCCTATATTAATAGTGTAGTCCCTTATTATGTTAGTGTAGCCCCCATTTTTGTTATTGTTGTACCCCTACAACCCCCATATTGTTATTATTGTGCCCTTACATTATTATTGTTAGGTCGGCTAGGATTACATTATGGACCCACTAGGATTATATTGTGGCCCCATGGACTCCTATATATAGAAGGAGGTTTTGGTCATTTGTATCATCCAAGAATTGTTCATTCATGTAATGTATTGGAGGTTTCCCCCTTGAAGTGGCTTATTTCTAAGGCGTTGATATCTCTTTCTGGCTTGGAGTCAAGTCGTCAAACATTTGGTATCGCAGCTTTGAGATTCTAGGTTTCGCTGGTCTAAACAAAAGTCAAATGTGGGTATTTTCACCATAACCCTTTTTCTCACGAAGGTTCAGACCTGAAATTTTTAGTGTGTGTACGAATCCAAAATCATGAGGAACATTTTTACCAATTTCAGAGCTTGGTTTTGCAATATTTTCAGATATGATCTGGTGTTAGTCATTTTGCGCACTCTAATTTGGACCCAAACAACATCGGCATTAGGACAATATTTTTTTTTCAAAAAAGTTTCCGGTGGTTGAATTTTTTAGTGTGCTTCTAAACTGGAGGAATATCTTTTGTAAAATTTCAGATATTTTTTCGCAATATTTTCGGAGATATGATCTGTGGAAGTTAGGGCGTTTTGAGGCTTCTAAATTTCATCTCAAAGAGGTGATCGTGGGAAAATATTCATAACTCTCTCTCTGAGCATCAGATTTGAATTCTGTAAAAAGTGACTATAAATACACGGATTGTAGTTTCCTGTCAATAATTTTCAGAGCCGAAGGAGGAAACAGTGACACTTGGCAAGTCGTACAAGTTCGCTCTACTGAACCAGTCCATATTCAGGTCATCATAGGAGATTGGGCACAAATTTGTCTTAAACAATCAAAATTAGGTCAGACCTATGGCATTCTAAAGAGAATTCATAGGGCTAGTTCAGGGCCAAATTTTAGATATTGAAGATCTGAAATCACAGAGATAATTCATTTTCAATATTGAGCTCCTCAAAAGCAAGAAAAAGGTGTGTATTTTTTTCGAATTACATAATTTCGTTGAAAAAATAAATTAGTTTGAATTTATTCCAAAGGCATATTGAAGAATAGATATCAGTATTAGCTTCTAAAATTCCCCCTAAAAATAATTCAACGCCCATTAAGCCTTCAGAAGGCTATACTATGACTCATGAAGAGGAAGAATTGCAGTATGAGATATCAAAATTAGGGTACCAAGTGCAACAAATTTCGATCTTACGAAGAGAAACCAAAGATGACATAGATGGTTTAAAAGCAGAAATGGAGGCTAAGTTGGATGGTTTGAAGGATCAAATAATAGCTAATATGGATGATAAATTAGTGGAATATCACATCGAGCATCAATAACAAGTTCTCCAACTCTTAAAGGATAACCTAACTTTGGTGCAGAATCTAATGAAAGAACAGGAAGATCAACATCACATCGAAATAATTTCTGAAGTAGTCAAAGAAAAAAAAACTCAACAAGTATGATCAATTTCAGAGTATCTCAGAAAGTGGAAGAACTTTCCTGTAGAAGATTCCACATGGGAGGATGCGAATTTTATACAGAAGCATCAAGAAATAATCAAGCATTGAGGACAACACATGTTTCAAGGAGAGGGGCATGTTAAGTCCCTATATTAATAGTGTAGTCCCTTATTATGTTAGTGTAGCCCCCCTTATTGTTATTGTTGTACCCCTGCAACCCCCATATTGTTATTATTGTGCCCTTACATTATTATTGTTAGGTCGGCTAGGATTACATTATGGCCCCACTAGGATTATATTGTGGCCCCATGGACTCCTATATATAGAAGGAGGTTTTGGTCATTTGTATCATCCAAGAATTGTTCATTCATGTAATGTATTAGAGGTTTCCCCCTTGAAGTGGCTTATTTCTAAGGTGTTGATATCTCTTTTATTCTATTTTTGGAGTTGGTTTCACAACAGGATGTTAGGTTTTTGAACATAATAATACGATATGTTCAGTTGTTGAAGGGGTTTTTGAACCTACGAATACTTAACGTGAGGTTGTCCTGCCCTAGGAATAGGTCTAGAATTCAGTTTCCCCCCACCTGAAAAGGGAGGTACGTAAATAGGATTAGACTGCCCCCCAGGCATGGACAAAATCATAGATTTCCCACTCAATGGTGGAATCATAGTAATCGTAGATGGAAAGAAGGGGGTAGAGGATCCGATCAAAACAGTCATTTGACCAATAGTGACTGTATTTTGAACAAAAATTTGAGACGTGGCAGCCACATTTGAAATGAATGGGCCGGAAGATGGAGTAATACCTATCGACGAAACAGGTTTTGAGAATAAAGGTGTTGCACCAGAAGCTCCAGAAATAAGGTTTCCCAAAGAGGTATAACCATGTGGAATTGTGTATGCAACTTGACTGAAATTATTTTAGTCCTATTGCCTGAATCATGAGGTGTAGAACCAAACATCTTGCTTTCATAGGGAAACACAGATGAAGCAGCTTCCAGGATATAGGTGCCAGTGGTTTCCTGAAGAGTGCCTTGAGGAGCTCTCATGAATGGAACATCATCAACTTTGGATGCCATTTCGTCAGGAAATAACTGATGGACACTAGAGCAAGATGCTACTAGAGAAGCATGAAAGGGAATTTTGGGTTGATCAAAAGAACTATAAGCCTATTGAGGTGAGACCACAATTATTTCAAAGAGTGGATTTTCAGGAAAGACTATAAACTATGCAGACGGTTTGGGGATTTCTAGCTCGGAGTCTTCCAATGTCATCCAAGGAGAATCTTTAGGTAGTGGTTGAGATGAAATAGGTTGAACACTAATGACAATCTTGATTTCAGCACCCTACACTTCAAGGGGCCCAACTGGAAACTGAGGGATCTCAAGAGGAGGATCTTGAGATCCGTTAGAGGAGGGACGAGGCGAATTTAGCGATTCAGCCACAATGACCTTTCAAAGAAAGATCAAAGAAGGAAGAGGTGAAAATATTGAAAAATTACAAAGAAAAAATGAAATTGGATAACTGCATAGGTAAGATGTTTTCCTGGGCAGTTACTTTTATAATTAAAAAAATAAAAATAAAAAAGGGTGTGCTAGGCATAAAGGTTTACCAAGTATTCGTGAACTATAATATACACCTTGGTGATAAATGATAGAAAAAATTACCAAGGGCTTAAGGTACTACAATAGATATCCCTAAATGATGTGTTCGGTGTATCACGTTTACAAGGCGGCTGACATGGTTACCTATGGTAGGCTTGAAACCTAATGGTGTCTCCCCAAATATACGTGACGGTACGTGGGATTCTAGCCCGTAGTGTTTTCTCCCTGTGATTTACAAGAATGGAAAGAATAAATGCTGCAGGGGGCCACATCAGAACTACTTTGGAATCCTAGGACCTAGCCTTTCTGTATTCAGAGAGGGACCTCTCTATTAAGTGTTTTCAAAGGATATATCTTTATGATTTGTTTATGATATTAGGCTAGTTATGAAGCTCTTAGGAACTTGTTTTTTTACTTGGTTGGGATGGATATCATTAACTGAAAAGGTCAGTTGAAGGGTGAAGATGAGAGTAAATTGAAAGAAGGTTTCGGCTCAAAAGATAGGTCATGAAATAGTATTAACCCATTGGGATATGGAGTCACAAAAGGATTTAATTGTACAAAAATTCTTCAAGGGTTTCCATAGGGCAAGTCATCTATATCAAAGTATCTTTTAGATTTAATTGTGGTATGCAACATTAATATATCATGAAAGAAGAAAAGCTAATAATCAATTAAGAATCTATTAACTCCACTAACAAGAAAAACCTTTCAAAGTAATTGTTTGAAGCAAGCCAAAGGACAGGGAAAACCATAGACTTCTTTGATTTTTTTTTTATTAAAGTACACTTTTCAGACAACAATCCAGTAATCCTAAGACCACTTTTAGAAAGGAGAAAACATATAAGAGAACAAGGAAAATAGCCTAAGATCAGACAGAAACTATGAATCTAGCCTTCTTTTGACATACTCTCAAGGGATCTGTCAAAGCAACTGTTAAAGGCAGAATAGAGGATAGGGCTAACCATAAACTTCCCTGGTTTAGACTCTACCTAGCAAATTTTGAAGAAGATATTTAAAAAAAATATCTCAAGTTGTACCCAAATAGACATGGGCTCACCAACAATCCTCCCTGGTTATACTCTATTGAATCATTCTTAAAACAACAAGCTGGATAAACCTAGAGGGCTATTAAGAATCCTCTAAACATACCTTAGCATAAGAAAACATAAAGATAAAGATTTCAGACATAAATAGGGTACTTTGACAGTAAATCCTAATCTAAATTTTATGTTCTTTATCAAAGAAAATGGACAGCGTGTAAAACATAAGAAAGGACAAATACATAGAGGAAAAACATCACCATTAGCATAGACTAGGATCCAATGAATCAACTTGTATTATTGATGTTCAAACCAATTACATACTTCAAGTCCAACAGGTCTTTACAACTCAAGAATTCTCTTCTCAGCCTAGTATTCTTCAACTACTCAACAGCTCTTCAACAACTTCAGCAACTATCTTACACTTCAATAATAATCCAACCAACAATTACAATGGGCTCCTCATATTATATTTATAGGTAAATGAGGAGGTGGAGTGAAAGAAAGGGTCTATAATTGTTCATAAATGACAAGGTTTAATGTTTTTGACCTTTGAGACCATGCAAGGCCCAAGGAAAAATTTATTTAAGTCTAACTCTGCATTACATTAACTCTTTGAACTACTTAGTGACTTTTGTTGACTTTTAGGCCTTTTTAGGTAGCTTGGCAATAAATTATGAGCTATCTTTACAAAATATCTCTATTTTGTAATAAATTTATGTATATTTATGGGAAAATAGGCTGGCAGGTGGTATTTTAATCTTTTGGAGGAGTAATTTCTTCTGTGGATGTGGCATTCGAAGCTCTTCTTCTGTTGATCTATCTGTTTGTTGGCTTTAACTCTGATCAGGCCTTTGATTTGGCTTTTAGGCCTTTTTTAATCATCTCAATGTCTGTGTCCTTTCTGCTAATTGTTTTAACTTTATTTTAATTTTTCTTTAAGCCTTTATCCTTTATCCTTAATCATTGATCTTCCTTTATCTTTTGTTTGCAGGTGTTCCTTTACGCGCTAGAGGGTTTCATTAAACAAATCAATGTTCACGAGACATTGGTTAAACATTAGAATCAAACCCTGGGTCCCTTTTTGCATTTATATAGCCATTAGGATCGTCATCCTGGGCTCTGTGCAACTCGGATTTGTTGTAGGAGGGCCTGCAAACTATAGGCCGCCATTAAACCTGCACAAAAACTAAAACAATTAGATAAAAACTTGCATTTTGTGGTTTAGACTGCTTCAGAGGCTCGGGGTGGGTGTTGGAGAATTTGTAGAGGAGGGGGATTATGCAGAGGAGGATTCTGTATGCAACCAAGAAGAAACCGTGAGAATTTTGAGAAATGGCACGAAAAATTGAAAAGTGGTTTTGCACAATACCGGAGTGGTATTCGCGCAGAGGATGTGCGGTTAGTGGTTTTGGTTATTTCGAACGCAATACCATTCAGGTGTTAACACCTGTACGTATCGAAACCGCCAATTTCGCTTTGAAAATGCACGTTAAAATGTTTTGGTGAAATGGGCGCGAAATTAGTTCTGGGTCGTTGGATCTGGGGGAGCCAGATCAACGGTGGAGAGGGAGTGTGATGGGATAAGGTGCTCAGAAATGGAGACTGGAGGAGGACAGGTGGCAGATGGTAAATGGATCAGTGAGAGGATAGTGGAAGGTGGGCCAGGGTGATGATATTAGCAAAATTTTCGGGAGGTGGAAAGGTTGATCGGGCGGAGTTAGCACTTGAGTTTTAACGGTGGTCGTCGGATCAACAAGATCTACGGTGGAGATCGTATGACGGGATAAAGTGGAGCAGGGGTGAAAAGAAGTGGAAAAGGGGTTTAAGGAAGGGGCAGAGGTAAGGTCTTGTGGGGGATAGGATAGGACCGAGGGTTAGGGTGAGAGGGGTTTGAGGTCTTTAGCGCATGGTAGCGGTGCTAGGTCATATGAGGAGGAAAGGGGCTAAGATTTAAGCCAAGAGGGCTTAAGGCCTTATTTCAAAATGGAGCATATTTAGGCCTAAAACAAAGGTTTTTTGAGCCTTTTTTGATGTTTTGATAGGGATAAAAAGGGTTATTTAAACCAAATAAAGGAATTTTTATAAGGTTTGGAGGGGTTTTGGGGAAAATGAAGGGTAAAAATGGGTTTTTTTAGAGGAATAGATGAATGTTTAGGATAGGTGAGGATGAGTGACAAATGATGAAATGGAGAGGAGGTTATGAAGGAAAAATTGATGGAAAATAGTCTGAAAATAGTCTTCTTTTGTAACAAGAGGAATTCTTGAAGAATTTTGAATGAAGATTATCAATGAAATGGATTTTTGAAAGATAATGAACACAGTTAGGTTTCAAGAAGTCACAAATTTTTCATCAAATTTGTTTCTTGAAAACTGAAAGACTAATTTAGCCATCATGAGATATAACATAATTTATAGATGGCTAACACATAGTAGTGTTGTCTGATGCCCAATCGTTTGATGAGAGTGCTCCAAAGATACTTATCATACATCAATATACTTCCATACGTGGGATGGGATATCACCCTCGGGCTATAACGCAAATTGTTAGCGACAACTCCTACGTTTTATGACACTGGAACACGTCTCTAGCCTAGAACACTAAATGTTCTCTTTAGTTCCAAATTCTCCTTAAGGTAAATTGACTGAATTTTAATGTTGATCTTGAGTTAGGTTTAAGTTTTGTTGCTACTGCAACTTCTGAAAGTAAAAATCATCCAACCTGAATCAATATGATGCATCTGTCACGAGAGTCTCTGACTGTTACTAGCTACTACACTGTCTATTGAAATTTTGCATTGCTGCTAACTCTCCATATGTGCCATCTACACTGCTTCCAACTCTACTCTATGCTCTAGTATTTGATTGTTGCTAGTATCTACATCTATCACTTTGACATCCGACTACATCAACCACCACCGATCCATTGTACTACTATGTATTTTGGGCTCCCGTAGGAACGTAATGATCCATGATACAAGACATCTCAATGGACCCTACCCAAATTTTTGCACTCTTGGGATTATTTCTTCACATTGTCACACCCTATCACCTGGAGGTATGGTTGAATGTGCTCCCTCTGCCCACTTGGCTCAAAATTTCCCCCTATTAGAGGTCTCTGCTTGAGTGGTTGCCTCCACTCAGTCTCCTCTCTGCTTCTTCAATTGTGACTGCTCCACAACTTTCTGAGGCTACTTCTGAGGTTGCATGTTGAGAGGTAATTCATGCTCCCTCTCAACCACCAAGTATCTAACATTTTATTTTCTCCTCAAAGTTTTTCATGCATCTTCAACCTTGAGAGCATACAAGTTCTTTACTCGCACATTGATCTGTTTCACATGTCTCATGGTGATGTGTCTAAGGGAAACCTTTCCTTTTATAAATATCACATCATAGCCACAATCTTCCAATACCACTACGGAAAGAAGATTCTTATTTAGTCCTTGAACAAAAAAAACATTAGTAAGTATGAGAGGGGATCCAAAATCCCTACGAAATGTAACTATACCTATGTTGGTAGCGTTATATTGTCTGTCATCTCCAAAATCTATGTTATTCTTGAGGTATTTCTCCTCTAATGCATGGAATATATCTCTATTCCCCACCCTATGGAATGAGGCACCGCTATCGAGATACCACATCCATCCCATTATAGTGTTTTCCATGCATGAAATGAGAGTAAAATCAAGATCTAACTATGAAGCTAAAGCTTCACCTGCTACTACTAATGCAAGATCCTTCTTGCTTGCCTTCTGTGAAAATTTTGTGGCATAGTGCCTGTACTTGTGACAGTGAAAACACTTGATGTTGGAAAAGTTTCTATTCTTGCCCTCTGCGCCTTGGTACTTCTTTTCCTTGAATTTCTTTCCTCTTCCGAATAATGCAAAATCATCTTCTTTGTCTTTGTAATAGGTCTTGCCTATGGTGTTATGCCTTATCTCTTCTTGTACCAAGTCAGACCACAATCGCTCCCACTCTGGTAAATTATTCCTCACATTCACTAAATCCTGGTAGTTGTGCCAGATATTTAGAAGGCCTATAAGTCATAGGCTCACCAAATCATCTCGGGAAACTATCACACCAACACTTCCAAGCTCATCTCAACATTGAGTGAACTTCTTCAAGTATTTTGGTATTGTCTTGCCCTCCTCCATAATTATATTTCTGAGATTGTCCTTTAGTGCTAGCTTCCTATGGTCACTGTTATTCTGAAACATATATTTTAAGGCCTTCCACATAGCATATGGAGTTTTCTTTCCATGGAGGTTCAAGACAATATGATATTGAAGTCCTTCTAATGGAATCCTTCTCGCCTTTGCTACATTCTTCTTCCATGCATCAAGAAGTTGAGCATCTGTTGATTTGGGCATGGGAATAACACTCTCTATGAATTCCTTCAGTACGTTGTCCTCCAGCACTACCTCCATAATGTATTTCCATGACTACCCTCAAAGGCATATTCGAGTCTCAATCCATAGAAATACATCTTGATATGTTGTTGGCCCTGAAGAATAAATCTACAAATTCGATTTACCTATTCAAAAAAAACTCTGGTTCTTCTCTTCTATAGCGATTCATGTTCTGATACCATGTAGAAAATCCACATAGATTCAAATCATCTTGTATTATGATAAAAAAAAATACTGAATTGATTCTATAAATTGCATAAACCAATTACGATCACACAAAAAGATGAACAATAAAGTGAAATAATTTCAATCGCACAACACACAGATGTATTGGGGGAAATCCTTAGCTAAAAACCCCACTATATGTATATTTAATTAAGTCAATAATATGAAACAATAGAATGCTATTTCCCTTATTTAGAAACCTTTGAAATATCTAAGATTGTCTCACCTCGATCTTGGAAAATTTGGTCCAATACTTAACCAAAAACTTGCACCTGGATAGCTAGCCTCTCTTTGGCATTCCTGAGGGAATTGAGCCCCTATTAAATAGGAAATTCCTAGCCTTAATTATAATTGAAATGAGACATATATTTATGTTGAATTATCATTTATCTGATTGATTATTTCATGCGAATTAAATCATATTTAATTCACTCGAACTCTCACTAGATCATCCATCAATTAGAACTAGTTAAATTGATTTTAACTCAAATAATTAATTTAAACAATTACAACTCATAATAAATTGCAACTAGACCCTCTAAAACTTAGAGTGAACTCTACATGCCTCCATTTTTACCCCCAAATTGAATTGACTGAGATAACTAAGTCTTCCCAACTTAGAGTTTTCAAGTGATGTGGAATTACAATTTCCTTATAATTTAATTAAGGGAAAAACAAATTAGAATCCATTTTGATGTCATTTTCAATATTTCTTGTTTCCATTTTCAACATATATTTCCTAGAGACACCAGGTGGAAGCATTCTTGGAAGACAACGAATTGAAGGAGTTCATTGATAAGGACATCTTGAAACTTGATCCAACTAATGAACATGAACTAGTAGAGTGGAAGAAGTGTGTTGAAAAGGAGAGAAGGATTCTACTAGAAGGTGTTTGAGATCATATTTTCTCGAACCCCCAGAGAAATGAAATTCCATTTGCAATGTGGAAGGCCTTAACTAATTTTTTCAGAACAACAGTGACCACATGAAGGTGTACTGAAGGAAAATCTTAGGAAAATCAAGATGGAGAAGGGTGACACAATACCAAAGTACCTAACCAAGTTCACCCAATATCAGGATGAGCTTGGAAGTGATGGTGTTACAGTTGTTTAAGATTATCTGGTGAGCCTATAACTTCTAGGCCTTCCCAAGAGCTGGCACAACTACCACGATTTGGTAAATGGGAGGGAGAAGCTACCTGAGTGGGAGCATTTGTGGTCTGAATTGGTACAATAAGAGATTTAGTGGAACACCAGAGATGGATTCTCATCCAAGCATGATTATTAGAATAACTATGCCTTGGATTGAAATTCAAAGAAAGGGAAAGGGAAGTCATCCCATTCTATATCATATTATGATCTGGAAAGAAATAAGAATGACTTATCAAATATTAAATGTTTTCACTTTCACAAGCTGAGACACTATGCCATGAAGTGTCCACGCAAGAAGGATGACAAGAAGCCCTTAGGAGGAGCAGAAGCTGAATCTCTTGCTTAAAATTTCAAGTTTGATTTCACCCTCATCGCATGCATGGTGTCATCGATGATTGGTAGTGAGTGGTACCTGGATAATGGAGCCTCATTTCATATGACCAACAACAAAGAGTTATTTAGTGACCTAGAGGAGAAGGACCTCCAGATGCACATCGATATGGGAGATTATGGAAGGTATAGCGTGACCGACATCGGTATTGTTACTTTTGAGAGGGAGTCTAGTTCTCCTCTCATATTGAAAATTTTCATGTATGTTCCATGTTTGAAGAATAATTTAGTTTCAGTTTCTATGTTGGAATACCATGGAAATGATTTCATTTTTAGCAAAGGAAATTTCTTCCTTCATCACATAGCCACGAGACATGTGAAGAAGATCAAGGTTCAGGTAAATAACCTCTACAAATTGGATGTAGATGATTGTGTTGCCTTGAGAACGAAAACAGAGAAGGTGCATCACCGAGACATCAGTGAGTTATGGCATAGAATATTAGGCCATCTACACTATAGAGCTTTGAATATCGTGCATATTTCTACAAGAATTCCCAAGGTTTCACTTGAGCAGCGTTATACATGCAAAGGGTGTGCATTGGGGAAGTAAACCAAAACCAACTTTCATGATAAGGGTGATCGAGTGTAAGAGATCCTTGAAAGAGTTCACTCTTATGTGTGTGTACCATTCTCGATGGCCTCCATGACCAAGCACATGTATTATGTGATTTTTGTAGATGATTTTTCATGCAAGTGTTGGATATTATTCATGCAGAAGACAGGCCATACGTTCTAAAAAAATTTTGAGTTCAAAGAACTTGTTGAGAAAGACATGAGAAGGAAAGTGAAGGCTCTCAGTAGTGACAACGGTGGAGAATATGTGTCAAATGAATTAAATATTTTATGTGCATCCGAAGGAATTTGGTGTGATTTAACAACACCCCATAACCCACAACAGAATGGGGTTGCAGAAATAAAGAAAAAAATCATTGTGGGAGTTGCACATGCGATGTTGCATGATCATTGCTTATTGTTGCACTTATAGGTGGAAGCATGCAACACAACATTATATGTGCAGAATAGAAGTCCTCATCGGATTCTCAGGATGAGTTCACCAGAGGAATATTTTTCAAGTAAGAAACTAGATGTGGCACACTTCTGAATATTTGGTTCATCAATTTACTGTCATGTTTCCAAGGATGTACGGAGAAATATAGAACCTACATTTGAGTTGGAAATATTTTTGGGGTACGCTAATACACCTCACAACTATCGGGCATACCTTCCATCTCAAATAATGATAGTGGTTCGTAGAGATGTGGAATTTCATGAAGGGAAGGGCATGTGAATTTCCCTTTAGAGGGAGCTTTAGTTGCATGCAGATGAGGAGATTTTAGCTCCAAAAGAAGAACCTCAAGATGTTGAGCAACCACAAGCATAGGAGCAGAGAGTGGGAGAAACCACTCATGGAGAGACATCCATAGATATAATGAAGCACACCAAAGAGGTTGATAGGTTGATGCATGATGTTAAAGAGAATGTGGGAGAACCTGTTAGAGTCGGTATCTTCATCCCTCTGTCAGAGATCAAATTTCTCTTGTTGCATTTCATTTTAGGTGTCTCATTCAATTCAGTCAGCTGCATTCCATTAGGAGCATGGATCATCTGATGGTAGGGTATTTTCTCTCATATCCCTCATGTCATGTACCTGATGGTCCGTGTCTGTTCATCGAAATCATTTTAAAATCATTTACAGTCATATTTGGTCCCTTGGTCAACAAAGAGTCATTTTAGCGTTTTGATCTCATTAGGTCTAGGGTTTCGTTAATTTAGTCTTCAAAATGGCTAATAATGTCAGCAGGCACATGAGGGAGGTTCGAAATAAGTTTTCATCGCAAAAATTTCATCGTCATAATTCTTGATAATGATTTTTCTTCAAAACTCCGTTTTGAAGAAAAATTGTCTATTTTATCCTTTTGTAATAAATGCAATGTAATTTTCAAAGTTTTTTCAGTTGTGAAGTTCTTCAGGCACAGCCCTGGTCGCCTTTGCCAAAATCCCATGCCAGCTATCCCTACAAAGAACAAACAAGAGATTCATCATCAGTTCAAAAATCACAAAGGAAACAAAAACAGAGTTTATTCAAAAAGTGTCAAAATTCAGACTTTAGAAAGTGGGTTTTTTTTCAAATCAAAAATCAAAGTCTATGGTATAAAAGATATTTTTGTGTTTTCATAATTCATTGGCATACCAAGAGTCATCAAAGAGCCAAAGACAAATTGTGGAGGGTGAAATCAGTGTTTGGAGGCTGAACTGTTGGTGAGTTTACCTGCACGGCGCACTAGGTGGAGGTCGTGACGCATAAGCTAGGCGCGGTGCATAGGGCCATTTTTCACCATGAATTTCTGAATGGTCATGGCACACTGGGTTGTGCACGCGGCGCACAGGGCCAGAACACTTAATTTGTTGCCATCTCTCTCAAATTTTAAAACGAATCCGCCTCCTATGTTTCAAGTAAGATTGCGAGACTTTGAAATTGCTATTAGCCAATGTTTGGGTTTGTTTGAAAAGGGAATATGAGAGTTTGAAGGTCAAAACCATAAACCCTATCACCTTGTTAAAATTTTCTCCTAAGGGTTTTGAATTTGAAGTTTTAAAATTTGATTTTTGTGCCGAGTACTCCAACTCCATTCCCCACCTGTTGCTCCTTTCCCATCACTGTTTATTATATCATTACAGTCCTCCCCTATTCCCTTATATCCCAAGTCACTCATTCCCATTATCCCTATCCCTAAATCCTTTCCTTTCCTATCACTCTCCCTTTCCCATTTCACTTATAAAAGTTCCCAAACCCCAAGAATCCCAAAAATTCAGTAGTTGTCCCTTGTCCTTAAGTTTGTCAAATTTTCAAAGGGAAAATTATCATTTGATTAAACCCCATTGTCCCCACTGCCCTATTTCCCCACAGTCCCTCTCACACTACCATATATTTGGCATTAAAACAACAAAGCACCAAATTCCCATTTTCCTCTCATATAAGCCAAACATAGACCTTGAAGCACCATGGAGACAGACACTGATACATCATATGATAGAGATAGTAATTCTACCACTAAGCTACATGCACTGAGAAGGCCTCTTAAAGGTGGCAAACATGTGAGAGAAGAGCCCACTTCATTGACTCAATTGCAGGCTTGTCCACTTGCAATGGCATGTTTTCGTGAGCAGTGATGCTATCAGTATTATGAGATGATTGCTAGGATTCATCATCATCAGGAGTTGGCTCGTTTGTTTGTATTGCATTCGCATGATGTTCAGGTAACTCTTGCTGGTGTAAATTTCATTTTGACACCGGAAACCATCTCTCAAGCAACAGGAATACCTAATGTGGGTGAACAGTGGAACAAAAGACAACAGGTAAAGAGAGTGCATTATGAACCATACATCAGGCATAGCTATGTGAGACAACTCAGTAGGGTGTTCCCATTCCGGTTCCTGAATGAATCCTATGCGCCTCTGATGAAACTCATTATCAGATACTTCAGTTGAGGGCCGGTTTTCACGCCTCTATGCCTACCACATCAGATTATTGATGCATTTCACTAGAGTGAGGATGATGAACATACCTTATTTCATGTGCTGAAACATCGAGAGAATGACCACTCTTGTGCAGAAGAAAACTTCTGAGTAGCAGTACAACAATATTTATCACTATGCACTCATCAAGATCATGGTTGTACATTAGCTTGGATTGCAGGGAATTTCATGGGAGGATTTCATTTCCTGTGATTTCTTCACAGTTCCTCAGGTTCCTCCGGAGGTTGTCCATGATGCAGGTGAACCTTCACATCAGCCTGAAGGTCACAAGATAGAGCCTATCAGTGTGCCAGTGTTTGTTACTTATCAGAGAGGCACCAGACTAATATTTGCAGCAGCCCGACGAGTACTATCTCCACCCGGGGTGGAAGGGGTATCATTGCTGTCATCAGTAGCACAGGTACAAGTACAAGACAGAGGTAAGAGGCCTATGTAGGATGAGGGCCCTTCAGGAGGCCAGGATACTGATTTCATATTGATTGATGAGGATTTGAGCTCTCCAAGCTCAAAGTTGAGAGAGACCATTCAGGAGCAGAAGGCTGAGATCGATACCTTGACCGTCAAGTTGCAGAGAGCCCAATGAATCATAAACTGCCTAGAGCAGTAGAACAAATATTTGGAGGATCAGCAGACAATCATGGAGTTGTAAAACATCCATGAGAACTGGCAAGCTGCCTGAAGAAGCCAAGACGAGATGACACCCATTGAGCGGGATATTGAGGCTGATAGAGAGACTTGGCTTGAGAGGGTCAATATACATCTTGAAAAGCTATTGGATAAGGAAAAAAAGGAAAATAACATGCTCAGGCACATGAAGAACCACTATTGGGCATGAAATCATGTTTGCAGAGCGAGGATCAAGATCCTGAAAGCAAGGCTAAGGAGGGCACTAAAGCGTCGTAAAAGGCATGATAGACTCCAAATTTTGGCCAAAGCTTCTTTGGCCTAGCATAGCACTTGATGGTGGGAATTTAGCCCAAATTTCAAGTAATTTGGGAAAAATTTTGTCAATTTTGAATTTTTGGGCCTAAACACAAATTTTCCTACTCGACGCGTAGCGCCACTTGGCGCGCACTTATAATTGGCTATTCTTCTGGAGGAAAACTTTGCATTTCTGGATTTTTCATCAGAATTTATGCATTCCTATGGATTACCTAAGGATTTCATCAAGTTTTGGGTTGCCTAAAGGGTCAAAAACACCCTAAAAATGGCCTTTCTGCCACTTTTTGCACACACAGGAAGCAGTGTTGGGAGATTTGATTTATGGAGGGGCACATGGCAACCAAATTCATAAATTCCACTTTGGTTGGAAAGTAGACAAGCATGTATTTCCAACGAGCTATCCTGCACTCAATTTTGACTTCGGGAAGGCCCTCAAAATCATCCTCAAACTTGTGCTACGCATAGAGATTTCAGGCGCGGCGCATAGGGAAATTTGGCCTATTTTTCACTCAATAGCTCAGAATTTCGCCTAGTTTTGGCTATTTTGACTTTTTCATGTAACTCTTGATGTAACTTGATGTAATATCATGACCATAATGTAATATTGGCACATTTTTACTCATCTTAGTAGATTCATTCACCAAAAAGTGAAATGTAAATGAATGAATTAGTTTCCTATCATATAGAGGCAAGTTGTTTCATTGCCTATTTTCCAGTTCCTAGTTTAGATATGGTTGAAATAGCTCCTAGAATTATGAGCTCGACCCCTAGAGGCATGGGAATGAGTTAGGCTTGTCTATATCATGTATTTCTTCAGTCATTTTCAGGGTTGGACACTTGGGATTTCTTGGCACTTCATTGTACATTTCATCTCTGCAATTTTGGCAAAGGAATAGACCAGGGTTTGCAGCACTCTTTGGGATCCATGTGGCTTTGTGTTTTGATGGTGTTTTTCTCTATGTGACTGCAATTTCATTGATGTTTATGTGTTTCACTTCCCTTCTCCTTTCTTCTTAAATTAAACAAATGAGTTATAAAGGTGGAATTCATTAGATTGCTTTGCTCTGCCTTCAGCTTGTTTAATTTTCCATGTTTTCATCCATTTGAAGAGGATTATTGAAAGCCTCTTTCCCTATTTAGCTCTTCACTAGTCTGAACTATCCATTCATTCAATCCAAAGCATCAAAACAATTTCCTTCCTTGCCCCATTCAGAACTCTGCAAAAACTAGGCCTCATCCCCGAACCCAAAACTGCCTTTCCCTTTGTTTCCAACAAAACCCCCAAAATCAAAATCAAAATCCTTTACTTATATACCTAGCCTAAAATTAGCCTTTATTTCAAGTCATCTCAAGCCCCTTCGATTATTTTTGTTGAGATTGATCCGGAGAGAGCCCTTTCGTGTTCTGGTAGGGCTAGCTACCAGACTGAGCGTGGTTTGATGTTACCCTGAACTCTGCCTTCTCTCAGCCTGAGGTAGATTTAGGCAATAACATAGTGGCAACTCCACTGGGGACTAAAATGGTTTTCTTGTTAGTGTTATTTGTTTTATAAGCTACATACGGAGCCTGAAGTTATGCCAGGTAGGCTTCGAAACGCTCTTGCTTTGCATTAGCGAAAGTAGATAAACGATGCTTCAGTCAATCTCCAGTATAGTTTGTAAACATGACACTTGACTTGTAAATTGCCCCCAGTACATCAGATCATTCTGGACTTTTGGGTGATGAGTCTAGAATTTGATAGGCTGAACAAGTTGGTTTTGTCCCTTTGAATTTTGAAAATAATTCAACACACTGGCTTCCAGAGGACATACCAGAGAAAATCCATATCCCGATCCACCTCCAGTGTATGAAAATCCCGTTGTGTTTGAATACATTGAAGATCTTGAATTTGACGAACAATTTGAGTTTTCGTTGTTTGAGACTAAGTCTGAAAGTGATATTGGTTCTACAGTCATAAATCCATAGTTTATCAAGTATCTTGAAATTTAACAGGCTAATAGATCCATTGATATTTACATTTTGAATATTCAAAATTCTATTGTGGCAAGAAATATTCCTGAGTTTATAGAATCTGCATCTGAAACTCTTGGGCCATCAGTAGTTACTTCTGATTCACAAGTTCATACCTAGCCTCCTTTCATTCCTACCATTCTCATGCAACCATCTATCCCTGATCAACAATCTGCAGTAGTTTCACCACCATCCACACCTCATACATCTACTGCTCCTGCTCCTCCCATATTTCCAAATCCAATTGTAAATCCACCAAGAGCAATGGCTATCTGATTTACACCCCTTGTGTTGCCTCAAAACTTGGATGATATGCTCGCTGATTATCAAAGTAAGATCCCATTGTTTGATGGCACTCCTAAAAGTGTTCTTGCTCAGCAGCATGTGGATAGAATGGCGGATTTCTTCGACCTTCATGAAATTGACGCAGAAAATGTGACCATGAGATTATTTGTGAAAAAATTTGGAGGAGAAGTGAGAAAATGGTTCAGAGCTTTGCAACCTAGGAGTATTGCTACGTTGGCTGAGCTCCAGAGACAATTTTTGGATCGGTGGCATGTAAAGAAAGATCCTCTTCAGATCACTTCTGAATATACCAAAATCAAGCGGAATGTTGGTGAGTCTGTCCAAGATTATTGTTTTAGATTTAATGCAGTTTACAATGCAATTCCTGATGATTTAAGGCCATCTAGGAGGTCAGCTTTGCTTAAGTTTCTGGATGGTTTTAATCGAGACATGGCCTATCAATTACGAGAAAGAGATCCTTCCACCTTGGAAGACATGCAGAAAATTGCAGTGAGTGTTGAAGAAAATTTGAATGACAAGAGAGCTAGATTGAGAGCTTAAAAGAAAGTCGCAATAAAGGAAGAGGCTTCTACTTCAGATCAAGTACTTCGCAAGGTGGAAAATATGATTGAAAGATTGACACTAGATAAGCTTGAACCATAGATCATAAATCCTAACTTCCATGGCCAGCAGCAACCACAATTCAGGATCAAACAACGAGAGCAGCGAGCACAAGAACCACCAGCAGTACAACAGCAGGTAAAGACACCTCTACAGCAGAATTTTGTTGGTCCAGAATCATACGATGAATATAATGTAATAGGGGAAGAGAATCACTTATTTACACCTGATGATTTGCCAACCTTTATCACTGAAGATGAGGAGTATGCAGAAAATTCAGATGTACAAAAAGACGAGGATATAATCTTGGCAAATGAGACAGCTCTTGAAGAAGAGTAGGATGAGTATCAAAGAGGTTATATGAATTCTTTGTCCGCCCAGTAGCGTCAATATTCACTTAGAAATAGAGATGAACAGGGAATATTGTCCAGGAGGGTCGGTCAATGGTCGGCTGCTCAAGCGGTATCATTTCTGAAATGTTTTCTATTGTTTACATTGTCACTGTACATACCGTTTATTTCAGTTTCATTGCAAGTGTGTGCTGTGATATTTTCTTCAGTTTAGGGACCGAAGTGAAGGCTATAAATTTTAATATTGATTTTAGCTTTGGTTTGAGTTTGTCGAGTCAGGTTTTTTAGTCATTTTGGTTTCAAAATTGAGTCAGTTTGAGTTAAATTTTCAGTCAATAAATGAGTCAAGAGTTTTGTGTTGATTTGTCGAAGTTATGGACTCCATAGCCCAATGGATGAAGGCACTACCTACTCTCCCAGAAATATGTAGTACATGGCACCTCCAAGGAGCTACCATCCCCATTGGAGCCAATGTTAGAGTCGGTATCTTCATCCCTCCGTCAAAGATCAAATTTCTCTTGTTGCATTTCATTTTAGGTGTCTCATTCAATTCAATCAGCTGCATTCCATTAGGAGCATGGATCATCTGACGGTAGGGTATTTTCTCTCATATCCCTCATGTCATGTACCTGCTGGTCCGTGTCTGTTCATAGAAATCATTTTAAAATCATTTACAGTCATGTTTGGTCCCTTGGTCAAGAAAGAGTCATTTTAGGGTTTCAGTCTCATTAGGTCTAGGATTTCATTAATTTATTCTTCAAAATGGCTAATAATTTCAGCAGGCACATGAGGGAGGTTTGAAATAAGTTTTCATCGCAAAAATTTCATCGTCATAATGCTTGATAATGATTTTTCTTCAAAACTCTGTTTTGAAGAAAAATTGTCTATTTTATCCTTTTGTAATAAATGCAATGTAATTTTCAAAGTTTTTTCAGTTGTGAAGTTCTTCAGGCACAACCCTGGTCGCCTTCGCAAAAATCCCATGCCAGCTATCCCTGCAAAGAACAGATAAGAGATTCATCATCAGTTCAAAAATCACAAAGTAAACAAAAACAGAGTTTATTCAAAAAGTGTCAAAATTCAGACTTTAGAAAGTGGGTTTTTTTTCAAATAAAAAATCAAATTCTATGGTATAAAAGATATTTTTGTGTTTTCATAATTCATTTGCATACCAAGAGTCATCAAAGAGCCAAAGACAAATTGTGGAGGGAAAAATCAGTGTTTGGAGGCCGAACTGTTGGTGATTTTACCTGCGCTGCGCACTGGGTGGAGGTTGCGACGCATAATACAGGCGCGGCGCATAGGGCCGTTTTTCACCGTGCATTTCTGAACGGTCGTAGCACACACAGAGAGCACGGCGCACTGGGTTGTGCGCACGGTGCACAGGGCCAGAACACTTAATTTGTTTCCATCTCTCTCAAATTTCAAAACAAATCTGCCTCCTATGTTTCAAGTAAGTTTGTGAGACTTTGAAACTGCTATTAGCCAATGTTTGAGTTTGTTTGAAAAGGGAATATGAGATTTTGAAGGTCAAAACCATAAACCCTATCACCTTGGTAAAATTTTCTCCTAATGGTTTTGAATTTGAAGTTTTAAAATTTGATTTTGGTGCCAAGTACTCCAACTCCATTCCCCACCTGTTGCTCCTTTCCCATCACTGTTTATTATATCATTACAGTCCACCCCTATTCCCTTATATCCCAAGTCACTCATTCCCATTATCCCTATCCCTAAATCCTTTCCTTTCCTATCACTCTCCCTTTCCCATTTCACTTATAAAAGTTCCCAAACCCCAAGAATCCCAAAAATTCAGTAGTTGTCCCTTGTCCTTAAGTTTGTCAAATTTTCAAAGGGAAAATTATCATTTGATTAAACCCCATTGTCCCCACTGCCCTATTTCCCCATAGTCCCTCTCACACTACCATATATTTGGCATTAAAACAACAAAGCACCAAATTCCCATTTTCCTCTCATATAAGCCAAACATAGACCTTAAAGCACCATGGAGATAGACACTGATACATCATATGATAGAGATAGTGATTATACCACTGAGCTACATGCACTGAGAAGGCCTCGTAAAGGTGGCAAACATGTGAGAGAAGAGCCCACTTCATTGACTCCATTGCAGGCTTGTCCACTTGCAATGGCATGTTTTTGTGAGCAGTCATGCTATCAGTATTGTGAGATGATTGCTAGGATTCATCATCATTAGGAGTTGGCTCATTTATTTTTATTTCATTTTCATGATGTTCAGGTAACTCTTGCTGGTGTAAATTTCATTTTGACACCGGAAACCATCTCTCAAGTAATAGGAATACCAAATGTGGGTGAATAGTGGAAAAAAAGACAGCAGGTAAAGAGAGTGCACTATGAACCATACATCAGGCCTAGCTATGTGAGACAGCTCAGTAGGGTGTTCTCATTCCAGTTCCTAAAGGAATCCTATGCGCCTCTGATGAAACTCATTATCAGATACTTCAGTTGTGAGGGCCGGTTTTCACGCCTCTATGCCTACCACATCAGATTATTGATGCATTTCACTAGAGTGAGGATGATGAACATACCTTATTTCATGTGTCGAAACATCGAGAGAATGACCACTCTTGTGCAGAATAAAACTCCCGAGCAGCAGTACAACAGTATTTATCACTATGCACTCATCAAGATCGTGGTTGTACATCAGCTTGGATTGCAGGGCATTTCATGGGAGGATTTCATTTCCCGTTATTTCTTCACAGTTCCTCAGGTTTCTCTGGAGGTTTTCCATGATGCAGGTGAACCTTCACATCAGCCTGAAGGTCACGAGACAGAGCCTATCAGTGTGCCAGTGTTTTTTACTTATCAGAGAGGCACCAGACTATTATTTGCAGCAGCACGACGAGTACTATCTCCACCCAAGGTGGAATGGGTCTCGTTGCCATCATCAGCAAGACAGGTACAGGTACAGGACATAGGTAACAGGCCTATGTAGGATGAGGTTCCTTCAGGAGGCCAGGATACTGATTTCATATTGATTGATGAGGATTTGAGCTCTCCAAGCTCAAAGTTGAGAGAGACCATTCAGGAGCAGAAGGCTGAGATCGATACCTTGACCGTAAAGTTGCAGAGAGCCCAATGGATCATAAACTACCTAGATGAGTGGAACAAATAGTTGGAGGATCAGCAGACAATCATGGAGTTGCAAAGCATCCGTGAGAACCGGCGAGCTACCCGAAGAAGCCAAGACGAGATGACACCCATTGAGCGGGAGATTGAGGCTGATAGAGAGACATGGCTTGAGAGAGTCAATATACATCTTGAGAAGCTATTGGAGAAGCCAAAAAAAGCAAATAACATGCTCAGGCACATGAAGAACCACTATTGGGCACGAAATCATGTTTGCAGAGCGAGGATCAAGATCCTGAAAGCAAGGCTAAGGAGGGAACTAAAGTGTCGTAAAAGGCATGATAGACTCCAAATTTTGGCCGAAGCTTCTTTGGCCTAGAATAGCGCTTGATGGTGGGCATTCAGCCCAAATTTCAAGTAATTTGGGAAAAATTTTCTCAATTTTGAATTTTTGTGCCTAAACACAGATTTTCCTGCCCGACGCGTAGCGCCACTTGGCGCGCGCTTATAATTGGCAGTTCTTCTGGAGGAAAAATTTTCATTTCTAGATTTTGCATCAAAATTTATGTATTTATATGGATTACCTAAGGATTTCATCAAGTTTTGGGTTGCCTAAAGGGTCAAAAACACCCTAAAAATGGCCTTTCTGCCACTTTTTGCACACACAGGAAGTAGTGTTGAGAGATTTGATTTTTGGAGGGGAAAATGGAAACCAAATTCATAAATTACACTTAGGTTGGAAAGTAGATAGGCAAGGCTTTCCAACGAGCTATCCTGCACTCAATGTGGACTTCGGGAAAGCCCTCAAAATCAGCCTCAAACTTGTGCTACGCATAGAGATTTCAAGCACGGCGCATAGGGAAATTTGGCCTATTTTTCACTCAGCAGCTCAGAATTTCGCCTACTTTTGGCTAGTTTGAATTTTTCATGTAAATCTTGATGTACCTTGATGTAATTTCATGACCATGATGTAATTTTTTCACATTTTTACTCATCTTAGTAGATTCATTCACCAAAAATTGAAATGTAAGTGAATGAATCAGTTTCCTATCATATAGAGGCAAGTTGTTTCATTGCCTATTTTCCAGTTCCTAGTTTAGATATGATTGAAAAAGCTCCTATAATGATGAGATCGACCCCTAGAGGCATGGGAATGAGTTATGCTTGTCTATATCATGTATTTCTTCAGTCATTTTCAGGGTTGGACACTTGGGATTGCTTGGCACTTCATTGTACATTTCATCTCTGCAATTTTGGCAAAGGAATAGACCAAGGTTTGCAGCACTCTTTGGGATCCATGTGGCTTTTTGTTTTGATGGTGTTTTTCTCTATGTGACTGTAAGTTCATTTATTTTTATGTGTATCACTTCCCTTCTCCTTTCTTCTTAAATTAAACAAATGAGTTATAAAGGTGGAATTCATTAGATTTCTTTGCTCTGCCTTCAGTTTGTTTAATTTTCCATGTTTTCATTTGTTTGAAGAGGATTATTGGAATCCTCTTGCCCTCTTCAGCTCCTCACCAGTCTGAACTATCCATTCATTCAATCCAAAGCATCAAAAAAATTGCCTTCCTTGCCCCATTCAGAACTCTGCAAAAACTAGGCCTCATCCCTGAACCCAAAACTGCCTTTCCCTTTGTTTCCAAAAAAAACCCCAAAATCAAAATCAAACTCCTTTACTTATATACCTAGCCTAAAATTAGCCTTTATTTCAAGTCATCTCAAGCCCCTTCGATTTTTTTTGTTGAGATTGACCTGGAGAGAGCCCTCTGCTGTTCTGGTAGGGCTAGCTACCAGACTGAGCGTGGTTTGATGTTACCCTGAACTCTGCCTTCTTTCAGCCTGAGGTAGATTTAGGAAATAACAGAATCGACATCATAGCATAGGAAAAGGAGGTCACGATATCAGTACACTCGCAACATTACTCTTATTAGCAGAGTAAATGGCTGCTAGTCAAACATCTTGTGATGATATATAGATGAGTAAAACCCTTGTTGGGTTGATTGGTCAATAGATGGATCCTATAGTGATTTAATGTGACAACCAAAGTTGCATCAAAATCTCGATTAATCCATTTTTTCATGACAGTTCCAAGCATATCGGCATCTGTTACCACCATATCATAGATCATGTGCAGAGGTTGATCATGATGCTAGAGTACATTACTACAGAGGAACATGATGTAGACATCTTGAAGAAGGCACTGTTAACTGATGGTTCTACCATAAATAACTCACGCATGTCATAAATGAGAGTTACCCAATTGATATTAGAGTTCAAGGGCAATGTAATATCAGTTGTATAATCATCCTAATTGTACATGTGGTGCATGAAATCAAAGAAAGGCCCTAGATGGATTGTGCAATATTGGATGGGGATTTCCATAATTAACAAGGGATAATTATCCAAGGAAACAACATATGGAAATAGGGATATGGGAAGACATAAAATTCGCTAATTATTGGCCTAGGCTTGTCTAAGAAGTAGCGAGATAGATAGAGATAATGCATAGGTTTCTCTGGTTTGAGAAAAGAATTGTAATCTTATCAAATTTTCTAACTAATGAAATACACAGATAGTGGGGTATTTCGTTGTGGATTTCCCAAAGAAATCATTGTGTAATGTGTTTATTGAATTATTTTTCTTGTATTCTTTGTGATTTTGTGGTCATTTATTGGTTTCCGAAATTGGTAGAGTATATTCAAGTGTATTTTTTTATAATATTCCAATTAACAGTTTGAATCTACAAGGAATTTCTACAACAAGATGATATCATTCCCAAAATCACCTAATCTACCTTTTTTTTCTCATGCAAGATGCTAACTGTGATGGGACAATGTTTTTACACATCATTTTCTCACCATTAGGCAAATGACCACCAATATGGATCTTTCGCTATTCGTCAAAGTGTTCCAAAGCATTCCCCTACAATGTTAGAAAAAAACAATCCCAAAGAGAAGGAGAATTCTAGATTAGAGGGTCCAAAAACCATTTTTGAGCATGTGCATGATTCCCTATTCAGATTATGCACATACACAGAATCTTACCATTATAGGTCGCACAAATATGCACTTTTTCTTCCACTATGAACTACGCAAATAAGTTAACGTAAGTAAAAATTAAAAAAATATTTCTAGAACCTTTTTCAGAGGAATATTTACCAACTAAGAGCTTCGATATTATTCTTACTTGGGCCTTATCCCTCTGCTCATGGAGATAACTCCCTCTCTTTGTCGAAAAATAATCCCTCTTGAGGATCTCATCCCTTGAGAAGAGGATCTCAAACCTCCTCCTCTTGGCCTATAAATATAACACAGACCAGAGGGCTTGGGAGTACTTCTGAATGTAAACTTATGATGTTGGAATAGAGCTAGAAAGATTATAATTTAAGTAGAGGATTAGAGACCATTGGGAGGATGAATACATCATCAAGGCTAAGGTTGTATTTCTCCTTGATATTTGAGATTAATACAAAGAGTGTTTCTTTCCCACTGTATTGTTCAATGGAGTTTATGTATTGTGTATTTACTTCTATTTTTCCATTGATAATGATATTAGGTACTAGTTTCCTTGATAACTAGGATGGGTTTTATTGAGTCATTTATCTATAGTATGCCTTTAATATTTTGGTGTTATTATGTTTGTAGGTCTGGATTCTGAGCATTGAGGTGATGCATCAAACCATAACAAGTATCTTCATAAGGCATTTCGTTTGAAATGTATGGATCTCATATCCCAACATTCTTGCTTATGATTCAATAGGAATGAACTCACGGAAATATTTACTAGTTTGTTGGTTTGTTTCTAGATTCAATGATTGAATCTAGGGAGATTTCTCTTTTCCACATAAGCGATTTGTCTGCCATAACAAATTGGTGACTCAAATAGGGAACGGTTTTTTATTCATCATCTCCCCCTGTGTCTTCTAAATATTTCTTTGTAGCCTTGTTTAACTTTCTGAACCTTGAAAGCTTAAAATTATGGATTTTTAGTTTTTTTTTTCTTAATTTTTCTCGGCTTGTGCAATTTTTCTTTGGAAATAGTGCACAAGTTTGCGCACTATTCCTTTAGTAACAATGTGCATGTGCACTGGATTAAACTGATTTCTTGTGCAAATCTTTGAAATTTTGAAAATTTAGGTTTTCATTTGTTGGGTTAAGGATTTTTTTTATTGTTATACTTTCTTATATTTGTTTACATTTTGGAAATGTCCACTTTATTTTGATTTGATGTTTTGAGTTTTTTCTTGATGATTTATTTATCTTTGCAAATTAGGGTTATATTTTGATCTAGTTAGTTTATGATTAATCAAAATAAAGACCAGTCATTGTTGAGATAACTTTATTTTGTCCTTCTTCTGTCAAAATATGAGATTAATTACTTTGTTTTCATAATTGCAAAGAATCATTAGTATTGGTAAAAGTTAGGATTTTTCAAGGTAACACTTGTGATTTTGAGTTTGATATTTTTTTCAAAGTGAATAGTGATTATTTATTTTTATAAGACAACACGATATTCATATTAGAGTGATTTTTTTTTGCTCATATGGTCTCAACTTAGGTTTAGAGTTAGTTGTGCACGAACAAAACCCTTTATTATCGTCCCTTTTGGCAACGACCTGCTGTGCAAATCACAGTCTCACCCGAGGCAATATTAGGAAATGTTAGAACCAGGTTTATGCTTCCATAGGGACAATGAAGTGTGGATATATTGCTAAAATTCTATCTTAAGCTTATTATGAACTGTGTAGATGCATCTATCTAATTTAATATTTTATACTTTATTCACCAATTAATACTAGCGTGAAATGTGCCTTTATCGTCAAGACACAACATAAAATGTACAACTAACTACGCACTGTAGGTAATAAGAAAATACACATATAAACACAAAAATTCTCCCAAAACTCTTCTTCTTTTATTATGATAAATCTCTTCAGTACATACACTTCTTCAACTTGCGCACATAGCTACAGGTTGTCTGCGTACAAAGCTACAAACTCTTCAAGGCCTTCACGCACACAGCTGAGGAGCCTTCCCTTAAGAACCAAAACAAACATATATTCAATAGCTTGCGCTCATCAACAATAATAATATATCTATCCATCTATGACTTTGAATTGACATTATATTGCTTTATATAGCCTTTGCATACATACAATACCATGGTACAAATATCATTGGTAGACAAAAAATAAAAAATAAACCCAAACCATTTACAAAATGAGGGGCTTTGACCCACCCCAAAGCCCCAAACCTTCGCGTGGTAGATTCATATTTCTTAGACTATGCACTTCGCTTCCTCAAAATGTGGAGTCTTTGACTCAAAATTGGACCAAGTTGTGCCATGCCCAACAATTTGTAATTTGTTACATCAAGTTGAAATCATGGCTTGTGTTCATTTTGAAGAAGGAATCAATTGTTTATTTTTAGGTATGAAATAAGTTTTTAAGCTTAAATTTTTTCTTTTTGTAACTTAGATTTTAAGGGAATTAGGTTTCGTTTTTCAAAAAAAAATTCCCCTCATGTCTAGGGGGGGAAGAATCGTGTATTCTACATTCTCTCTGATTTGTATTTTAAAAATGATTCATTGATTCTTGCATTATTGGAAAGTGAATGAAACCTCTCTCTCCCTAATTTAGTTACAATTCATTGAAGTGGAAAAATTACATTATCATGCTCAATTGCATTAAATTTTTTCTGGTTATAACACCACCAATTTCACATCCATCAACCTACTGAGTAAATAACAGCTTAAAAACAATGCTAATAAAATAAATTATAAATTTTATATTTCTAGGTCTCATTACACCTACATTAGATCATATAGTAGGCCTTTGGAATATGAAAGTGAGTTAGCTTTCCAAAGTTGCAAAAAAACAATATAATCTTGTGGTAGGGAGTAAATCCATCTATTATAGTTTGACTATAGGAAGCTCCTCTTACACAAGATTTAATCATGATATCATATCGGACCAAGTGAAGTGATTGACCTAGCTTCATTGGGTATGGTAGCGTGGTTTTCACGTATTAAAAATGGTATTGAAAGGTACTTGGGAGTCACTTGAAGGAAAAACCTTATATTAACCATGTTGAGGAACCTTTAAGGGGATTGAGATTTATTACTCTTCCCTTGCGTGTACATATGATCTGCGACTATTCCCCTATGTTAAATTTTTATATGTGGTAACTTTAGACACCATTATCATAGGAATTTTACCCGAGGTGATGGTGGGGGGGAAGTCTCTATTGTACCTAGAGCAGACGTTGACTAGATTCACTTGGACCTTTTTGGAGGGTATTCTTCAGTTGAGATGGCATAAGTGAAGTTACTTACACCAGATCATAGCCATTAAGCAGGTTTTCAGTGTAACTGATTCCACCTACTCTATATCTATTCACTTTTCACATTGATCTCTTTGACGTTAGGTTTCATCACCAACTAGTGATTTCATTGTGAAAATTTTGTTTGCATGGTTTGAATCCTTACAGTTATTAGTGCAAGTTATTTGCTTGTTTTAAATTTTTACAAAATTTAGGCTTGGATTGTGAATTTTGGTTGTTAAAATTGTTTAAATTCTTAATAAAATTTAAACCTAATGGAAACAATGCCATAATTTAGTGATCAAGGAACCCCTTCTAATGGGAACCATAATTCTTTTCTTGGCTTTTGAAATGTCAGCCCTCCTTATATGGTTACATTGTCACTTCCTAGATTCAAAATAGGCTTACTGGTGTGGTTGTTCTCAACTTATTTAATCTCAAATACCAAAACTATTCCACCTCAACCAATCTCTTCTCCTCAACCATGTTCTACATCTCAACAAGACCAACCATTTGTTAACCCTTTACCTTCTTCACCCAAAATGTAATCTTCCCTTTCTCCCTCTTCGCTTGGTAAAATCCTTTTTGTTAGTAACCAAGTGGCTAAGAAGAATAATAAAGCGAGAAAGAAGAAGAAGCGATATTAGAAAGAAGTAAACCAACCAATCATTACTCTAAGTATGGAAAATGCTGAGGAGAAGTCAAAAATGTGTCACAAGCCAAAATACCCTTGCAATATTTGTAAGGGTAACCACCTTCTGATTGATTCTCTTGGTATTCCAAAGGTATTAGAGGTGTGTTCTAAAAATTATTATCAACCTACTATTGGTCCATCAACTAGTGATTGTCAGGAACAAACGAAAAATGGTAAAGTTAGGTATCCCTATAGGTTATGTGAAGCGAGTCATAAAAATCACCTTTTTCGTCATATGGATGAGGCCTCAAAATTGTTGGAAAACCTTACTATTTATCAACAAAAACTTCCAACTGGTTACCATATGATTTCTCCCAACCTATTGTTAGTTGAAAAAGTAATTGATCTAGTTCCATGTATAGTCAATCCCACTATTTCATTGGAAAGTGAAACACATATCACTCAATTTGATGAACCATTGGTTGATTAAGTGGTCGACTCGATTCCACAATTAGTCAGTCCCATTTTCCCTTTAGACAGTGAAATTGATACCGCTCAAGTTCTTCTTAATAATTCATATCCTTCTACACAAGGGGGCATTCTACCTGTTTCTATCGAACTACCTCCAAGTACTGAGGTCATTTATTTTGATTGGAGTAGACTAAAAAAACCTCGTATTCCTTCTTCTACCCCTTTCCAAATCATTGTGAATGCTATGGTAAGAATGTGTGTGGCACAAATGTATATGAAGGTGATTTTCTTAGTATTTTATCCTCAACTGCTTGGCAGGATTTTGGTTCCCCTCAACTTGTTCCTGCTACACTGAATTTTTTGGCTTTTAATAGAACCATGAGTGAACCTTTATGGATCCTTCCTAAGTTTTCCATTACCTTGGAAGGTAAAATTGTGTGTTTTGATGTTATGGTAATCCAAGGCCCTTTGGATTTCAATTTTCTCCTTGGGCGAGACTATGTATATGCCATGAAAGCTATTGTGTCCACACTCTTTCGAGTGTTGTATTTCCCTCCTAATGGAAACATTGTGACTATGGACCATATTTCCTTCGTTGGAGCCTTGACTCGACTACTAGCCAACTGACACCCCTGAACATTCATTATATGCAAGTGGTATCTACCCCACCACGAGTTAATTATTATGTGGAAACGTGTCCCATGTTTCCAATTACTGATGAAAGCAAGCCTCGCACTATTTTCTCAACTTATTTTGACGTAGATACAATAATTAACACGATGAAAACTTCAGTGGGGAAATTTGAACCAAATTTTATTATCCCTAATGATCCCCCTGACATGTGTTCCTTATAAATAATTTTTCTTTCATCTAATGAAGACCTGTTGGAAGCCATAATCAAGGTGTGTTCCTTGGCATGTGTTCCTTCCATTTGGAAGCCATGATCAAGGTCCCCATGAGAATAGTTATTTTTTTGTGTCAGACTCGTTAAAAAATGAAACAAGTTCCCATGAGGATTATTCTATTATTTTGTCAACCTCGTTAAAAAATGAAATAGGTCCACATGAAGATGGTTATTTTACTGTGTCAAAATCATTAAAAAATGAAACAAGTTCCAATGAGGATGGTTATTTTACTATGTCAACCTCATTAAAAAAAGGGAAACAGGTCCGTCTGAGGATAGTTCTTTTATTGTGTCAACCTCATTAAAAAATGAAACAGATCCCCATGAGCATTTTTATTTTTCTTATGTCAAGCTCGTTAAAAAATGAAATAAGGTGATATGAAGATGGTTCTTTTACTATGTCAAGATCGTTAAAAAATGAAACAACTATTGGAAATTGGATAAACCAACGCTCCATGTGTGTTTTTCAACATGGACTAATCGCCTCTCGTGGATCCTTATCTATGGCGATGTGATCATTGACTAATACCTTGTTGTCAAGATAAATCCCCTCTGTGGACAGAGGCGATCTCTCTAGCCCTAGATTGGGTCTAGAAATGTGAGATACTTTCTAATGCAAATCTCTCTTAACTAACATTCACAGTGCGACAAAGAAAGAGATATAAGTACCTTTTTCCTAATGCTACGATTGAATCCGTTGATTATGACATTGATCTACGATCCTTTTAGGCTCACTCCCTACTACTAATGGCACAAAAAAACCTACAGATGATCTAGAGGTAAAAAAAAACGTAATCCAATACATAATAATCATAAACATTAGCTATCTAGCAGATCAAGGAGTACTAGAATATTTTCATAAACAAATAGAAAAATATAGAAAGAAAACATCAAATGTTTTATTGATAAATATAAAAGGAAGAGCTTACAACCTAGGCCTTGATGTTGTAGGCCTCCTTTGGTGAAAATATGAGTCCTTCATGAAAGCTCTAAAGTATTCCTTCTCCCAAACTCTTAGGCATTATCACAACGTGAGGATGTAAAGGGAATGAGATTTTAGACTAGCCCAACAATAACCAACCATCCTAACATTATTGGAAGGAGGGTCATGAATTTATAGGAAGGGAGAAGAGGTTGGGAGCCCATGAAAGGTGGAGGAAGGTCCACTTTCTAAGGGATAAACCCCCCATGGATGAGATCATAGCTCTAAAAACAGAGAGATCAACTCTATCACCACCTTTTAACAACCAACTCACCACCTTGGAACTTATAGAGGTCGAAGCTTCTCCTCCATTTGAGGAAACATTTCCAGAAAGGGATCAACGCAGTTTTCCAAGAAATAGTGGTGCTGGCAGCGCTAAGAAAAAACTTACAATATTATGTCAGTGCGAGCATGACACCAGGAAAAACACTGAACCAGGAAACTAGGAGTTGGACCAAGTTTCTTCAGTAATATTCTAAGGTAGTTTTCTTTAAATCTTCTGGGGATGTCTTAACATATTTCTTCATGGTGGAAACATTTCACGGGATCTGTCGAGGGGCATTTCAGGATCAAGGATGGGAAAATGAACATGGTGACAAATTAATATATAACATATGCCCCCTAAAGCATGAAGGTAGAACAAGGAGTGATGGATGAAATTCTTTATGAACCAAGGCAAAGATCTCAGACCACCTCTAGAAAACCTTCCAAGTCAAACATACTACAATATATGACATCTCTAGTCTGAATATGCCTAACCACATAAATATGGACTAGGCATAAAATAACACATGAACCCATGACATGGTCGCCGCCATCCATCTAAAGATATCATATAAATGGTTCCGTGGTATGGATGTAGTCATCTGTATAGATAGGATCATGTGCACAATTAGGAATACTCAATAACTCCCCGCAGCCTGGATCAAAAATCAGATATGAACACGGGTCTTCACTGCAATCTCAATCAACCTAATGTACAAATATAGCCATGCGAATAAATGTGTTGGTTTTGAACATGATAGAGACCACCTAATTACCAGTCAATAATGAGAACCCTTAACAGGTACGAGAGATACCACCAATAATGACAATGGATCTCAAGGTTAAAACACAATCTACAAGCATGAATGAATGTGTTGAATTCGACCACTTGAAGAATCATTCGATCGAAGGTCAATGATGTGAACCTATCATCAAATAGAAGAAATTTCCATTGAGGAATCCAAGCACCAAGGTAATAAGAAGAAGTATCTAAATCACATTCCCAGATAATGAGATGAAGTCGACCGAAAGTGATTTGTTGAAGGAGGGCCATGATTATTCCCACATCATTGACATGAAATGAAATATATATTAATATGATAGGAATGATTCGAGATTGTAACAGAGGAGGTCAGATAAGAAAAGGATGTTTGAAAAAAAGGACTTCTCTTGAACATATTGGTGACACGACTCCGGAGTGTGGCAGCATTTGACTCAAATAGGATCAAAGGTCATGTTGACAAAAATTTGGTAATCGAATGAGAGGAAAACAGATTTCCAAAACCCATGGAGGCAAAGTGACGAATGTAAGATGTCCCAAACCCAACACGAATTGCAAATGAGTGACATGCTCAAGAGCGACAAGCTGCCCAAAATAGACATAGGATGTTCACTTTCACTTTTCCCTCGTTACTGCATATGACTACCTCTTTATTTTTTATAGCCAACGTGAGGAGGATAACGTTTTTTGAGCTTGTAATTTCATTCTTCGAATGAATCCATCCTAGTAAGTTTAAGGAGACCTAGGAAGGAGGAACTCGGTCTCATCATGGTGACAAGTCTTTCATCGTTTAATATTTAGTGAGTCAAACAAAAGGGTAACTCGGTAACTTTTCATGTTTAAGGAGTTTGAAAAGAAATGAAAAGAAAGCTCCATCATGTCCCTTTTCATAAATCTTCTCTCGAGTCTGAAAAGTTAGAAAACAATATTCAAGAGAGCCTCTTGACCATGCTCGACCAAGGCATTCCTTTTCAATAATTAATAAATCTCATCCCAGAAAAGGGGTAAACATATATTGAGATCACGTCAATTCATTCACTTTAACAAGTTTGAAATGACAAGTACTCGGCAATATTTTTATTTTTCGAGAGTCAAAAAAGAGCTGAAAGTTGACTCGAGGGGGTTCATTTTTCGTAAATGTTTAAAGAGCCTGAAAAGAGAGATAAAATACAACTCGTTTACATCAGAAATAATCACCAACATTGTGAAAGCCCTGTTACTGCACAAAAACAAAAAAAATAATTGATATCGAGGAAAAATAATAAAATAATGGAAAAAATATTTCAAAAATATATAAACTGACCAAAAAGTAAATTCATTTTCACCTTTCTATTTTGAGAAGTGCATTTTACCCATTTTCCCTCCGAAATTCAAATCAGTGGTGCGGCTGATCCAAGAAACCATCCAAAAATCTGTCAGCGTCAGGTAAGAGCTATAAACTTCCTCTTCATTTTAATTCCATTCATTTAGCATTTAGCTTTAGAAATATGGAGATGTGGGGAAGGCTTTCAAATCTCAAAATCACTTATTTCCAATGGGGTTTCAAGCTATAGGACCCACACTATTCTCATTTATCCCATTAGGGAAGTGCGCCTCCAACACCGAATTAGTTCGGACAGTCACATTAGCCATGGGGAGGATTTTGAAACAAGAAATCTACCCATCGCTATGAATAATTTCCAAAATTACTCTGATGAAAGCTCCTAAAATTCCTTTTAAACAGTTTTGCAGGTGTTTTCCTCAGAGATGGCGATTGAATGGAAAGAAAAAGGCCACGAGGTGGAAGACCACCAAGCACTACAATACCAAAATTGTGTGAATGCTTTGCGCGATTTTAGTTTGCTAAAATTATTCTAGACATCAGGGTTGAGAGCTCAACTGGAGCTGCTCCAATATTTGATTGGTTTATGGGATGTGGAACGACAAATATTTTTCACCAGGGACTAGGAATTGTAATTAGATGTGATGGACATATATTTCATTAAATTTTTTTCAGGAGAGGGGATAGAATTCGACTCTCCGGATCTCGCACAGGGCGTTTGATTACCAATATGCTCATCCAGAGACACTGTCCCGGGGCTTGAAAAACTGAGAGCAAGAAAATATATATTTCCTCTATTAGAGTGCTTCCCTTGCACATAATTCTTCATTACATAACTAGAGTGGCAGGAGCCTAGGTGTTGCATGAGGCAACGAAATCTCAATTCTAGTACGCGGTGGACTCCTAGACCCAACAATGTTTAACTAGTGCGAGGGGTTACTGGCCAATATGAAGAACCAATTGACCAAGTGAAAGATAGGGTGGCTGAAACAATTCAGGTATGGGTCCATCCTGGTGACCTTCTTCTTAGAGAGAGTACCATTTTTTTAGTATGAGTGCTTGGAGATCCATGATCTAGCCCCGAGGGACCTGAGGCTGATGAGGTGGTGCGAGATCATGTCCCAACAGGGTGGGGGCCAACAAATGAATTTCTCGATAGCATTTTTTTTAGTTGGTTGTGTTGTCAACTTATCATGGTTTAGGACATTGCATATTCCAACATCGACGTCAAAGGAGATCTAGATCTTCCCATTCCACCAGGCACACAGTGAACTAATGCAGGTAAAAATTGTTTTTTTTTAACATTTTTTACTTTTTGAATGTTTTTTTTATGTAATTTGAAACGTAAAATTATGATTTTTTTACAGATATGGGTCCTCAGAGACCACCCAATATGTCACCGATTGTGCGGAGGGTAGCCCGCCTTATAGACGATTCTCCTTATGAGGAGGGAGTAGATACACTAGACGAGTTAGAGAAGAACTTGGTTTACCTTACGAGAGGCATCCTAGAGTATGATACCTATGATGATATTCCTCTGCGCCTCTAGAGGCATACAATTGGGGTTCCGAGAAGACTATGTCGGTTACTCTTGCGAGTGATTCGAGCAGTCGTCTGCTATCATGAGCACCATGTCGGTGGATAACAACCCTGTTTTTACATTTTTTGTACTGATGTAGGCTCGATGAGCCATTTTTGTAATAGAACACATATTTTTTGAGATTTTGGATGTAACACAATTGACACACCTGATATATATGTATATCATAATGATGTGCTAGTTTTTTACATATTGTGCAAATGTCTATCTAATACATGAATTTCTAATGTATCTGTTAATGTGTTTAAACGTCTTGGAATATGTTGATATGTGATCAAATCAAAATTTCTTTCCAATAATCTAACATGCAAATACATACACAAAATTTGAGGATTTCACACAAAATAATGGCCATTTAATTGTAACACAACGAGTTGTGAGGCTAACTTATCAACCAAATCTCTAATCCTGAGATCAATAGCATCCGATAATAGCTCGATTACCGCACTATATTCGAAAATATTGTTAGATGTTCTACCCAATCAAATACCTCGTAAATTAATCAACTCACAAACAAGGGAAAAGGGTTCCCATGCTGCGGAAGATAGGTTATGTGTGCTACGGCAAGCGCAATTAGAAAAACTGACATAAATATTTAAAGACATCTACAAACCAAGTGGAACACAAGGTGAGCAAAGGAAACATGTCTACAAAGAAAACAATCACACCAAAAATAAAATCAATGAAAATTAATGAATACAACACTAATGTACAAAGTATCACACCCATGATTAAGCATAATATTTTTTTAGGCAGAGCCCATTCTGGGGCTCAGCCAATGGATTTCATTCGTAATATGCTAGCTCATAGGATGCTCATTCCAATATTCATTGAAAGATATACGACCCATGCCAAATGTTGGGTGTGGAGCCTGATTATCTTGTTTATTTTTTATCACAGCATTGGACCCTCGTACCTTAATGTGGCGGCAATACTGCTTGTAATTAAACGCTGCTTGGGGGGTCCAGGGGGGGTGTCTGTGACTTTATGGAGCCCCCCCTGGTGGGGGGTTTTAGGGGCAGCGCCCCCGAAGCTAAAAACAGATGTAAAATTGCCTTGTAAAAGTTAGTAATTTCTAGTCAATCTGGGTTGTTCATTAGGTGGATGATCTGATGGTAGAAGTTATTTTTAGTTTAGGGTTTTTTTCCCTAGAAGGCAACCCCTCGCTTTGTATGAGGTTATTTTATTACGGCTGTGTATTGTATGTGTATTCTCAGAGCAAGAAATAGATAGGAAGATTGTGAGAGAGAAAAAAGGATATTACAGCGGATCTGTTGTAGGTTGTGTCTCTTCATTTTGCTGAATAGTAGAAAGGAAGGACTGGCTGTTCGGGGTGGACGTAGCCCAAACTGGGTGAACCATGTATATCTGTGTCTCTTTGTGATGCAGGAGCATTAGCTCCGAAAAACACCTTGTATTTTATTTAAGCTAGGGGGTTTCATGTTTTGAAGAAATATTAAATTTCATGTAAATATTAATATTATTTTGAGTGATTAATTATATTTTAATTAATTATTTGTGAGAATTTGTAAATGTTTCCAAACAACGGGAAACATGAGAGAAATTAGTTTCAAGATAGTTTAGAATTAATGATGGAGCCTAAGTTGGAATTAGTTTCAAAGTTTTAGGGATAAAAATCTATCTTTTAGGGATGTTGAGAGATTTAGGGATTTGTTGAGATTTTAAAGGGATAGAACTCAATTTAGTGCATTTTTAATTTGTATAAATTAGAAGGCCTCAAAGGCAAATGACACATTGAGATAGTTGGAGAGAGTGAGAGTGTGATTGAGAGCAGGCTTGAACAGCCAAGGCTGTAAGCCTTCGGGCAGGTTGTAAGGGCCAATGAATTGTAAATCAGGCCACGGAGAAATGTTGCTGTAAGTAAATTCACTTTTATGAAAGTGTTGGTTTTGTGTTATGCACCTTAACTTGGTCAATTCGGGTGTGATTCAATTTCTGTGTTGAAATAGTGAATTTGCTGGTGTTTAATTTGTTGGTTTATAAGAGAGGAATTGTAATGTATGCTCTTCAAACGTTAGTAACAATTTGCTGTGTGTGTATGAGAGAATTTTGTAATCAAAGTATGGTTAAGAAGAGCGATATTTGCATTAAGAGATTGTGAGCTTTGCTTTGTGAATGAGTATCGATTTATGCGCCCAAGCTGAAAGGATGGATAATGATATGGCAATCGATATTTTAAACTTTTGTTTGCATTAGAATGGCGCTGAGTTGGTTCAAATTCTGTCTATAGGATTGGTTCATACTTCTTGTTATTAAGCCCCAACATAATTCTTGGATGAAAAAGCACAAATCTTAAGTAGGAACAGAGAATTGAAATTCGATGTCAGAAGAATTAATGATTTGCAGGCGTGAGCTAAGAAGTTAGCACCCACAGTGATTGCCATAAGTTTAAATGGCAATTCGAAGCATTAATGGAAGGTCGATTATTAATTGTAAAACTGGGTGAACGTTTCCAAGTCAATTTGCAGTGTTGAAGTCTAATAGATAGCAATTTACATTTGAATGATTTTAATGTGTGTTTAAGACGCAGGTAAGAAAACACCATGGTCATCTGAATTGGCAGAGGGATTTTATTTTATGTCAGCAAGGCTCGATCTCGTGGCTAATTCCAGAGATATGATAAGTCGGAAAACACCCAAGTATTTGGTTTCTGCATGGATTTGTTCTAAAATTTCTCTTGCAAGTTTTTCTCTCGGTGTTATTCTTGGATTTGCGTTAAAGAGTAATATCCGAAGGTTGGTGGAGCGTTTGCTGAATAAAATGGAATATGATTGAGGTGCATACATGTCATCATGAAGGAACATTCTTATGCATGGATATATTTATGCAAAGCGATAATTGCGGTTAAAGTTTTTGTGCAAGCTTCATTATTGATTTCAGCCTTTTAGTTATTCCATAAATCTATGGTGTTATATAAGCTTCATTAGCTCAAAAGGTTTTAAGTGACATCTATTTTTTTGGAAGCCAAGGTCACCGTATTGCTATGTTCAATTTTCGAGGTTTCTTCCAACACAAGAAGGCATCATCTGAGATTTTGGCCGAATAGATATCTATAATGATTTGTATATTTGTGATTTGTGTATTTTGGAGAAATTTGTTTTGAAAATGATTTTGAACATAGACCTCTAACAATTGGTGAACATACCTTGAATATGGGTTATAATGAAAAGGCAAGGGCGCATTTGTTTGTTGACTTCTGAATATATGAAATCCGATACTGAAGCCCATATATAAATGATTGTGGAAATGACTAATGAGAAGTATTTGAGCTTAAAACCAGAATTAAAAGGGTTTATAATATGGTTCTGCCAAAAGGGCTATTGTATTGAAGTTTGGTTGAGATAAAACTTTGTGCAATTTAATGTGAAATGGAAACCATGTAGATAATGCTCAAGAATGAATGAAATCTGGGTGTGTATGGATCAGGTTTGATTGAAAGTTTATGAATTTTCCTGAAGAGGAGTAGATATTGAAATTGATATAATTCCATATATGATGGCATTTAATTAAGGCATGGAATCAATGGTGAATGATTTTGAACATATGCTGAAGATAGCTTCCGCATGAAAATGGTACAGTTGTGAAATTGCCAGCTATTGAGGTTTTTGATTTGGGAAAATGCTGAAATGCATTCTATTATGCACAGAGTTTAAAGAATTTGGGTATTGCAGGGGTGGCCCTGCATCACTTTGGTTTTATGTGTTTTGTGTGCTTTTGTTTTCCGCATATTTTATGTGTTTTTTTTTTTTTTTTTTCTAACACCACATTAACTCGAATTTTCCAACTCCCAATTTATCATGAGTTTGGTCATAAATTAAGACCAATTCACCTTCGAAGAAAATATGAGGGTTGACAGTTTTGTCATATTGATATTTAACTTGTATTTTTTGTGCTTCAAAAAACCAAAGCAGCAAGTCTACGAGTCTCATAGAGATGCTCAAGGTAAAGAAATTGTTCCTCCTCTGGTGAAGTACCAGAAAGTAGCTCAACAACTATTTTTAGAGAAGGGATTTTACACTCAATCGAGAGTGTGGCCTCCATACCATACACCAATTGGAATGGTGTGAATCTAGTGGCAGTATTAGCAAAATTTTGGTAGGCCCACAGAGCTGAGAAGAGCATGAGATGCCAATCTCGTTTGTTTTTTCCAATGGTGCGTTGAAGAATGGTCACCAAAAATTTGTTAACAACCTCACCTTGGCCATTGGCCTATGGATAATAAGGGGTGGAGCTATCATGATGTAACCCCAATAGAGTAGCAATCTCTATCATCATATGATTTCGAAAGTGAGAGCCATTATCAATGACAATTTCTTTCAAGACACCAAACCGAGCTATGATATGATTGAACAAGAATTCTGTCGTAGTTAAACCTTCATTATTGTATGTAGGCGTGAAATAATCAACGTCAATGATAATATAACCATGACCCCCAGCCAAGAGAGGGTTACAGGTCATGAAATCTATGCCCCATTTTGCAAATGGTCTAACAGTCACAACAAGGTGAAAGGATGAAGGTGGGGCATGCTATTTCCGAGAGTAGATCTGATAGTCATGGAATTTTCATACTGCAACAATGTAGTCTTTAAAAATAGAAGGCAAAAAATACCGCACGTGAAGGATATTTTGGGCGGTAGCATAACCGGACATGTGACCATCACAGGCCTTGGAGTGGCATTCATTGAGAACTTTCTCAGCTTCTTCGAGATTCAAACATCAATGAAGGAAAAAGTCAATACTAGTGCGATAAAAAGTGTCTATAATGATATGATAAGGTTGGTACTAGTAGGAAATCCATTGTCGCTAAGAGTGTGGTAACTCTAGCTAAAAATTTTGGGTCTAGAGATAAACAATGATGTCTCCATACCATCGATCAAGAGTAATAATGAGAAACAAAGTCTCATCGTGGATGGACTCGTCAAGAGGAGTGGTATCATCCAATGTGGGAAGATCACAAATTAACTTAGCAAAAAATAAGGATTTCTTAGACTTAGCAGTAGTGAATCCAAGTCGAACTCTTCAAGGATGAAAATCCATTTCAAGTAAATTCCCCCAAGAAATTAACGTGTGAGAGTGTAAGTCATGGGGTTACATTCAGATATCACCAAAGTTTTGTGTAGGAGGATGGAGGGATGAAAAATTTTAACAACCTAGAAAAAAACCAACACGAGCTTCTCTACATGAGCGTAACGGGTCTCAGTATAGACCTTGATCTCATCAGGAGAACAAGATGCACCGATATGGACATTCTCAATAATCCCTGGTTTGATAGAGATGTCGATTGGAATGGTTGGAGTAATATTTCCCATGTTTCCTTTAAACAACACTTCATGAATCAAGATCAGATTCTGAAATGGGCCAGTCAGTACGGAAGAAACATGGGAGTCTAGAGAGGTGGATATGTCACCTGGGATTGGGAGAAACGAGGATCGATGATGCCCATCATCCCATGGGGTTTCTTCGAGAGACATTACCTTCATGATAGCTTTTTCGATGGGGAAAATATCATTCAAGGGATCATTAGATTCCCAAGAACCAGACTAGGGAGAATACACATAAGTGTCCAGAGAGGAAACCAGATGATCATTGGTCCCAGATGCAGCCTCAGAAGCTGTGAGAATACTTTGATACATTTTCTAAGCTGAGCTTAGAGGCATAACATCACCAAAACTCTCAAGCTACCCTATATTGGGAAAAATACATGGATCATGACTAGATGAAATCATATTGATGGAGGCAACATTCAAAGGTGGGAGTGGAAAAATCCCCATAAGGGATGAGTCTTTAAATAGACCCAGCCTGATGTTCTCATAGGGGGTAGTGGTCTTCCCAATATATGGAATTTTTCCCGTTGAAGAATCATAGGAAAAGAAAGCCAATTGATCGACAGTCACGATCTTTCCCTAATGAGGGAAATGATGGACATGAAAAAGGGTGGATACAATGCAAACCATAACATGCATCCAACAATGTCCAAGAAGGATATTATATTTTAGGTTGTCATCTACCACTTAAACTTCCAAGGTTATCATTTTTACCTACAAAATGATGGAAAATTCTTTAAGAATATCGTACGGCCAAGAACTTCTACCGTTGAAAGATTCCAAGGTATTCGGGGACTGACTCAACGGAGGAGAGCTGATGGCTTTCCAGAATGTGACAGACATGATGCAGGTCGAATCAATGACAATCCGATGAATATTCTATCCCATGATGGTAAATTGAATCCGAAGAGCCACCTGAGATAGGAGGTGAGGAAAAAAATTCTCTAGATAAAAAGTAATAATATTAGAATCTACGGGATCAATCCCTTCAATAGCAAAGAGTAGTGCCTTCCATTTTGATGAACATGACTGAAGGACCTCCAAAGCTGATATCGTTGAAGGTGCTTGAGCTAGATCCTCTATAATGTTATAGTGTTGTGCATCTCTCGCATTCGGATTATAGGATGATTTCTGAAGAAAACCTTTTGGGGGTGGTCGAATAATGTAGTCACTACTAGGTCTCGCAATCTAGAGAGGACCAGATTTAGGAGGTGTGGAAGAGGAAGGGTGATATGTAACTTCTGATTCCATAGGAGACTTGGATGGATTGGGGTAGTCTTTCGATATCGTAGTAATGGCGATATGTTCTGTTCCAACCATGAAAACCTGTGAATTTCCAAATGATTGAGCTATATCTACCATTTTTCTCTCCTAAGAAGGGAAAGGTTCTTTAAAAATAGACGGAGTCCCAGGTGCATCATTCATAAGACATGCAACTTTGGCATGTCGAGGAAAATCCTTGGTGTAATTATCATCATCACATATCAAGCAAGGATATTTAGGCTTATGTGTTGAAGAATTGTCAGCAGATGACTTCTTCAAATCCTGTTTAGGGTTATCAGATTTGGACTTTCCTTTACCCTTTTTCTTACCTTTTGAGGATTTATCTGTTGCAGCATATTGAACAACATTTACCTTGGAGTTTTTACCAAAATTATTTTAGTTACTAGAAGGAGTGGAGGGCATAGCGGAAGTGGTGGATTTAGACTTCGAAGAAGTTTTAGGTGTACTACTATCAGTATGAGCCATTGTATCGATAACACCATCCAGCAGAGGCATAGTAGGAGACTGAGATGATGCAGGATTAGTTGAAGTTCAGGTCCGTCAGGCAGGAGCTTATATAGTGTCCTAGATTTGGAATACACTAAATCGAGGTATTGAGATCTGGAAATGACTTCCTCTTCCATTACACAACCACCCATTGCAAGATATTTAAAAATCTTGGGAAAGAATGATTTCTTAAGCCATTCAGTCAATAGTTGATTGGGGATCTCGAATTTCATGAGGCGATGACCACGTCGCCATTCGTGAATGTGATACGAATGTGAATATAATTTTACTGCTTCAATGACATGAGAAGGTGGGTGTCGGTTTCATTCTAGAGAGGTAACTGGAAGTGAGTAAAGAAATCCATAGCCAAGGAATTAAAATCGAAGAAAATTCCTTGAGGGAGTTCAATATACCACTTGGCCAGAGTACTGCTCAAAATATGTTGGAAAAGAAGAAGAAAAATAGAATTTCCGACCCAATAATTACAAGAGCACCACAAGTGATATGTCATAACATGGGTTTGGGGCTATTCCCCAAATTTGCCTTCAAATTTTGGACAATCTCCTGAGATTTTAATTGGAATTGGAATCCATTGCAACTGATGTTGGATGGGGTAATTTGTAATCTTTAACACATCCATAAATTCCAACGTAGAAATGAATGGCAAGGGCGGATGATGAGGAGAAAAGGGTCAGGGGTTCCAACCTAGTTGATATGGATTCTGCCCCCAATAGGGCAGATTCTGTCCTCGATACACATACTACCCCCATTATTGGTAAGGACCTTTGTTGTAGGTATTTATGAACATAGGGATTTTTTTCGGGTTGTTGATAAGACCCCTGCGGGATTTGAGGTTGTGTACCTTGTTGGATGTAGGGTCCAGGGTGAGGTCCTTATTGAACATGAGATCCGGTCAGTGGTCCCTACTGAACATAGGGTCCAACTTGTGTTCCTTGTTGAATGTAGGGTCTAGCCTGAGGTCCTGATTGGTCCTACTGGTACAGAGGAATCTAATGATATTGAGCACCAGAATGAGGCCCAGACTAGGGTTTCCAGTGTTGACTTTGAGGAAATGACTGGTATTGATTACCATACTGATTGGGGCGAGGACTAGATTGAACCAGAAGGAGATTTGGACCAGTTTGGGTGTAAGAACCAAACTGAGGGTTAGTCACAACAACACTCGTGGAAATTTGGGGATGCTCAATATACTGCTGAGAAGCGTTTGGTCAAGGAACATACTGATATTTTATGTTCGGATATTGAACATAAGAGATGTTAGTTTGTTGAACATATGAATACGATGAATTTTTTTGTTGATGGGGCTACTAAACCTGTGAATATTGAATGTGATGTTCTCCTGCCCCAGGAATATGTCTAGAATTAAGCTGCCCTCAACCCAAAAAGGGAGGTATGTAAAGAGGATTAGACTGCCCCCTAGGCATGGACGAAACCATATATTTCCCACTCAATGGTGGAATCACATTAATCTTAGGTGGTGAGAAGGGGGTAGAGGATCCGATCGAAACTATCATTTGACCAATAGTGGCTGTAGGTCGAACAACATATTGAGACATGGAAGTCACATTTGAAATGAATGGGCCGGAAGCTAGAGGAATACTCGTGGACAAAACGGGATCTGGGAATAAAGGTGTAGCACCAGAAGCTCCAGAAATAAGGTTTCCCAAAGAGGTATAACCATGTGGAAACGTATATGCAACTTGACTGAAATGTATTTCAGTCCTACTACCTGAATCATGAGGTGTAGAACTGAAAAGGTTGATTTCAGAGGGAAACAAAGATAAAGCAGCTTCTGGGATGTAGGTGCCAGTGGTTTCTTAAAGAGTTCCCTGAGGAGCGCTCATGAATGGAACATCATCAACATTGGATGCCATTTCGTCAGGAAATAACTGATTGACAATAGAGCAAGATGATACTGGAGAAGCTTGAAAGGGAATTTCGGGTTGATCAAAAGTGCTATAAGCCTGTTGAGGTGAGACCACAATCAGATCAAAGAGATGATTTTCAGGAAAGACTGTAAACTGTGCAGATAGTTCAGGGCTTCCCAGCTCATAGTCTTCCAATGTCGTCCAAGGAGAATCGTTAGGCGGTGGTCAATATTAAATGGGTTGAACACGAATGACAATACTGATTTTAGAACCCTACGCTTCAAGGGGACCAACTGGAAACTGAGGGACCTCAGGAGGATGATCTTGAGATATGGAAAAGTAGGGACGAGGCGAATTCAATGATTCAGCCATGATGACCTTTCAAATCAAGATCAAAGAAGGAAGAGGTGAAAGATTTGAAATTACCAATAAAAAATGAAGCTAGATAACTACACATGTAAGATTTTTTCATGGGCAGTAACTATTAGAATTAACAATAAATAAATAAAAAAGGGTGTGCTAGGCATAAAGGTTTACCAAGTATTCGTGAACTGTAATATCTACCTTGGTGATAAATGATAGAAAAAATGACCAAGTACTTAACGCAATACAACACTTCTCCCTGAATGATCTATTCAATGTATCACACTTACAAGGAGGTTGACTCGGTTACCTATGGTAGGCTTGCAGCCTAATGGTTTCTCCCCAAATATACGCGATGGTACGTGGGAGTCCAGTCTATAGTAGTTTTTTCTAATGCGTAACCGTTCGATGAGAGCACCCCAAATATACTTATCATACATCAATATAATTCCATGCATGGGACAAGATATCACCCCTAGGCTGTAATGCAGACCGTTAGCAACAGATCCTACATTTTACGATGCCAGAACACGCCTCTAGCCTAGACCACTAAATGTTCTCTTTAGTTCCAAAACCTCCTTAAGGTAAATTGAGTGAATTTTAATTTTGATCTTGAGTTAAGTTTCAGTTTTGTCTGAAAATAGATGTCACCTAAATCCTATGGTGCAGGCTAAATGAAAAAAGAAAAAATTTCCATTTCAATGAAGCCTAAACTATTTAGGGAAGAGATATAAGAAAAATTGCAATCAATGCAACAACAATAATGCTCCCTAAACTAGCTCAAAGCTACGAACTGCAATTCTTTTCAATCGAATTCATTTTTTCCCAAACAAATGAAACTTATTGGAAAAATGAAAATACTTCTCTTTTCCACTTAAGATGCATAATTTATTTTGCTTTTTACTTTGAAATGCAATCAAAAGTTAAATAAATGAACGAATGAATAAATGCAACAAAAATCCTTTCACTTTTCTTTCAATTGTACAAAAATAAAAATCTCCTTAAAAACACATGAATGAACTTTTTTTCACTCCTATTTTTCAAAACTATGAATACAATCCAAATCAAAAATAAAATGAAAATCACTTTCAATTATTTTGAATTTGGACAAAGGACACACTCTTCTAGACTTGTGAATCAAAAAATTTGTGATCCTATGTTTGACACTAAATTGAAGGTAAGATCAGAGATGCAGTGATGACCAGTGCATACGAAAAATCACTTCAAATCAAGTCAGGAACAATGCGACGAAATTCTTTAACTATATCTCGTAAATGTTGAGTTGAGTGTTTCACTTGATTTCATGAATGAAATTTTAGTTCATCTGCCTATTAGTAACCAGTAGTCTTCTTAGGTGAGTGAAATTGAGCTTGGGGGGAATGTTCTTAGATTTAATTCATTATGTTGGGTGCATGAAAACATATCTCAAGCATAGTTTTCCTTTGTTTCAAGCTTGTGTAAAAATGAAACCACTCTCAAAGTTGAGAGAGACCATTCAGGAGAAAAAGGCTGAGATCGATACCTTGACCTTCAAGTTGTAGAGAGCCCAATGGATCATAAAATACCTGGAGCATTGGAACAAATATTTGGAGGATCAGCAGACAATCATGGAATTGCAAAACATCCATTAGAACCGGCAAGCTGCCCGAAGAAGCCAAGATGAGATGACACCCATTGAGCGGGAGATTGAGGCTGATAGAGAGACTTGGCTTGAGAGGGTCAATATACATCTTGAGAAGTTTTTGGAGAAGGAAAAAAAGGAAAAGAACATGCTTAGGCACATGAAGAACCACTATTGGGCACAAAATCATGTTTGCAGAGCGAGGATCAAGATCCTGAAAGCAAGGCTAAGGAGTGCACTAAAGCGTCGTAAAAGACATGATAGACTCCAAATTTTGGCTGAATCTTCTTTGGCCTAGCATAGCGCTTGATGGTGGGAATTCATCCCAAATTTCAAGTAATTTGGGGAAAAATATTTCAATTTTGAATTTTTGGGCCTAAACACAGATTTTCATGCCCGACGTGTAGCGCCACTTGGCGCACGCTTATAATTGGCAGTTCTTCTGGAGGAAAACTTTGCATTTATATATTTTTCATCAAAATTTATGCATGCCTATGGATTAACTAAGTATTTCATCAATTTTTTGGTTGCCTAAAGGGTCAAAAACACCCTAAAAATGGCCTTTCTGCCACTTTTTGCACACACAGGAAGCAGTGTTGGGAGATTTGATTTTTCGAGGGGAAAATGGAAACTAAATTCATAAATTCCACTTGAGTTGGAACGTAGACAGGTAGGGATTTCCAACGAGCTATCCTGCACTCAATTTGGACTTCGGGAAGGCCCTCAACATCAGCCTCAAACTTGTGCTACGCATAGAGATTTCAGGCGCGGCACATAGGGAAATTTGGCCTATTATTCACTCAGCAGCTCAAAATTTTGCCTAGTTTTGGCTAGTTTGACTTTTTAATGTAACTCTTGATGTACCTTGATGTAATTTCATGACCATGATGTAATTTTGGCACATTTTTACTCATCTTAGTAGATTCATTCACCAAAAAGTGAAATGTAAGTGAATGAATCAGTTTCCTATCATATACAGGCAAGTTGTTTCATTGCCTATTTTCCAGTTCCTAGTTTAGATATGGTTGAAACAGCTCTTAGAATGATGAGATCTACCCCTAGAGGCATGGGAATGAGTTAGGCTTGTCTATATCATGTAGTTCTTCAGTCATTTTCAGGGTTGGACACTTGGGATTGCTTGGCACTTCATTGTACATTTCATCTCTGCAATTTTGGCAAAGGAATAGACCAAGGTTTGCAGCAATATTTGGGATCCATGTGGCTCTATTTTTTTATGGTGTTTTTCTCTATGTGACTGTAAGTTAATTGATTTTTATTTGTATCACTTCCCTTCTCCTTTCTTCTTAAATTAAACAAATGAGTTATAAAGGTGGAATTCATTAGATTTCTTTGCTCTGCCTTCAGTTTGTTTAATTTTCCATGTTTTCATCCATTTGAAGAGGATTCTTGAAAGCCTCTTTCCCTCTTCTGCTCCTCACCGGTCTAAACTATCCATTCATTCAATCCAAAGCATCAAAACAATTTCCTTCCTTGCCCCATTCAGAACTCTGCAAAAACTAGGCCTCATCCCCGAACCCAAAACTGCCTTTCCCTTTGTTTCCAACAAAAACCCCAAAATCAAAATCAAGTCCCTTTACTTATATACCTAGCCTAAAATTAGCCTTTATTTCAAGTCATCTCAAGCCCCTTCAATTATTTTTGTTGAGATTGACCTGGAGAGAGCCCTATCCTGTTCTGGTAGGGCTAGCTACCAGACTGAGTGTGGTTTGATGTTACCCTGAACTCTGCCTTCTTTCAGCCTGAGGTAGATTTAGGCAATAACATAGTGGTGACTGCACTGGGGACTAAAATGGTTTGCTTGTTAGTGTTATTTGTTTTATAAGCTATAGATGGAGCCTGAAGTTATGCCAGGTAGCCTTCGAAATGCTCTTGCTTTGCATTAGCGAAAGTAGATAAACGCTGCTTCAGTCAATCTCCGGTCTAGTTTGTAAACGTGACACTTGACTTGTAAGTTGTCCCCAGTACATCAGATCGTTCTGGACTTTTTGGTGATGAGTCTAGAATTTGATAGGGAGAAAAAGTTGGTTTTTTCCCTTTGAATTTTGAAAATAATTCAACACACTGGCTTCCAGAAGACATACCAGAGCAAATCCAGATCCCTATCCACCTCCAGTGTATGAAAATCCCAATCTGATTTCAAGAATTCTTCATCGAGAAAGTCCTGTGATTCCTCTTTTCAAATCTCATTCATGTCCCGCTGTGTTTGAATACATTGAAGATCTTGAATTTGATGAACAATTTGAGTTGTCGTTGTTTGAGACTAAGTCTGAAAGTGATATTGGTTCTACAATCATAAATCCAAATTTTATCAAGTATCTTGAAATTGAACGGGCTAATAGATCCATTGATAGTTACATTTTGAATATTCAAAATTCTATTGTGGCAAAAAATATTCCTGAGTTTATAGAATCTGCATCTGAAACTCTTGGGCCATCAGCAGTTACTTCCGATTCAAAAGTTCATACCCAGCCTCCTTTCATTCCTACCATTCCCGTGCAACCATCTATCCCTGATCAACAATCTACAGTAGTTTCGCTGCCATCCACACCTCATACATCTATTTCTATTGCTCCTCCCATATTTCCAAATCCAATTGTAAATCCACCAAGAGCAATGGCTGTCTGATTTGCACCTCTTGTGTTGCCTCAAAACTTGGATGATATGCCCACTAATTATCAAAGTAAGATCCCATTGTTTGATGGCACTCCTCAAAGTGTTCCTGCTCAGCAGCATGTGGATAGAATGGCAGATTTCTTCGACCTTCATGAAATTGATGCAAAAAATGTGACCATGAGATTATTTGTGCAAACTTTTGGAGGAGAAGTGAGAAAATGGTTCAGAGCTTTGCAGCGTAGGAGTATTGCTACGTTGGCTGAGCTCCAGAGACAATTTTTGGATCGGTGGGAAGTAATGAAAGATCCTCTTCAGATCACTTCTGAATATACCAAAATCAAGCAGAATGTTGGTGAGTCTGTCCAAGATTATTGTATTAGATTTAATGCGGTTTACAATGCAATTCCTCATGATTTAAGGCCATCTAGGAGGTCAGCTTTGCTTAAGTTTCCAGATGGTTTTGATCCGGACATGGCCTATCAATTACGAGAAAGAGATCCCGCCACCTTGGAAGACATGCAGAAAATTGCAGTGAGTGTTGAAGCAAATTTGAATGACAAGAGAGCTAGATTGAGAGCTGAAAAGAAAGTCGTAATAAAGGAAGAGGCTTCTACTTCAGATAAAGTACTTCGCAAGGTGGAAAATATGATTGAAATATTGACACTAGATAAGCTTGAACCGCAGATCAGAAATCCTAACTTCCGTGGCCAGCAGCAACCACAATTCAGGATCAAACAACGAGAGCAGTGAGCACAAGAACCACCAGCAGTACAACAGCAGGTAAAGACACCTCTACAGCAGAATTTTGTTGGTCTGGAATCAGATGATGAAGATAATGTAATAGGGGAAGAGAATCACTTCTTTACACTTGATGATTTTCCAACCTTTATCACTGAAGATGAGGAGTATGCAGAAAATTCAGATGTACCAAAAGACGAGGATTTCATCTTGGAAAATGAGACAGCTCTTGAAGAAGAGTCGGATGAGTATCAGATAGGTTATATGAATGCTTTGTCTGCCCAGCAGCATCAATATTCACTTAGAAACATAGATGAACATGGAATATTGTCCAGGAGGGCCGGTCAATGGTCGGCTGCTCAAGCGGTATCATTTTTGAAATGTTTTCTGTTGTTTACATTGTCACTGTACATACCGTTTATTTCAGTTTCATTGCAAGTGTGTGCTGTGATATTTTCTTCAGTTTGGGGCCCGAAGTGAAGGCTATAAATCTGAAGATTGATTTCAGCTTTGGTTTGAGTTTGTCGAGTCAGGTTTTTCAGTCATTTTGGTTTCAAAATTGAGTAAGTTTGAGTTAAATTTTCAGTCAATAAATGAGTCAAGAGTTTTGTGTTGATTTTTCGAAGTCATGGACTCCATAGCCCAATGGACGAAGGCACTACCTACTCTCCCAGAAATCTATAGTTCTTGGCACCTCCAAGGAGCTACCATCCCCATTGGGGCCATGTTAGTGTCGGTATCTTCATCCCTCCGTCAGAGATCAAATTTCTCTTGTTGCATTTCATTTTAGGTGTCTCATTCAATTCAGTCAACTGCATTCCATTAGGAGCATGGATCATCTGACGGTAGGGTATTTTCTCTCATATCCCTCATGTCATGTACCTGTTGGTCCGTGTCTGTTCATCGAAATAATTTTAAAATCATTTACAGTCATGTTTGGTCCCTTGGTCAACAAAGAGTCATTTAAGGGTTTCGGTCTCATTAGGTCTAGGGTTTCATTAATTTAGTCTTCAAGATGGCTAATAATGTCAGTAGGCACATGAGGGAGGTTCAAAATAATTTTTCATCGCAAAAATTTCATCTTCATAATGCTTGATAATGATTTTTCTTCAAAACTCTGTTTTGAAGAAAAATTGTCTATTTTATCCTTTTGTAATAAATGCAATGTAATTTTCAAAGTTTTTTCAGTTGTGAAGTTCTTCAGGTGCAGCCCTAGTCGCCTTTGCCAAAATCCCATGCCAGCTATCCCTGCAAAGAACAGACAAGAGATTCATCATCAGTTCAAAAATCACAAAGGAAACAAAAACAGAGTTTATTCAAAAAGTGTCAAAATTCAGACTTTAGAAAGTGGGTTTTTTTTCAAATCAAAAATAAAAGTCTATGGTATAAAATATATTTTTGTGTTTTCATAATTCATTTGCATACCAAGAGTCATCAAAGAGCCAAAGACAAATTGTGGAGGGCGAAATCAGTGTGTGGAAGCCGAACTGTTGGTGAGTTTACCTACGCGGCGCACTGGGTGGAGGTCGCAACGCATAAGCCAGGTGCGGCGCATAGGGCCATTTTTCATCGTCATTTCTGAACGGTCATGGAACACATAGAGAGTGCGGCGCACAGGGTTGTGCGCACGGCGCACTGGGCCGGAACACTTAATTTGTTGCCATCTCTCTCATATTTCAAAACGAATCCACCTCCTATGTTTCAAGTAAGTTTGTGATACTTAGAAATTGCTATTAGCCAATGTTTGGGTTTTTTTGAAAAGGGAACATGAGATTTTGAAGGTCAAAACCATAAACCCTATCACCTTGTTAAAATTTTCTCCTAAGGGTTTTGAATTTGAAGTTTTAAAATTTGATTTTGGTGCCAAGTACCCCAACTCCATTCCCCACCTGTTTCTCCTTTCCCATCACTGTTTATTATATCATTACAGTCCTCCCCTATTCCCTTATATCCCAAGTCACTCATTCCCATTATCCCTATCCCTAAATCCTTTCCTTTCCTATCACTCTCCCTTTCCCATTTCACTTATAAAAGTTCACAAACCCCAAGAATCCCAAAAATTCAGTAGCTGTCCCTTGTCCCTATGTTTGTCAAATTTTCAAAGGGAAAATTATCATTTGATTAAACCCCATTGTCCCCACTGCCCTATTTCCGCACAGTCCCTCTCACACTACCATATATTTGGCATTAAAACAACAAAGCACCAAATTCCAATTTTCCTCTCATATAAGCCAAACATAGACCTTGAAGCACCATGGAGACAGACACTGATACATCATATGACAGAGATAGTGATTCTACCACTGAGCTACATGCACCGAGAAGGCCTCGTAAAGGTGGAAAACATGTGAGAGAAGAGCCCACTTCATTGACTCAATTGCAGGCTTGTTCACTTGCAATGGCATGTTTTCGTGAGCATTCATGCTATCAATATTGTGAGATGATTGCTAGGATTCATCATCATCAGGAGTTGGCTCGTTTGTTTGTATGGAATTTTCATGATGGTCAGGTAACTCTTGCTGGTGTAAATTTCATTTTGACACTGGAAACCATCTCTCAAGCAACAGGAATATCGAATGTGGGTGAATAGTGGAACAAAAGATAGCAGGTAAACAGAGTGCATTATGAACCATACATCAAGCCTAGCTATGTGAGACAGCTCAGCAGGGTGTTCCCATTCTAGTTCCTGAAGGAATCCTATGCGCCTCTGATGAAACTCATTATCAGATACTTCAGTTGTGAGGGCCAGTTTTCACGCCTCTATGCCTACCACATCAGATTATTGATGCATTTCACTAGAGTGAGGATGATGAACATACCTTATTTCATGTGCCAGAACATCGAGAAAATGACCACTCTTGTGCAGAAGAAAACTCCCAAGCAGCAGTACAACAGTATTTATCATTATGCACTCATCAAGATCGTGGTTGTACATCAGCTTGGATTGCAGGGCATTTCATGGGACGATTTCATTTCCCGTGATTTCTTCACAGTTCCTCAGGTTCCTCCGGAGGTTGTCCATGATGCAGGTGAAACTTCACATCAGCCTGAAGGTCACGAGACAGAGCCTATCAGTGTGCCAGTGTTTGTTACTTATCAGAGAGGCACGAGACTATTATTTGCAGCAGCCCGACGAGTACTATCTCCACTCGGGGTGGAAGGGGTCTTGTTGCCCTCATTAGCAGCACAGGTACAGGTATAGGAACGAGGTAAGAGGCCTATGTAGGATGAGGGCCCTTCAGGAGGCCAGGATACTGATTTCATATTGATTGATGAGGATTTGAGCTCTCCAAGCTCAAAGTTGAGAGAGACCATTCAGGAGCAGAAGGCTGAGATCGATACCTTGATCTTCAAGTTGCAGAGAGCCCAATGGATCATAAACTACCTGTAGCAGTGAAACAAATAGTTGGGGGATCATCAAACAATCATGGAGTTGCAAAACATCCGTGAGAACCGGAAAGCTGCCCGAAGAAGCCAAGACGAGATGACACCCATTGAGCGGGAGATTGAGGCTGATAGAGAGACTTGGCTTGAGAGGGTCAATATACATCTTGAGAAGCTGTTGGAGAAGGAAAAAAGGGAAAATAACATGCTCAGGCACATGAAGAACCACTATTGGGCATGAAATCATGTTTGTAGAGTGAGGATCAAGATCTTGAAAGCAAGGCTAAGGAGGGCACTAAAGCGTCGTAAAAGGCATGATAGACTCCAAATTTTGGCTGAAGCTTATTTGGCCTAGAATAGAACTTGATGGTGGGAATTCATCCCAAATTTCAAGTAATTTGGGAAAAATTTTGTCAATTTTGAATTTTTGGGCCTAAACACAGATTTTCCTACCCGACGCGTAGTGCCACTTGGCGCGCGCTTATAATTGGTAGTTATTATGGAGGAAAAATTTGCATTTCTGGATTTTTCATCAAAATTTATGCATGCCTATGGATTACCTAAGGATTTCATCAAGTTTTGGGTTGCCTAAAGGGTCAAAAACACCCTAAAAATGGCCTTTCTGCCACTTTTGTAGTGTTGGGAGATTTGAATTTTGGAGGGGAAAATGGCAACCAAATTCATAAATTCCACTTGGGTTGGAAATTAAACAGGCAAGGCTTTCCAACGAGCTATCCGACACTCAATTTGGACTTTGGGAAGGCCCTCAAAATCAGCCTCAAACTTGTGCTATGCATAGAGATTTCAGGCGCGGCGCATAGGGAAATTTGGCCTATTTTTCACTCAGCAGCTCAGAATTTCGCCTACTTTTGGCTAGTTCTACTTTTTCACGTAAATATTGATGTACCTTGATGTAATTTAATGACCATGATTTAATTTTGGCACGTTTTTACTCATCTTAGTATTTTCATTCACCAAAAAGTGAAATGTAAGTGAATGAATCAGTTTCCTATCATATAGAGGCAAGTTGTTTCATTGCCTATTTTCCAGTTCCTAGTTTATATATGATTGAAACAGCTCCTAGAATGATGAGCTCGACCCCTAGAGGCATGGGAATGAGTTAGGATTGTCTATATCATGTATTTCTTCAGTCATTTTCAGGGTTGGACACTTGGGATTGCTTGGCACTTCATTGTACATTTCATCTCTGCAATTTTGGCAAAGGAATAGACCAGGGTTTGCAGCACTCTTTGGGATCCATGTGGCTCTGTGTTTTGATGGTGTTTTTCTCTATGTGATTGTAATTTCATTGATTTTTATGTGTATCACTTCCCTTCTCCTTTCTTCTTAAATTAAACAAATGAGTTATAAAGGTGGAATTCATTAGATTGCTTTGCTCTGCCTTCAGTTTGTTTAATTTTCCATGTTTTCATCCGTTTGAAGAGGATTCTTGAAATAATCTTTTCCTCTTCAGCTCCTCACCGATCTGAACTATCCATTCATTCAATCCAAAGCATCAAAACAATTTCCTTCCTTGCCCCATTCAGAACTCTGCAAAAGCTAGGCCTCATCCCTGAACCCAAAACTGCCTTTCCCTTTGTTTCCAACAAAAACCCAAAAATCAAAATAAAACTCCTTTACTTATATACCTAGCCTAAAATTAGCCTTTATTTCAAGTCATCTCAAGCCCCTTCGATTATTTTTGTTGATATTGACCCAGAGAGAGCCCTCTCCTGTTCTGGTAGGGCTAGCTACCAGACTGAGCATGGTTTGATGTTACCCTGAACTCTGCCTTCTTTTAGCCTGAGGTAGATTTAGGTAATAACAGAACCCACATCATAGTGTAGGAAAAGGAGATCACCATATCGGTACACTCGCAACATTACTCTTATTAGCAGAGTAAATGGCTGCTAGTCAAACATCTTGTGATGATATATAGATGAGGAAAACCCTTGTTGGGTTGATTGGTCAATAGATGGATCCTATAGTGATTTAATGTGACAACCAAAGTTGCATCAAAATCTCGATTAATCCATTTTTTCATGACAGTTCCAAGCATATCGGCATCTGGTACCACCATATCATATATCATGTGCAGAGGTTGATCATGATGCTAGAGTACACTACTACAGAGGAACATGATGTAGACATCTTGACGAAGGAACTGTTAACTGATGGTTCTACCATAAATAACTCATGCATGTCATAAATGAGAGTTACCCAATTGATATTTGAGTTCAAGGGCAATGTACTATCAGTTGTGTAATCATCCCAATTGTACATGTGGTGCATGAAATCAAAGAAAGGCCCTAGATGGATTGCACAATATTGGATGGGGATTTCCATAATTAACAAGGGATAATTATCCAAGGAAACAACATATGGAAATAGGGATATGGAAAAACATAAAATTCACTAATTATTGGCCTAGGCTTGTCTAAGAAGTAGCAAGATAGATAGAGATAATGCATAGGTTTCTCTGGTTTGAGAAAAGAATTGTAATCTTATCAAATTTTCTAACTAATGAAATACACAAATAGTGGGGTATTTCGTTGTGGATTTCCCAAATAAAGCATTGTGTAATGTATTTATTGAATTATTTTTCTTGCATGCTTTGTGATTTCATGGTCTTTTATTTGTTTCCAAAATTGGTAGAGTATATTCAAGTGTATTTTTTTAGAATATTCCAATTAACAGTTTGAATCTACAAGGAATTTCTACAACAAGATGATATCATTCCCAAAATCACCTAATCTACCTTTTTTTTCGCATGCAAGATACTAATTGTGATGGGAAAATGTTGTTACACATCATTTTCTCACCATTAGGTAAATGACCACCAATATGGATCTTTCGCTATTCGTCAAAGTGTTCCAAAGAATTCCCCTACAATGTTAGAGAAAAACAATCCCAAAGAGAAGGAGAATTCTAGATTACAGGGTCCAAAAACCATTTTTAAGCATGTGTGTGATTCCCTATCCAGATTATGCAAATACACAAATCTTACCATTATAGGTCGCACAAATATGCACTTTGTCTTCCACTATGAACTACGCAAATAAGTTAACGTAAGTAAAAATTAAAAAAATATTTCTAGAACCTTTTTCGGAGGAATATTTACCAATTAAGAGCTTCGATATTATTCTTACTTGGGCCTTATCCCTCTGCTCATGGAGATAAATCCCTCTCTTTGTGGAAAAATAATCCCTCTTGAGGATCTCATCCCTTGAGAAGAGGATCTCAAACCTCCTCCTCTTGGCCTATAAATATAACACAGACCAGAGGGCTTGGGAGTACTTCTGAATGTAAACTTATGATGTTGGAATAGAGCTAGAAAGATTATAATTTAAGTAGAGGATTAGAGACCATTGGGAGGATGAATACATCATCAAGGCTAAGGTTGTATTTCTCCTTGATATTTGAGATTAATACAAAGAGTGTTTCTTTCCCACTGTATTGTTCAATGGAGTTTATGTATTGTGTATTTACTTCTATTTTTCCATTGATAATGATATTAGGTACTAGTTTCCTTGATAACTAGGATGGGTTTTATTGAGTCATTTACCTATCGTATGCCTTTAATATTTTGGTGTTATTATGTTTGTAGGTCTGGATTCTGAGCATTGAGGTGATGCATCAAACCATAACAAGGATCTTCATTAGGCATTTCGTTTGAAATTTATGGATCTCATATCCCAACATTCTTGCTTATTATTCAATAGGAATGAACTCACAGAAATATTTACTAGTTTGTTTGTTTGTTACTAGATTCAATGATTGAATCTAGGGAGATTTCTCTTTTCCACATAAGAAATTTGTCTGCCATAACAAATTGGTGACTTCAATAGGGAATGATTTTTTATTCATCATCTCCCCCTGTGTCTTCTAAATATTTTTTTGTAGCCTTGTTTAACTGTCTGAACCTTGAAAGCTTAAAATTATGGATTTTTAGTTTTTTTTTTCTTAATTTTTCTCGGCTTGTGCAATTTTTCTTTGGAAATAGTGCACAAGTTTGCGCACTATTCCTTTAGTAACAATGTGCATGTGCACTGGATTAAACTGATTTCTTGTGCAAATCTTTGAAATTTTGAAAATTTAGGTTTTCATTTGTTGGGTTAAGGATTTTTTTTATTGTTATACTTTCTTATATTTGTTTACATTTTGGAAATGTCCACTTTATTTTGATTTGATGTTTTGAGTTGTTTTCTTGATGATTTATTTATCTTTGCAAATTAGGGTTCATATTTTGATCTAGTGAGTTTATGATTAATCAAAAGAAAGACCAGTCATTATTGAGATAACTTGATTTTGTCCTTCTTCTGTCAAAATATGAGATTAATTACTTTGTTTTCATAATTGCAAAGAATCATTAGTATTGGTAAAAGTTAGGATTTTTCAAGGCAACACTTGTGATTTGGAGTTTGATATTTTTTTCAAAGTGAATAGTGATTATTTATTTTTATAAGACAACACAATATTCATATTAGAGTGATTTTTTTTTGCTCATATGGTAGGTTTAGAGTTAGTTGCACACCAACAAAACCATTTATTATCCTCCCTTTTGGCAACGACCTGCTGTGCAAATCACAGTCTCACCCGAGGCAATATTAGGAAATGTTAGAACCAGGTTTATGCTTCCATAGGGACAATGAAGTGTGGATATATTGCTAAAATTCTATCTTAAGCTTATTATGAACTGTGTAGATGCATCTATCTAATTTAATATTTTATACTTTATTCACCAATTAATACTAGCGTGAAATGTGCCTTTATCGTCAAGACACAACATAAAATGTACAACTAACTACGCACTGTAGGTAATAAGAAAATACACATATAAACACAAAAATTCTCCCAAAACTCTTCTTCTTTTATTATGATCAATCTCTTCAGTACATACACTTCTTCAACCTGCGCACACAGCTGCAGGTGGTCTGCGTACAAAGCTACAAACTCTTCAAGGCCTTCACGCACACAACTGAGGAGCCTTCCCTTAAGAACCAAAACAAACATATATTCAATAGCTTGCGCTCATCAACAATAATAATATATCTATCCATCTATGACTTCGACTTGACATTATATTGCTTTATATAGCCTTTGCATACATACAATACCATGGTACAGATATCATGGGTAGACAAAAAATAAAAAATAAACCCAAACCATTTACAAAATGAGGGGCTTTGACCCACCCCGAAGCCCCAAACCTTTGCGTGGTAGATTCATATTTCTTAGACTATGCACTTCGCTTCCTCAAAATGTGGAGTCTTTGACTCAAAATTGGACCAAGTTGTGCCATGCCCAACAATTTGTAATTTGTTACATCAAGTTGAAATCATGGCTTGTGTTCATTTTGAAGAAGGAATCAATTGTTTATTTTTAGGTATGAAATAAGTTTTTAAGCTTAAATTTTTTCTTTTTGTAACTTAGATTTTAAGGGAATTAGGTTTCGTTTTTCAAAAAAAAATTCCCCTCATGTCTAGGGGGGGAAGAATCGTGTATTCTACATTCTCTCTGATTTGTATTTTAAAAATGATTCATTGATTCTTGCATTATTGGAAAGTGAATGAAACCTCTCTCTCCCTAATTTAGTTACAATTCATTGAAGTGGAAAAATTACATTATCATGCTCAATTGCATTCAATTTTTTCTGGTTATAACACCACCAATTTCACATCCATCAACCTACTGAGTAAATAACAACTTAAAAACAATGCTAATAAAATAAATTATAAATTTTATATTTCTAGGTCTCATTACACCTACATTAGATCATATAGTAGGCCTTTGGAATATGAAAGTGAGTTAGCTTTCCAAAGTTGCAAAAAAACAATATAATCTTGTGGTAGGGAGTAAATCCATCTATTATAGTTTGACTATAGGAAGCTCCTCTTACACAAGATTTAATCATGATATCATATCGGACCAAGTGAAGTGATTGACCTAGCTTCATTGGGTATGGTAGCGTGGTTTTCACGTATTAAAAATGGTATTGAAAGGTACTTGGGAGTCACTTGAAGGAAAAACCTTATATTAACCATGTTGAGGAACCTTTAAGGGGATTGAGATTTATTACTCTTCCCTTGCGTGTACATATGATCTGCGACTATTCCCCTATGTTAAATTTTTATATGTGGTAACTTTAGACACCATTATCATAGGAATTTTACCCGAGGTGATGGTGGGGGGGAAGTCTCTATTGTACCTAGAGCAGACGTTGACTAGATTCACTTGGACCTTTTTGGAGGGTATTCTTTAGTTGAGATGGCATAAGTGAAGTTACTTACACCAGATCATAGCCATTAAGCAGGTTTTCAGTGTAACTGATTCCACCTACTCTATATCTATTTACTTTTCACATCGATCTCTTTGACATTAGGTTTCATCACCAAATAGTGATTTCATTGTGAAAATTTTGTTTGCATGGTTTGAATCCTTATAGTTATTAGTGCAAGTTATTTTCTTGTTTTAACTTTTTACAAAATTTAGGCTTGGATTGTGAATTTTGGTTGTTAAAATTGTTTAAATTCTTAATAAAATTTAAACCTAATGGAAACAATGCCAGAATTTAGTGATCAAGGAACCCCTTCTAATGGGAACCATAATTATTTTCTTAGCTTTTGAAATTTCAACCCTCCTTATATGGTTACATTGTCACTTCCTAGATTCAAAATAGGCTTACTGGTGTGGCTGTTCTCAACTTATTTAATCTTAAATACCAAAACTATTCCACCTCAACCAATCTCTTCTCCTCCACCATGTTCTTCATCTCAACAATACCAACCATTTGTTAACCCTTTACCTTCTTCACCCAAAATGTAATCTTCCCTTTCTCCCTCTTCTCTTGGTAAAATCCTTGTTGTTAGTAACCAAGTGGCTAAGAAGAATAGTAAAGCGAGAAAGAAGAAGAAGCGATATCAGAAAGAAGTAAACCAACCAATCATTACTCTGAGTATGGAAAATGTTGAGGAGCAGTCAAAAATGTGTCACAATCCCAAATACCCTTGCAATATTTGTAAGGGTAACCACCTTCTAATTGATTCTCTTGGTATTCCAAAGGTATCAGAGGTGTGGTCTAAAAATTATTATCAACCTACTATTGGTCCATCAACTAGTGATTGTCAGGAACAAAGGAAAAATGGTAAAGTTAGGTATCCCTATAGGTTATGTGAAGCGAGTCATAAAAATCACCTTTTTCGTCATATGGATGAGGCCTCAAAATTGTTGGAAAACCTTACTGTTTATCAACAAAAACTTCCAACTGGTTACCATATGATTTCTCTCAACCTATTGTTAGTTGAAAAAGTGATTGATCTAGTTCCGTGTATAGTCAATCCCACTATTTCATTGGAAAGTGAAACACATATCACTCAAGTTGATGAACCATTGGTTGATCAAGTGGTCGACTCGATTCCATAATTATTCAATCCCATTTTCCCTTTAGAGAGTGAAATTGATACCGCTCAAGTTCTTCTTATTAATTCATATCCTTCTACACAAGGGGGCATTCTACCTGTTTCTTTCGAACTACCTCCAAGTACTAAGGTCATTTCTTTTGATTGGAGTAGACTAAAAAAACCTTGTATTCCTTCTTCTAACCCTTTCCAAATCATTGTGAAGGCTATGGTAAGAATGTGTGTGGCACAAATGTATATGAAGGTGATTTTCTTAGTATTTTATCCTCAACTGCTTGGCAGGCTTTTGGTTCCCCTCAACTTGTTCCTTCTACACTGAATTTTTTGGCTTTTAATAGAACCATGAGTGAACCTTTATGGATCCTTCCTAAGTTTTCCATTACCTTGGAAGGTAAAATTGTGTGTTTTGATGTTATGGTAATCCAAGGCCCTTTGGATTTCAATTTTCTCCTTGGGTGAGACTATGTCTATGCCATGAAAGCTATTGTGTCCACACTCTTTCGAGTGTTGTATTCCCCTCCTAATGGAAACATTGTGACTATGGACCATATTTCCTTCGTTGGAGCCTTGTCTCGACTACTAGCCAACCGACACCCCTGAAAATTCATTATATGCAAGTGGTATCTACCCCACCACGGGTTAATTATTATGTGGAAACGTGTCCCATGTTTCCAATTACTGATTAAAGCGAGCCTTGCACTATTTTCTCAACTTATTTTGACGTAGATACAATAATTACACAATGAAAACTTCAGTGGGGAAATTTGAACCCAATTTTATTATCCCTAATGATCCCCTTGACATGTGTTCCTTCTAAATAATTGTTCTTTCATTAAATGAAGACCTATTGGAAGCCATAATCAAGGTGTGTTCCTTGGCATGTGTTCCTTCCATTTGGAAGCCATGATCAAGGTCCCCATGAGAATAGTTATTTTATTGTGTTGGACTCATTAAAAAATGAAACAAGTTCCCATGAGGATTATTCTATTATTTTGTCAACCTCGTTAAAAAATGAAATAGGTCCACATGAAGATGGTTATTTTACTGTGTCAAACTCGTTAAAAAAATGAAGCAAGTTCCAATGAGGATGGTTATTTTACTATGTCAACCTCATTAAAAAAAATGAAACATGTCCCTCTGAGGATAGTTCTTTTATTGTGTCAACCTCGTTAAAAAATGAAATAGATCCCTATGAGCATAATTATTTTTCTTATGTCAAGCTTGTTAAAAAATGAAATAAGGTGATATGAAGATGGTTCTTTTACTATGTCAAGATAGTTAAAAAATGAAAAAACTATTGGAAATTGGATAAACCAACGCTCCCTGTGTGTTTTGCGACATGGAATAATCGCCTCTCATGGATCCTTATCTATGGCGATGTGATCATTGACTAATAAATTGTTGTCAAGATAAATCCCCTCTGTGGACAAAGGCGATCTCTCTAGCCCTAGATTGGGTTTAGAAATGTGAGATACTTTCTAATGCAAATCTCTCTTAACTAGCATTCACAGTGCGACAAGGAAAGAGATAGAAGTACCTTTTTCCCAATGCTACGATTGAATCCGTTGATTATGACATTGATCCATGATCCTTTTAGGCTCACTCCCTACTACTGATGGCACAAAAAACCTACAGATGATCTAGAGGTAAAAAAAATGTAATCCAATACATAATAATCATAAACATTAGCTATCTAGAAAATCAAGGAGTACTAGAATATTTTCATAAACAAATAGAAAAATATAGAAAGAAAACATCAGATGTTTTATTGATAAATATAAAAGGAAGAGCTTACAACCTAGGCCTTGATGTTGGAGGCCTCCTTTGGTGAAAATATGAGTCCTTCATGAAAGCTCTAAAGTATTCCTTCTCCCAAACACTTAGGCGTTATCACAACGTGAGGATGTAAAGGGAATGAGATTTCAGACTAGCCCAACAATAACCAACCATCCTAACATTATTGGAAGGAGGGTCATGAATTTATAGGAAGGGAGAGGAGGTTGGGAGCCCATGAAAGGTGGAGGAAGGTCCACTTTCTAAGGGATAAACCCCCCATGGATGAGATCATAGCTCTAAAAACAGAGAGATTAACTCTATCACCACCTTTTAACAACCAACTCACCACCCTAGAAATTCTAGAGGTTGAAGCTTCTCCTCCATTTGAGAAAACATTTCCAGAAAGGGATCAACGCAGTTTTCCAAGAAATAGTGGTGCTGGCAGCGCTAAGCCAAAACTTTCAATATTATGTCAGTGCGAGCATGACACCAGGAAACACACTGAACCAGGAAACTAGGAGTTGGACCAAGTTTCTTCAGTAATATTCTAAGGTAGTTTTCTTTAAATCTTCTGGGGATGTCTTAACATATTTCTTCATGGTGGAAACATTTCACGGGATCTGTCAAGGGGCATTTTAGGATCATGGATGGGAAAATGAACATGGTGAAAAATTAATATATAACATATGCCCCCTAAAGCATGAAGGTAGAACAAGGAGTGATGGATGAAATGATTTATGAACCAAGGCAAAGAGCTCAGACCACCTCTAGAAAAACCTTCCAAGTCAAACATACTACAATATATGACATCTCTAGTCTGAATATGCCTAACCACATAACTATGGACTAGGCATAAAATAACACATGAACCCATGACATGGTCGCCGCCATCCATCTAAAGATATCATATAAATGGTTCCGTGGTATGGATGTAGTCATCTGTATAGATAGGATCATGTGCACAATTAGGAATACTCAATAACTCCCCACAGCCTGGATCAAAAATCAGATGTGATCACGGGTCTTCACTGCAATCTCAATCAACCTAATGTACAAATATAGCCATGCGAATAAATTTGTTGGTGTCGAACATGGTAGAGACCACCTAATTACCGGTCAATAATGAGAACCCTTAACAGGTACGAGAGATACCACCAATAATGACGATGGATCTCAAGGTTAAAACACAATCTACAAGCATGAAAGAATGTGTTGAATTTGTACACTTGAAGAATCATTTGATCGAAGGTCAATGATGTGAACCTATCATCAAAAACAAATAAATTTCCATTGAGGAATCCAAGCTCCAAGGTAATAAGAAGAAGTATCTAAATCACATTCCCAGATAATGAGATGAAGTCGACCGAAAGTGATTTGTTAAAGGAGGGCCATGATTATTCCCACATCATTGACACGAAACGACACATATATTAATATGATAGGAATGATTTGGGATTGTAACAGAGGAGGTCAGATGAGAAAAGGATGTTTGAAAAAAAGGACTTCTCTTGAACATATTGGTGACACGACTCCGGAGTGTGGCAGCTTTTGACTCAAATAGGATCAAAGGTCATGTTGAAAAAAATTTGGTAATCGAATGAGAGGAAAATGGATTTCCAAAACCCATGGAGGCAAAGTGACGAATGTAAGATGTCCCAAACCCAACACGAATTGCAAATGAGTGACATGTTCAAGAGTGACAAGCTGCCCAAAATAGACATAGGATGTTCACTTTCACTTTTCCCTCGTTATTGCATACGAGTACCTCTTTATTTTTTATAGCCAACGTGAGGAGGATAACGTTTTTTGAGCTTGTAATTTCATTCTTCGAATGAATCCATCGTAGTAATTTTAAGGAGACCTAGGAAGGAGGAACTTGGTCTCATCATGGTGACAAGTCTTTCATCATTTAATCTTTAGTGAGTCAAACAAAAGGGTAACTCGGTAACTTTTCATGTTTAAGGAGTTTGAAAAGAAATGAAAAGAAAGCTCCATCATGTCCTTTTTCATAAATCATCTCTCGAGTCCGAAAAGTTAGAAAACAATATTCAAGAGAGCCTCTTGACCATGCTCGAACAAGGCATTCCTTTTCAATAATTAATAAATCTCATCCCAGAAAAGGGGTAAACATATATTGAGATCACGTCAATTCATTCACTTTAACAAGTTTGAAATGACAAGTACTCAGCAATATTTTTATTTTTCGAGAGTCAAAAAAGAGCTGAAAGTTGACTCGAGGGGGTTCATTTTTCGTAAATGTTTAAAGAGCCTGAAAAGAGAGATAAAATACAACTCGTTTACATCAGAAATAATCACCAACATTGTGAAAGTCCTGTTGCGGCGCAAAAACAAAAAAAATAATTGATATCGAGGAAAAATAATAAAATAATGGAAAAAATATTTCAAAAATATATAAATTGACCAAAAAGTAAATTCATTTTCACCTTTCTATTTTGAGAAGTGCATTTTACCCATTTTCCCTCTGAAATTCAAATCAGTGGTGCGGCTAATCCAAGAAACCATCCAAAAATCCGTCAGCATCAGGTAAGAGCTATAAGCTTCCTCTTCATTTTAATTCCATTCATTTAGCATTTAGCTTTAGAAATATGGAGATGCAGGGAAGGCTTTCAAATCTCAAAATCACTTATTTCCAGTGGGGTTTCAAGCTATAGGACCCACACTGTTCTCATTTATCCCATTAGGGAAGTGTGCCGCCAGCACCAAATTAGTTTGGACAGTCACGTTAGCCATGGGGAGGATTTTGAAACAAGAAATCTACCCATCACTATGAATAATTTCCAAAATTACTCTGATGAAAGCTCCTAAAATTCCTTTTAAACGTGTTTTGAAGGTGTTTTCCTCAGAGATGGCGATTGAATGGAAAGAACAAGGCCACGAGGTGGAAGACCACCAAGCACTACAATATCAAAATTGTGTGAATTCTTTGCACGATTTTAGTTTGCTGAAATTATTCTAGACATCAGGGTTGAGAGCTCAGCTGGAGCTGCTCCAATATTTGATTGGTTTATGGGATGTGGACCGACAAATATTTTTCACCAGGGACTATGAATTGTAATTAGATGTGATGGACATATATTTCATTAAATTTTTTCAGGAGAGGGGATAGAATCCTACTCTCCGGATCTCGCACAAGGCGTCAGAGTACCAATATGCTCATCCAGAGACACTGTCTCGAGGCTTGAAAAACTGAGAGCGAGAAAATATATATTTCCTCTATTAGAGTGCTTCCCTTGCACATAATTTTTCATTACATAACTAGAGTGGCAGGAGCCTAGGTGTTGCATGAGGCAACGAAATCTCAATTCTAGTACGCGGTGGACTCTCTAGACCCAACGATGTTTAACTAGTGCGAGGGGTTACTGGCTAATATGAATAACTAGTTGACCAAGTGAAAGATAGGGTGGGTGAAAAAATTTAGGTATGGGTCCATCCTAGTGACCTTCTTCTTAGAGAGAGTACCATTGTTTTAGTACAAGTGCTTGGAGATCCATGATCTAGCCCCGAGGGACCCGAGGCTGATGAGGTGGTGTGAGATCATGCCCCGACAGGGTGGGGGCCAACAGATGAATTTCTCAATAGCCTTTTTTTTAGTTGGTTGTGTCATCAACTTATCATGGTTTAGGACATTGCATATTCCGACATCGACGTCAAAGGAGATCTAGATCTTCCCATTCCACCAGGCACACAGTGAACTAATGCAGGTAAAAATTGTTTTTTTCTTAACATTTTTTACTTTTTGAATGTTTTTGTTATGTAATTTGAAATGTAAAATTATGATTTTTTTATAGATATGGGTCCTCAGAGACCACCCAGTATGTCACCGATTGTGCGGACGGTAGCCCTCCTTGTAGACGATTCTCCTTATGAAGAGGGAGTAGATACACTAGACGAGTTAGAGAAGAACTTGGTTGGCCTTACGAGAGGCATCCTAGAGTATGCTACCTATGATGATATTCCTTTGCGCCTCTAGAGGCATACAGTTGGGGTTCCGGGAAGACTATGTCGGTTACTCTTGCGAGTGATTCGAGTAGTCGTCTGCTATCATGAGCACCATGTCGGTGGATAACAACCCTGTTTTTTCATTTTTTGTACTCATGTAGGCTCGATGAGCCATTTTTATAATAGAACACATGTTTTTTGAGATTTTGGATGTAACACACTTGACAGACCTGATATATATGTGTATCATAATGATGTGCTGGTTTTTTACATGTTGTACAAATGTTTATCTAATACATGAATTGCTAATGTGTTTAAATGTCTTGGAATATGTTGATATGTGATAAAATCAAAATGCCTTTCCAATAATCTAACACACAAATACATACGCAAAATTTGAGGATTTCACACAAAATAATGGCCATTTAATTGTAACACGAGTTGTGAGTCTAACTTAACAACCAAATCTCTAATCTTGAGATCAATAGCATCCGATAATAGCTCGATTACCGCACTATATTCGAAAATATTGTTAGATGTTCTACCCAATCAAATACCTCGTAAATTAATCAACTCACAAACAAGGGAAAAGGGTTCCCATGCTGTGGAAGATAGGTTCTATGTGCTACGGCAAGCGCAATTAGCAAAACCGACATAATTATTTAAAGATATCTACAAACCAAGTGGAACACAAGGTGAGCAGATGAAACGTGTCTACAAAGAAAACAATCACACCAAAAATCAAATCAAAGAAAATTAATGAATAAAACACTAATGTACAAAGTATCACACTCATGATTAAGAATAATATTTTTTTAGGTAGAGTCCATTCTAGGGCTCAACCAATGGATTGCCTTCGTAATATGCTAGCTCATAGGATCCTCATTCCAATATTCGTTGAAAGATATACGGCCCATGCCACATGTTGGGTGTGGAGCCTAATTATCTTGTTTATTTTTTATCACAGCGTTGGACCCCCGTACCTTAATGTGGCGACAACGCCGCTTGTAATTAAACGCTGCCTGGGGGGTCCAGGGGGGGTGTATGCGACTTTATGGAGCCCCCCCTGGTGGGGGGTTTCAGGGGTAGCACCCCCGAAGCTAAAAACAGATGTAAAATTGCCTTGTAAATATTGTAATTTCTAGTCAATCTGGGTTGTTCATTAGGCAGATGATCTGATGGTAGAAGTTATGTTTAGTTTAGGGTTTTTTTCCCTAGAAGGCAACCCCTCACTTTGTATGAGGGTATTTTACTGCGGCTATGTATTGTATGTGTATTCTCAAAGCAAGAAATATATAGGGAGACTGTGAGAGAGAACAGAGGATATTACAGCGGATCTGTTGTAGGTTGTGTCTCTTCATTTTGCTGAATAGTAGAAAGGAAGGACTGGCTGTTCGGGGTGGACGTAGCCCAAACTAGGTGAACCATGTATATCTATGTCTCTCTGGTTTTATGTGTTTTGTGTGCTTGTGTTTTCCGCATATTTTATGCGTTTCATTGCTCTATAATATATATATATATATATATATATATATATATATATATATATATATATATATATATATATATATATATATATATATATATATATATATATATATATATATATATATATATATATATATATATATATATATATATATATATATATATATATATATATATATATATATATATATATATATATATAATTTTCTAACACCACATTAACTCGAATTTTCCAACTCCCAATTTATCATGAGTTTGGTCATAAATTAAGACCAATTCACCTTCGAAGAAAATATGAGGGTTGACAGTTTTGTCATATTGATATTTAACTTGTATTTTTTGTGCTTCAAAAAACCAAAGCAGCAAGTCTACGAGTCTCATAGAGATGCTCAAGGTAAAGAAATTGTTCCTCCTCTGGTGAAGTACCAGAAAGTAGCTCAACAACTATTTTTAGAGAAGGGATTTTACACTCAATCGAGAGTGTGGCCTCCATACCATACACCAATTGGAATGGTGTGAATCTAGTGGCAGTATTAGCAAAATTTTGGTAGGCCCACAGAGCTGAGAAGAGCATGAGATGCCAATCTCGTTTGTTTTTTCCAATGGTGCGTTGAAGAATGGTCACCAAAAATTTGTTAACAACCTCACCTTGGCCATTGGCCTATGGATAATAAGGGGTGGAGCTATCATGATGTAACCCCAATAGAGTAGCAATCTCTATCATCATATGATTTCGAAAGTGAGAGCCATTATCAATGACAATTTCTTTCAAGACACCAAACCGAGCTATGATATGATTGAACAAGAATTCTGTCGTAGTTAAACCTTCATTATTGTATGTAGGCGTGAAATAATCAACGTCAATGATAATATAACCATGACCCCCAGCCAAGAGAGGGTTACAGGTCATGAAATCTATGCCCCATTTTGCAAATGGTCTAACAGTCACAACAAGGTGAAAGGATGAAGGTGGGGCATGCTATTTCCGAGAGTAGATCTGATAGTCATGGAATTTTCATACTGCAACAATGTAGTCTTTAAAAATAGAAGGCAAAAAATACCGCACGTGAAGGATATTTTGGGCGGTAGCATAACCGGACATGTGACCATCACAGGCCTTGGAGTGGCATTCATTGAGAACTTTCTCAGCTTCTTCGAGATTCAAACATCAATGAAGGAAAAAGTCAATACTAGTGCGATAAAAAGTGTCTATAATGATATGATAAGGTTGGTACTAGTAGGAAATCCATTGTCGCTAAGAGTGTGGTAACTCTAGCTAAAAATTTTGGGTCTAGAGATAAACAATGATGTCTCCATACCATCGATCAAGAGTAATAATGAGAAACAAAGTCTCATCGTGGATGGACTCGTCAAGAGGAGTGGTATCATCCAATGTGGGAAGATCACAAATTAACTTAGCAAAAAATAAGGATTTCTTAGACTTAGCAGTAGTGAATCCAAGTCGAACTCTTCAAGGATGAAAATCCATTTCAAGTAAATTCCCCCAAGAAATTAACGTGTGAGAGTGTAAGTCATGGGGTTACATTCAGATATCACCAAAGTTTTGTGTAGGAGGATGGAGGGATGAAAAATTTTAACAACCTAGAAAAAAACCAACACGAGCTTCTCTACATGAGCGTAACAGGTCTCAGTATAGACCTTGCTCTCATCAGGAGAACAAGATGCACCGATATAAACATTTTCAATAATCCCTGGTTTGATAGAGATTTCGATTGGAATGGTTGGAGTAATATTTCCCATGTTTCCTTTAGAAAACACTTCATGAATCAAGATCAAATTCTGAAATGGGCCAATCGTTACGGAAGAAACATGGGAGTCTAGAGAGGCAGATATGTCACCTGGGATTGGGAGAAACGAGGATTGATGATGCCCATCATCCCACGGGGTTTCTTTCAGAGACATTACCTTCATTATAGTTTTTTCGGTGGGGAAAATCTCATTCAAGGGATCATTAGATTCCCAAGAACCAGACTAGGGAGAATATGCATAAGTGTCCAGAGAGGAAACCAAATGATCATTGGTCCCAGATGCAGCCTCAGAAGTTCTGAGAATACTTTGATACATTTTCTAAGTTGAGCTTAGAGGCATAACATCACCAAAACTCTCAAGCTACCCTAGATTGGGAAAAATACATGGATCTTGACTAGATGAAATCATATTGATGGAGGCAACATTCAAAGGTGGGAGTGGAAAAATCCCCATAAGGGATGAATCTTTAAATAGACCCAACCTGATGTTCTCATAGAGGGTAGTGGTCTTCCCAATATATGGAATTTTTCCCGTTGAAGAATCATAGGAAAAGAAAGCCAATTGATCGACAGTCACGATCTTTCCCTAATGAGGGAAATGATGGACATGAAAAAGGGTGGATACAATGCAAACCATAACATGCATCCAACAATGTCCAAGAAGGATATTATATTTTAGGTTGTCATCTACCACTTAAACTTCCAAGGTTATCATTTTTACCTACAAAATGATGGAAAATTCTTTAAGAATATCGTACGGCCAAGAACTTCTACCGTTGAAAGATTCCAAGGTATTCGGGGACTGACTCAACGGAGGAGAGCTGATGGCTTTCCAGAATGTGACAGACATGATGCAGGTCGAATCAATGACAATCCGATGAATATTCTATCCCATGATGGTAAATTGAATCCGAAGAGCCACCTGAGATAGGAGGTGAGGAAAAAAATTCTCTAGATAAAAAGTAATAATATTAGAATCTACGGGATCAATCCCTTCAATAGCAAAGAGTAGTGCCTTCCATTTTGATGAACATGACTGAAGGACCTCCAAAGCTGATATCGTTGAAGGTGCTTGAGCTAGATCCTCTATAATGTTATAGTGTTGTGCATCTCTCGCATTCGGATTATAGGATGATTTCTGAAGAAAACCATTTGGGCGTGGTTGAATAATGTAGTCACTACTAGGTCTCGCAATCTGAAGAGGACCAGATTTAGGAGGCATGGAAGAGGAAGGGTGATTTGTAACTTCTGATTCCATAGGAGACTTGGATGGATTGGGGTAGTCTTTCGATATCATAGTAATGGTGATACGTTCTGTTCCAACCATGAAAACCTATGAATTTCCAAATGATTGAGCTTGATCTACCATTTTTGTCTCCTGAGAAGGGAAAGGTTCTTTCAAAATAGACGGAGTCCCAGGTGTGTCATTCATAAGACGTGTAACTTTGGCATTTCGAGGAAAATCCTTGGTGTAATTATCATCATCACATATCAAGCAAGGATATTTAGGCTTATGTGTTGAAGAATTGTCAGCAGATGACTTCTTCAAATCCTGTTTAGGGTTATCAGATTTGGACTTTCCTTTACCCTTTTTCTTACCTTTTGAGGATTTATCTGTTGCAGCATATTGAACAACATTTACCTTGGAGTTTTTACCAAAATTATTTTAGTTACTAGAAGGAGTGGAGGGCATAGCGGAAGTGGTGGATTTAGACTTCGAAGAAGTTTTAGGTGTACTACTATCAGTATGAGCCATTGTATCGATAACACCATCCAGCAGAGGCATAGTAGGAGACTGAGATGATGCAGGATTAGTTGAAGTTCAGGTCCGTCAGGCAGGAGCTTATATAGTGTCCTAGATTTGGAATACACTAAATCGAGGTATTGAGATCTGGAAATGACTTCCTCTTCCATTACACAACCACCCATTGCAAGATATTTAAAAATCTTGGGAAAGAATGATTTCTTAAGCCATTCAGTCAATAGTTGATTGGGGATCTCGAATTTCATGAGGCGATGACCACGTCGCCATTCGTGAATGTGATACGAATGTGAATATAATTTTACTGCTTCAATGACATGAGAAGGTGGGTGTCGGTTTCATTCTAGAGAGGTAACTGGAAGTGAGTAAGGAAATCCATAGCCAAGGAATTAAAATTGAAGAAAATTCCTTGAGGGAGTTCAATATACCACTTGGCCACAGTACTGCTCAAAATATGCTGGAAAAGAAGAAGAAAAATAGAATTTCCGACCCAATAATTACAAGAGCACCACAAGTGATATGTCATAACATGGGTTTGGGGCTATTCCCCAAATTTTCCTTCAAATTTTGGAAAATATCCTGAGATTTTAATTGGAATTGGCATCCATTGCAACTGATGTTGGATGGGGTAATTTGTAATATTTGACACATCCATAAATTCCAACGTAGAAATGAATGGCAAGGGCGGATGATGAGGAGAAAAGGGTCAGGGGTTCCAACCTAGTTGATATGGATTCTGCCCCCAATAGGGCAGATTCTGTCCTCGATACACATACTACCCCCATTATTGGTAAGGACCTTTGTTGTAGGTATTTATGAACATAGGGATTTTTTTCGGGTTGTTGATAAGACCCCTGCGGGATTTGAGGTTGTGTACCTTGTTGGATGTAGGGTCCAGGGTGAGGTCCTTATTGAACATGAGATCCGGTCAGTGGTCCCTACTGAACATAGGGTCCAACTTGTGTTCCTTGTTGAATGTAGGGTCTAGCCTGAGGTCCTGATTGGTCCTACTGGTACAGAGGAATCTAATGATATTGAGCACCAGAATGAGGCCCAGACTAGGGTTTCCAGTGTTGACTTTGAGGAAATGACTGGTATTGATTACCATACTGATTGGGGCGAGGACTAGATTGAACCAGAAGGAGATTTGGACCAGTTTGGGTGTAAGAACCAAACTGAGGGTTAGTCACAACAACACTCGTGGAAATTTGGGGATGCTCAATATACTGCTGAGAAGCGTTTGGTCAAGGAACATACTGATATTTTATGTTCGGATATTGAACATAAGAGATGTTAGTTTGTTGAACATATGAATACGATGAATTTTTTTGTTGATGGGGCTACTAAACCTGTGAATATTGAATGTGATGTTCTCCTGCCCCAGGAATATGTCTAGAATTAAGCTGCCCTCAACCCAAAAAGGGAGGTATGTAAAGAGGATTAGACTGCCCCCTAGGCATGGACGAAACCATATATTTCCCACTCAATGGTGGAATCACATTAATCATAGGTGGTGAGAAGGGGGTAGAGGATCCGATCGAAACTATCATTTGACCAATAGTGGCTGTAGGTCGAACAACATATTGAGACATGGAAGTCACATTTGAAATGAATGGGCTGGAAGCTAGAGGAATACTCGTGGACCAAACAGGATCTCGGAATAAAGGTGTAGCACCAGAAGCTCCAGAAACAAGGTTTCCCAAAGAGGTATAACCATGTGGAAATGTATATGCAACTTGACTGAAATGTATTTAAGTCCTACTACCTGAATCATGAGGTGTAGAACCAAAAAGGTCGATTTCAGAGGGAAACAAAGATAAAGCAGCTTCCGAGATGTAGGTGCCAGTGGTTTCTTAAAGAGTGCCCTGAGGAGCGCTCACGAATGGAACATCATCAACATTTGATGGCATTTTGTCAGGAAATAACTGATGGACAATAGAGCAAGATGATACTGGAGAAGCCCGAAAGGGAATTTCAGGTTGATCAAAAGTGTTACAAGCCTATTGAGGTGAGACCACAATCAGATCAAAGAGATGATTTTCAGGAAAGACTATAAACTGTGCAGATAGTTCAAGGTTTCCCGGCTCATAGTCTTCCAATGTTGTCCAAGGAGAATCGTCAGGCGGTGGTCAATATTAAATGGGTTGAACACTAATGACAATACTGATTTCAGAACCCTACGCTTCAAGGGGACCAACTGGAAACTGAGGGACCTCAGGAGGAGGATCTTGAGATCTGGCAAAGTAGGGATGAGGCGAATTCAATGATTCAGCCATGATGACCTTTCAAAGCAAGATCAAAGAAGGAAGAGGTGAAAGATTTGAAATTACCAATAAAAAATGAAGCTAGAGAACTACACATGTAAGATTTTTTCGTGGGCAGTAACTATTAGAATTAACAATAAATAAATAAAAAAGGGTGTGATAGGCATAAAGGTTTACCAAGTATTCATGAACTGTAATATCTGCCTTGGTGATAAATGATAGAAAAAATGACCAAGTACTTAATGTAATACAACACTTCTCCCTGAATGATGTGTTCAATGTATCACACTTACAAGGAGGTTGACTCGGTTACCTATGTTAGGCTTGCAACCTAATGGTGTCTCCCCAAATATACGCGATGGTACGTGGGAGTCCAGTCTATAATAGTTTTTTCTAATGCGTAACCGTTCGATGAGAGCACCCCAAATATACTTATCATACATCAATATAATTTCATGCGTGGGACAAGATATCACCCCTAGGCTGTAATGCAGACTGTTAGCAACAGATCCTACATTTTACGACGCCAGAACACGCCTCTAGCCTAGACCACTAAATGTTCTCTTTAGTTCCAAAAACTCCTTAAGGTAAATTGAGTGAATTTTAATGTTGATCTTGAGTTAAGTTTTAGTTTTGTCTGAAAATAGATGTCACCTGAATCCTATGGTGCAGGCTAAATGAAAAAAGAAAAAATTTCCATTTCAATGAAGCCTAAACTATTTAGGGAAGAGATATAAGCAAAATTGCAATCAATGCAACAACAATAATGCTCCCTAAACTAGCTCAAAGCTACGAACTGCAATTCTTTTCAATCGAATTCACTTTTTCCCAAACAAATGCAACTTATTGGAAAAATGAAAATACTTCTCTTTTTCACTTAAGATGCATAATTTATTTTGTTTTTTACTTTGAAATGCAATCAAAAGTTAAATAAATGAACGAATTAATAAATGCGACAAAATTCCTTTCACTTTTCTTTCAATTGAACAGAAATAAAAATCGCTTTAAAAACACATGAATGAAATTTTTTTCACTCCTATTTTTCAAAACTATGAATACAATCCAAATCAAAAATAAAATGAAAATCACTTTCAATTATTTTGAATTTGGACAAAGGACACACTCTTCTAGACTTGTGAATCAAACAATTTGTGATCCTATGTTTGACACTAAATTGAAGGTAAGATCAGAGATGCAGTGATGACCAGTGCATACGAAAAATCACTTCAAATCAATTCAGGAACAATGCGACGAAAGACATTTGAAATGGTGAAAAATCTCCCAACTTACAAACAAATCAAAGAGTTGCAAATACTAGCTCAGAGAAAAAAATTAAGCTAAACACACAACAAGGAGGTCACTAAGATTCTACAAACATCCTTTAGGGGCCAAGAAACACTGGAAAATCAAGGAGAAACCCTAAATTTTCCTAGTCCTAATATCAACGCTTATTTGATAAGAAAAAAAGTGTTGAAAGACAAATCTACGCGGCTATACTATATAAAACAATCTTGCCAATGCTATTGTGCAAACAGAAAGTGTGCTGGTTGCTAAAAACAAGGACAAACAAAAAAGAGTTTCACAAAAACACCAGACCTAACACAGTGAAATGATTATCAAACCCTGCACAAACTAACAGAGGCCTACGAAATCTTAGATTTCAGTAATTGGTCAAACTGATCCAAGATCAGTCCGGGGAAGGAATGTTAAGAGGCTAAGCTCCCTAGTAGAGTTTTCAAGATAAATCCCCTCTATGGACAGAGGAAATCTCTCTATCCCTAGAGTGGGTATAGCAACCTGATATATGTTCTAATGAAAATATCTCTTAAATAACATTCACAATGCGACAAAGAAAGATATAGAAGTACCTTTTTCCCAATGCTACGTTTGAATCCGTTGACGATGAATTTGATCCATGATCCTTTCAGGCTTGCTCCCTGCTACTGATGGCACACAAATACCTGTGGGCGATCAAAAGGCAACAAAAAATGTAATCCAATACATAATAATCATAAACATTAGCTATCTAACATATCAAGGAGTACCAGAATATTTGCATAAACAATTAGACAAATATAGAAATCAAATATCAAATGTTTTATTGATAAATATAAAAGGAAGAGCTTACAACCTAGGCCTTGATGTTGGAGGCCTCCTTCGGTGATACTCAGAGTCCTTCACTAAAGCTCTAAAGCATTCCTTCTCTTGAAAAATTAGGCGTTATCAAAATTCGAGGATGTAAAGGGAACGAGAGTTCAGACTAGCCCAACAATGACCAACTGACCTAACATTATTGTAAGGAGGGGCATGAATTTATAGGAAGGGAGAAGAGGTTGGGAGCCCATGAAAGGAGGAAGGTCCACTTTATAAGGGATAAACCCCCAATGGATGACATCAAATATCTAAAATCAAAGAGCTCAACTCTATCATCATCGTTTAACAACCAAATCGTCGCCCTAGAACTTATAGAGGTCGAAACTTCTCCTCCATTTGAGGAAACACTGCCTGAAAGGGATCAACACGGTTTTCCAATAAATAAGGGTGCTAGTAGTACTAATCCAGAACTGTCAATATGACATCAGCATGAGCATGTCACCAGGAAACGCATTGACCCAGGAAACTAGGAGTTGGACCAAGTTTCTTGAGTAATCTTCCAAGGTTGTTTTCTTTGAATCTTCAAGGGATGTATTAACATATTTATTCATGGTGGAAACATTGCACAAGATTTTTCATGGGGCATTTCAGGATTAGGGACGAGAAAATGAGCATGGTGACAAATTACTGTGTAACATACCTGTGGGTTTTGGTCTAATGATAATTGTGATAACCAAGAAGTGGTATAAGAGAATAGCCCATGAGTTCAATACACACGGATTCGCATTTGGGGGGGTATTGTTGGAAATTGGATAAACCAATGCTCCCTGTGTGTTTCACGACAAGGAATAACTGCCTCTCGTGATCCTTATCTATGGCGATGCGATCATTGAATAATACCTGCGGGTTTTGGTATAACTGAAATCATGATTCCAAAAAATATATATATTATCATAGTTCTTTTCCCATGTCAAGATAATTAAAAAATAAAACAAATAATCCCCTAATTGACTCGAGTCTTTAACTATATCTTGCAAATGTTGAGTTGATTGTTTCACTTGATTTCATGAATGAAATTTCAGTTCATCTGCCTATTAGTAACCAGTAGTCTTCTTAGGTGAGTGAAATTAAGCTTGGGGGGAATTTTCTTAGATTTAAGTCATTATGTTGGGTGCATGAAAACATATCTCAAGCATAGTTTCCTTTGTTTCAAGCTTGTGTAAAAATGAAACCACTCTCAAGCACAATTTTTATTTGTTTCAATCTTGTGTAAAAATGAAACCACTTTCAAGCATAATTTTTTCTCTATTTCAATATTTTATAAAAATTAAACCTATCTCGAGTCCATTTCATTAATTATTTTCAAGACTCGTTAAACTCATGAAAATCCCAAACTTATTTTTCTATATTTTCATGCTCATAAAATGTACATGAAAATGTCGAGTTATTTTTGTATTTTTCTACTAGTTAATTAAATTGAAAGCTAGTGATATGAATATACTTTTATCACTTTTTCAGACCTTTTAAAACTTACGAAAAAGATACCTCCCTCCACACCTTTGTGAAAATTCCTAACTCCTAAAATCATATTACAACAAACTGATATTACTTCTCCTACTTCATAAATTATAAAATTTATTTATTGTGTTCTACAAGTAAATATTGAAGAAAATAAACTGCAACATTCACTAAATAAACTGTGGAAATTAAATGATGAAATAAAATCTGAGAAAGAAAATTAGACATACATGACACCATTATGTTTGAACTAAGTCCCCGGAAAAAACCTAATGCAGGAAAACTGGTGCAGCAACTAAGGGTTTGAATTATTAAGAATAAATTTATGAATACAACTGGATGCCCAAATCTGGCTATCCATAGAGAATCTGACTGACAGAGAATTAGTGAGGATTACCTCACATTAACATTGGAGATTCGACATTGACCCAAAACTGAACTAGAGAGCCCCATGTTGCGTTTGTGTAACCTCTACACAGATCTGCATCACGTTTTTTGGGGACTGCATCACCTCCTTCTGTTGATCTTTCTGCTAGTTAGATGCTGATCTTCTGCCCCTCTAGTCTCACACCCCAACACTCCAGCACTAGATCTGATCGATCCTCAACAAAATTTCATATCTCTTTAGAGGCTCAACGATGCCTCTGTGTGGCTTTACACTGCCCAATGTAGCCCTACACTTCCTCTTTTTCATCCTCTTCTCTGCCTTATTTGTGATGTATTCCTGACTCAGGAAAATATCTTCCAACCAGAACTATCACTTCCCCTCACTACAATTGAATCAACTATATGATATTATCTGACTACTTTACATTGCTCACTTGAAAAAATCGATCTCTAGACTCACTCGGTGTGTTTTCCCAATTCCAATCAAAGTCCTTCTTATAATATTCTCGTTGGATAACCAATGGCCCAGATTAAAACATAATCAATGGCTTAGATCATAGTGACTCCATCTCCATATTTTTATAGAAGTTTCATGCCTAGTTCTATTAATATAATTTAATTATTTTAACTCCCTAAGTTTAGACTTAGTCTCCCATTAAAAATGATTAATTATTTTAATAAAACCCCATCCATGTGGAATTTCCCAAAACACTTTTTACGTATTTTGGAATACATGTGTATAAGCCTCCCTGCAAAATTTGATACTTAGAGCACATCCAGTGCTACCAGAAATCAACACTCCCTCTTAGCGAGGAATGTGCTCTAGTAATGCATCCTCTTGAAGCACTACACTGACTCTGTAACATCTCCCTTTGTGTTGTTGATGTCTGATACTGCTATGCATAAACTATTGAATTGTTGTATCTATGTTGTTGTTGACCCTACATACTATTGCCAACTGCATCTGCACTGTAACTCTATTGTTGCTGGTGTAGCAGAAAAACATCCAAAATTACTGAACTAAGTGTTCAACATGATTCATATGATACTGAAGATTTGATTTTTTCTAGTCTTTGCACCGACCTTATGAAGTTGTTGTGTTGTTGCTGACTCTACATTGTGCCTTACTGCACTGCTACCAACTTTTATTTGCATTTCTCAGACTCTAGTGCTCTCTAGCTATTGCACTGTCACTCTGACATTCCTCTACACCAACTAATACTTGTCCATCCTACTACTTTTTGTATGTGCTCCCATAGCAAGCTATTGATCCCAGAGATTGCATCCTAAGGATCCTTCCCAACTGCATCTCTTTCAAACTACAACTCTAGATCACCCCAATTATCCCTAGAGATATGTAAGAATGTAGGCTTTAACCCTGTACATAAATTATCTGCAAACGAATCATTAAAAACATCAAATAAACAATAGTGAGAGAATATAACATAAAACAAATATATATAATTATGTATATATATATATATATATATATATATATATATATATATATATATATATATATATATATATATATCCCCCAAATCCAAAATCGGGACTCCTAGCTTGATTTTTCATTATATTCCTTTTAGTGTTACAATGTTATATTCCTAAATTAGCATGCAGCTAATGGGAATATTAATTTTTCTCTTAACACCTAGTTAGATGAATAAATGTGTAAGGAGGCCCATAAGTATCCTAAGCAGGCATAAAATCCCTCTTAATGTGAAAAGGGATCATGTTAATAACTATATCAAGCACCCTCATGTGTGAACAAGGACTAATACATGCAGACAAAGTCAAGTTTGACCAAGTCAACAACACTAATATGGGAGGAGTGGATCATCAATAAAGACAACTCAATGTGAATGAGGATCAATCTAGCTAGTCAGAATAAAGACACCTTGGGTGTGAAAGGATACAATGCATGGAGACTATGTCAAGGCTGACCAAATCAAACAATGTTGTAAATAGAAGAGTGGAACTCATGGAGACAGTGTAATTTTGGAGGAGGAGCCTTTGCATGCAAGTAACCTTATAAATGGGTGGGACCCATGGTGAGGAAGCTCATAAACTATATAATGGAGGGAATGGAAACCATATGGGAGAGGATTGAAGATATGATTTGATGATTGGGAATATCTAGACTTATTGCATGCTTCAGCTGTTTAGCTAATTTTGTTGCACTGTTTAGTGCAAGGGTTTTCTCATGCAGGAATTCCCCACTTTTGCTTGGAGATCTTGTTTAAGAAATCTGAGAGGAGTTTTCTGGACTTCATTTCCACTATCCGGCACTTGGCCAAGAAATAACCTACAGCCACAGTGCATTCCCTTGGAGAAACTACATTATTTTACATGTTGTTGTAGCAAAAGGGTTTAAACCCTTGTTTTATGAGCTAGTTTCCAGGGGGAGGATCATCCTTTTTCCCGTAAATCTAGTAGGAGGAGCTACAACCATTTATTTGCATGATCAGCCATATTTATGCAGTGCTTCATCTATACAATGTGATTCAGCCATAGATCTGCAGCATATACTTCTTGTACTTCATGTTTATCAAAAAACCCTTGCCGGGTCATCTTGGATTTGTGTAAAGGAGACTAGATCTCAGTTTTTGTACTCTATTGAGTTAATATATCAGCATATCTATTTTTATCTTTATTTCTAAGTATAAACCCTCAATAAACTATGTTGTCACTTTCTGCAGTAATTCTATGTTGTAGTAGTCTTGGGGTTGCAATGTTTTTGGGTTGGACTAGGCATGGGAGGCCTGTTTAACTAGGCTATAATGATTTTTTTTTTATTTCCTTTTAGATTTGGTTGTCATAATGTCTAATCTAAAGGATCCATGGGATTTTACTGACTTTTATTACAAATATTTATGAAAAATGTGTTTTTTTTCATATATTGTTGATTTCCCCATTTGGGAATATTACAGTGGTATCAGAACTCTAATCTTGGCTCAGCTTGTGTACTTCAACAATTATGGAGTCTTCTCATCGGAAGAAGAGGATCTGTAAAAGGGATTAAGGCAAACCCTTATTGTCTGGAGGGAAGGAACTTTCAAAACTTCTTCTAGTAACTCTGCATGGTATCAGTAAATACATCAAAGAAATGAGGAGGGAAAAACATGGAGATCCCTCAACAAGATTTGTACATGAGGAAATATCTAGTTCCTAATATTATGGGTGTGAGAATTCAGCCACACCATCAAATTTACGACGCTCTACCAGCCATATGTTCATGACAAGTGAGATGGAGAAATGATATCTAACCAAGAAGGAGACTCTTGGTGATTATTTGCAAGAATATGAATCTCAATATAAGAGGTTCAAAGATCACTTAAACTTCCAAGGATTTTGCAAGATCAAGGAGGAAAGGAGCACAAAGGGCAAGCAACATGGTGTGGGTATATTCTTTCTATCTGCTTTTGATGGCTCACCTAAATGTCCAGCTAGGGTTTGGGTAGAGGAGCTAGACACCTATGTGCAGCAGCATCAAGCATCTGCAGATGAAGCCATTAAAGTAGCAGCGCTATAGTTTGAAGGTAAGGCTTATGCTTGGTGGTTGTTTGAATCCTTTTCATTAAATAATGAAAATAAATCTACTTATGCAAAGTTCATTAGAAGAGTAGTGGAAAGGTTTGATGAAAAATTTTGTGAAACACCTTTTGTGGAGCAAATCAAACCAAAACAAACAAAACCTTTGCATGGGTTGGAAGGATCTATCAACCCAACTCCATTTCAAAAAAACATTGAAAGGGATGAAAACTTGTATGTTACCTTGCCAAAGGCAAAGTCCCCATTGCATGAAGAGCTTTCTTCTCAAAAGAAAGACATGGATATTACTCCTTCAAAGGAAGACCAAGGTCTAAGGTCTCTCATTGTTGATGAGGCATTCTCACATATTGATTAGGAGAAAGAGAAGGTCGGAGGTAACAACGCTATCATATCAAGAGCACAGCCAGTACCTCATGAAGAGGAAGATGGAGAAATTGCTCCAACTAGAGAAACTCTTGCACTTTGGCAAGGATTTCCAAAGAAACTCACATATGGAGATCATGGAACAATCCATGTGTAGCATGTGCCATATGTTGTACCTTAAGAGACAATCCCTTAGCTGTGATAAGGAATTAGTGCTTAAGACATTTTATGATTATGTCACAAATTTTTATGTCTTTGTTTTTATTAACCCTCAAGTATTTATAATCAAACCCTTAAATGTCAAATATAATGAATGCTTCACAATGCTATCATTTGTTGATGTTGAATGAAGTGACTAGAAGGAAACGTAAGAAGAAGTCCAAACTGATATGTTGTTTTATACATAAAATATCATTCCAAACCCTAGAATAAATATGTGAAGGAAATAGTTAAAACAAAGGAGCGCCAATTAAGGTTGTTTAACTCTTATACATAGAAATTAAAAGAAACCTGCTGCTCATAACCTTGTTTTATTCATAGATGGAAATAAATAATGAAAACTGGAATACACTTCAACATAAACAAAATGCCAGAAACTTGCTTACTCATTCATTAATCTTTGAATCTTTGAGTACAAAAATATCTGTCTGGAGGTACAAAACTCGGAACCTTTCTTCCTCTTGAAAAATACATTAAGTACAGTAAAAAGTAGTTTGGAACTCCTGCAACCAATCCTAACTACCAAAACTACTTCAAGACTTCGAAGGTTGTCTATTACATGCCTTGAAAATGTCTTATTACAATTACATTGTCTTCAAAAAATAACATAAAATAAATATCCTAATCTATAGGAATTGCTGATGATGTGGCTTCTTTTCCTTGGTCAACTGATTTGTCTTTCTTTGCTGCTGATCCTTTTGGTAGGTCAATTGTCTAAGCTTTGCACTTTTTCCATATTTCTTCCTTCGTCCTGGATGAATGTGTCAAATTGTGATATTCCAATCTGAATGCAGTAATTCGGTCATAAGAAGGCTTTTCAGAGAAAAGAGTTTTTACCATCCATAAGAGTTGAAAATGTCTCTGCAAAAAGTTAACCATTGTCTCTCCTTTAAGCACCTGAGTCTTTTCATGCCTGTTATCAACCTTGCTTTTTGTCATCACCAGTAAATTCTCATAAGAGCTCCAAGGAAAAATATTTCCTTCAGCTCCCCAACATGATGGCAAGCCTACCCTTGTCATTTTATCAAAAGATTTATCAAATTGACTTACTGCTTCTTTGATTTCCATTAGTTTCTTTTCTGAAGCCTTTCTGAGATCATTCCTGACAATCATTTTATTAATTTCCACTGAATATAACATTCTATCCTGCATATCATTCTCCTATAACTCCTGATCTGATTTGGAATTGATAAAATCAATAAATATTCTAGCCCAAATGGCTCTGTTAATCCCTTTTTTATTTTCAGACATAATTGGCTCTTCACACTCCACAATAAGGATTTTTTCTTTTGCAATTATCATCGGGAAGCACCAATTGGATTTCATTTCTGAAATGATATCATTCCAAATGATATCTTTAGCTTGAATTAGTGACAGATTACATTTCATTCTTTCTTTGAGATTCTTAATCTCAACTTCATCATTTTGGAAATCCATTTTGTATTTATTTGCTTCATTTTCTATGACCTTCATCAATTTTGTTGCAGTCTCCAGATCTGTTTGAGCTTTCTTTATATCTCTTTCAGCCATCTGCAACTCAGTATTTAATTGAATAATTTTTGTTTGTAGGTATTCATCACCTGTAGGAAAAAAAAAAGTACAGTTATGATTATCAGTATGATTTTGTAATGAAATTGCAGTCTACTTTACTTTGGAAAGTTCTTCATCCTTCTGCATGAGTTGCTACAACAACTTTTCCTTTTCCTTATCTACCTCTGCAACTTCTGTAGCCATTGAATGTTCACCAGTAGGTAACTTCAATTTCTTCCTTAATGTATATATCTCTACCTCAGCACTTTGCATGAATTTTTGCACAACAGTCTTGTCACTAGGGTCTACTCCAATTTTTATAATAATCTTCTTCAATTCTTCATTTTGAACTGTTAAGGCTCTTGAATTACCCTTTTCTAACTTCAGCTATTTAATTACTTTTCCCAACATATTCTCTACCTTTATTTCCATTTCATTAGTCTTGGTGAGGTAATTTACAATCAATTGACCTGTTTGCATATGCAAGTTCATTTTATCAATTAGAGGAATATTATTTACATTCACAGTCACATTCACAGTGTTGAAATTGCTGGAAGGACCATCTGACATATCTGTAGGATGTGAGAGGGAAATTCTTAAATGATCTTTTTCAAGATCCATTACAATTAACAACCTTTTTTGTTCAGTATTAATTTGATGTTCAGCTTGGGCCTCCATGCTGGCCTTCATCCTCTGATTTTTTTCTTCAATTTGTGAAATGATATGTTTAATCAAGGGCACCTGTTCATGAGAAGCTTCATGATTCTTGGGTAAGGCAGGAGCATTTTGTTCTTCTCCCAAATGCAAAGAAAAAATAGGAGCAGTAGATGCAGGCTCTTTATTAACTTTTTTTCTCTTCATGGCTCCCTGCTCCTCATCATCTAGATCAATCACCATTTCCTTGGTTCTTTTAGCTGATTTCTCTGCTATAATAGGAGTTTGAATGTTAGCATCTACTGAGTTCTTCACATATTTACATGCTATCTTCTCTTGTTCTGGCCTACTTTCATGAATGAAAGCAGAGTATCCATTCTCAATCCTTCTATTTTAAATAACACTATATGGGTCATAAGCCCAACTTTCTCCTAATAACATCTGCATGTCATCTAACATTTTTGTCACTTCATCAAATGTTTGTCTTAGATTTACTATGAAAGGGCCTACAACCATGGGTAATTTTTACATGTGACATTTCTTCATAGGCACAAAATGAACCTAATCAACATTTAGACTCTGTCTAATGAATTCTAAAGCAAAAAGCCTCATTGGCACAAAAGTTGGGAGTCTGTAAGGATCAACACTTGCTCCATATAGCCTTATTTCAGAGTATTCCTCAAAAACAAACTAGTCTCCATATTTACAATTGTTTCCTAAATGCAAAAACTCCTGAGCTTTAGGTAGGAAACAAGGGGGGGGACTTCCATTCAATATTTTGTATGTAGTTGGCATGTAATAACTAGAAAAATCAAACAACCCAGACTCATTTTTCTCCCTTCTAACTACATCTGTCTAGAATATCACTGATTGTCTTATTTTATTTGCATCCATAATATTTAGGCCTAAATGCATGAACTCTTCCACATTTTGGTATAAGAACAAATATACAATTAATGAGGGAAATTTAAAAGAACCTGTTAATGAGAGGCTCATCAGCTGTGATTTGACTGATTCCTGCCAATAAGATGGAATATTCAGCACCATTAATGGCTTCATCATCATGGCAAACATTCCTATAACTTAGTTATCCACTGCATTATCATCATCCTTACCCAGAATTTTTGCAATATGACTCAAAATGGACGAGTCTTAGCATCAAAAACCCCCATATTACTCTGCTTGCAATCTGGTTGAAACTGCTTCATGTCAGGCTTCAAATGAAACATGAACTGATTGAATTCTTCTCCTCCAAGATTTTCATAATACTGAACCAGTGAATCGTCAGAAAATTGAATGCAGGACTCTGACTCAGGATAGCATAAGGCTTGGCAGATTAATAGAGTAGACACCTACAAAATATTTTCTCCTTGGGAATTCATGAGAAAGCATTTCCCTGGATACATAACCGATACCAACCAATAAATGAATTTAGGTAAAAGGTGGGTTTTAGGGATGCATGCAGACAAGACTCTGGACTTGATCATGGCAGAATATAAAGGAGAGGCATTAGCATTCAAGAAAACTTGTTGGTAAAAGGGGAGATGAATTACTGAATAGAGGGTATCTTGGATATCCCTATCAGTATCCATGAGGGGGATATGGCTGGTTGAACTTGATAGGGATGACCTTTTAGCCATGGTTAGAAATTTACGTGGAAAACAACTTACAAGGTGGACAAATTTTGAAGGTGTCGGAGAGCTCAAATGGGGTGCAGTGTAGCAATTCACAAGTAATTTTGAAAAATAGGAAAAATATTATTTAAATAGGTGGCGCGGGTTTTGAATTAAATGCTGACAAGATGCGCCAGCAACCGTTAACTCTGCTTGACATGGAGGACAGCTAGGACCAACTCAGCGTCCTACGTCACTGTGGGGGCTCTATGGGTACGGAGGAAAAATATGGCTGGTGCCTCCACATTAGATCTCCGTCGTTGATCTCTTTTGTCCCCACAGTCAACCCAGTCAACTGCGAAGGCACTCCACATGATATCTATTGTGCTAGTTGTGCCCGCAGGTTGGGATTTTTTATATAGATTTTAACGATCGACGCTTTCTACCATTTAAACCAATCACTATTTAACCTTTAATACGGGCCCACAATTATAAAGTTTAAATGTTTAAACTTAAACTTTAATGAACATCAATCTTTTTTATGCTAAAGTATAAGAGTTCAATACTTTAACATATTTTCCCACATTTTATATTTTTATTTTTTCCAAATATTTGAAAAATAAAAAGATATGACTATGATCCACAACACCATCATTGGAAAATGATGAGAACTTGAAGATAGAAGGAGATAAAGGGGAGGACAAGCATCATATGATGAGGAGCACACCCCTCTCTATTTCAGAATATTGATGCACAAAAGAGGCAGGAGGATGTGTGCAGTGAAGGCAAGGACAAATCAGTCCACACACATATACATCATGCTTTATGCCTTGATGTCTCTTTTCATGGAGGCATTCCACCAGGGAGGCCCCCTGATTGGAAGAAGAATAAATTTTTCTCTCAACTTAGTGTAGAAGTGATATATTTGGCTAAGGAAGGAGCCTTGGGAGAAGCCACCACAACGTTGAGAACCTTTGAAGGGTTCCAAGGAGAGATGAGCAATTTTCTGATATGGACATTGCTATTTTCCACTCAGCTATTTGCGCTGGAAAAGGAGGATTCATAAATCTATGATGACATGAGCATGGTGTCAAATGGCCACTCCATAGCCTTGGAGCAGAAAATGATACTTCTACATATAATGGAGATTTCTGAATATGAAAAGAGGGTATTACCACTCTTTCATGCATGGGAAAAACTATGGAATTTTTGGAAGAAAGAGACCTTTCAAGAAGAGGTTGACTTCCATATACTTCAATCTTGTCTTGAGAAATATCAGCTGCAAGAGGGGTAGCAAAGGAGGAGTGACATTAATTCAACATGTGGTTTTGGCATTGAGCATGTCAAAGAGGAGATTCATCATATGACTTGTACTTCATTACAGATTTCTACAGCACTGTCATTATTGGGAAGCCTAGATCCATATTCAGAATCCCAACTATTGGTGGAATATTCCAATAACTTCTTCACATGTAAGGTTCTTGATGGGCAAGTGATGGATAGGAGGTATAAAGTGGTTGATGGAGTAATTTACTTTCATGATCAGACCTATTTGACTAGAGAATCCAAGCTCAAGGAAAAACTACTATATGCAACCTATGAAATCTTGCTTTCTAATCTCACTAGTTTCATTAGAGCATACTGTACTATCTTGGAGGGATTCATGTGGGAAAACTTCAAAGAGGAGATGCACTATCACATGAGGAAGCTCATAGATTGTTTGTAGGTTGAGGAGGGACATAGCTCTTGGGAAGAGTTATCATTACCACCTCCTTATTCATTGGGTGTGAGAGGGAGATCATCCATGAGCTACCTCACTGATTCAAACCAAGTGTATGGTAAGGATTGTATTTCTGAACATCATGATGTATTTACTATATACTTGTATTTTCTTACCACACATGTGCAGGGAATTTCTCCAAGAGGGGGCACTCTTTCTTATTTTCTTCATGGGCTACTTGGGGCCATGAGCAATGATGATGTTGACCATTCCCTAGAATATTTTGGGTCGATGATGTATTATTTATGGTGTGATTCATTAACACCAACCCTTATACACCTTCTCCAAGCATGCAAGAAGAATGGGGTAGAAAAAAAGTGGTAGGAGGATATGCTTCAGTTGTTTAGCTAAGTTTGATGCACTGTTTAGTGCAAGGGTTTTTTCATGCGGGAATTCCCCACTCTTGCTTGGAGATCTTGTTTAGGAAATCTGAGATAAGTTTCTAGACTACATTTTCACTATCTGGCACTTAGCCAAGCAGTCACCTATATCCACAACACATTCCCTTTGATAAAATGTGTTATTTTACATGGTGTTGCAATGGAAGGGTTTAAACCCTTGTTTTATGAGCTAGTTTCCTAGGGGGAGGATCAGCCTTTTTCTCGAAAAGCTAGTAGGAGGAGCTACAGCCATTTCTTTGCATGATCAACCATATTTATGCAATTCTTTAGCTATAAAACATGATTTAGCCATATATCTGCAACATATACTTCTTGTACTTCATGTTTATCAAGAAACCCTTGCTGGGTCATCTTGGATTTGTGTAAAGGAGACCAGATCTCAGTTTTTGTACTCTATTGATTAATACATTAGCAAATCTATTTTGCATCTTTATTTATAAGTATAAACCCTCAATAAACTGCGCTGTCACTTTCTTCAGTAATTCTGTGTTGCAGTAGTCTTGGGGTTACAATGTTTTTGGGCTGGTCTACGCATGAGAGGCCTGTTTAACTAGGCTATAATGATTTGTTTCTGATTTCCTTTTATATTTGGTTGTTATAATGTCTGATCTAAAGGATCCATGGGCTATTATTGACTATTGTTACACAGATTTCTAAAAAAATTGTTTTCTGTGCATATATTGTTGATTTCCCCATTTGGGAATATTACATACAACACATATATATACATGTCGAAGCATTCATAAACCCCAGTCCATTAATCATGGATTAGAACATAACTGTAGTTTCCTTGACCAGATCTACAAAATACCAATGTTTGAAAACCATCATGCCCCAAAACCATGTGCAAACCCATGCACAAAACCATAGGCGATTATGCCCGCCTAAAATAGGTTCCAAAAACATTTTTTCGATGCAAGGGGCTACCTTCCCCATAAAAAACTCTATCACCCCCTCGCTATTCCCAATGCAATGAACAAGACGCGTCGATCGCCCCTCACATGACCCCCCATACAAGTGACTATTCGTGGAAAGAATATAACACACACCCAACATTATCCCACTTGTTTTTTTCTTTCCACAGGGGGGCATAAGAGAGCTTAGTCAGTATTCCAACCCCTGCAACACCCATTGCTTCTCTACATCAAGAGAAATTTTGAGTGCTCGCAAACTTTGTCAATGCATTTGCAACATTCTTCAAAGTGTCCACCTTTACTAGTTGTTGGTCTCACGGATATGGCTTATTATAGACAACTCTAGTGCTTCTCATTTAATTATCAACCCAAGGTAAGTCTTCTATTTCAAGAGTGTTGGCAGAATATATGCGAGTGAGATTGTCTAATAGTTACTCCATGCTGCTTATGACGAAGAATTAGTTAGCCTCCTAAATTTAATTAACCTAACGAGGGGTGGCTTGGATTTATTCTTAACCTAAGATCGAACAACAGGATTGAACAGCTATCTAATTGAATTAAAAAATAGTCTAAATGAACTGAACAACAATCTAGATGAATCGAACAACAATTGTATTGAATTGAACATCAGTCTAACTAAGTTGAACAACAATGGAATTGAATTGAACAGCAGTCTAAATAACTGAACAAAAATCTAGATGATCGAACAGCAACTGAATTGAATTGAACAGTGGTCTAATTGAAGCAATCTAAATGAATTTGTACGGAAATTACTTCTATAATTTTGCAATGGAATTCTCTTTGTAAAATAATTAATTTACATTGATCGACGATTGCACGCTTCACTGTGTTGAAAGAATAATGCAATCCATAAAGACATATAACATCAAAAGCAACTTATTCTATGATCTGTAAATCAATTGCAATGATATTGGAAGAAACTAGGACCATCTACTGGTGATGAAGCATTATTATAAGCCGGAAAATACGATTGCGATTATCCTAACTCAAGAACACAATTGCTAACAGTCCTGAAGAAAGAGAAACATTAACTTTATTGAATGGAAATATACTTTACAATTGCATTAGATACTTAGGCATAGGTTCTGCAACTACATAGAGTATGGGAATTTGCGAGGAAATTCCAAGGGTTGGGCCCAGACCACCAGAAGCTCTAGCGTAGTAAAAACTGTTGAGCTCCAAAAATATTCTTTCTTCCACCACATTCCACTCCATTTCTTTTATCCATTAATAATCCCAGGCTCAAATGATCAATGAAATTAGTTAAAATTGCTTTAAGAATGAATATCGTGGCTAACTTTCTATGTTTTTATGATTGTGTCATTGTAGTACTTTTTGAACTGAAACTAGCTACAGAATGCAGACATTCTGTAGCTAGTTGCCAATTCTGCAGCCATCTTCATGTTTAAGCAAGTTCCAGATGTCCTCTCAGGGAAAGCCACACATGGTCGTATTCCACGTCATTCCCTCAGCATTTTTTTCTCTCCATGAAGATCGAACAGAATTCTGTACGTGGTTATGCACGTGAGAACTCAAGCTAGGAGATAGACTCCTAATAGGACAAGGACAGTCCAGATGTCCTTTGTCATATTACGATGCCACCTTTAGAGTTCTAGTTCAATTTTAATATGGAAAGACAGTAATCCCTGTATTATCTCAAGTTCTGTTATGTAAATTTGCTATAAATATGCTCGGGAAACCGAGAGACAAAGGTTATATTTTGGTTAGATTTTATGGTTGACTGCTAGATCTTTGAAGTCCGAGAATACTCTGTTTTGAGGTGATTCCTCTTTAATGAAAGAAGCAGCATTTCCTTGAACGTGTTGAGTCGATTTTGAACTAGATTTCGTGCTACTCTGGTGGTAGAGGGCCCTTGCCTCCTGAGTGGCCTTGTTTATACAATAGATAAGTGTTTTAGTCTCACTTTTATTTCTAGTTTAAGTAGATTTCTGAAGCTTATGTTCATATTTTTTTATATTTACTATCGCAGTCAAACTTACTCTAATCAACTCTTCCAAAATATCATTATGAAGAATAAGGCACAACTGTGATAGTGTAGGTTTTAGTTGCATTTACTTTCGTTAGTTATCACAGTTAAAACTTACTCTAATAAACTTTTCCAAAATATCATTATGATGGATAAGGCATAACTGTGGTATTGTAGGTTTTAGTTGCTAGTTTACACCAAGTGGCATAGCCAATCTTACTCTTATAAAGCTTTTCCAAAATATCATAACAATGAGTAAGAAGTAGCTGTGATGTCTTGGATTTTAGTTGTATTTGCTTTCATTCTTGTGTTTATGTTCAATTGCTTTGAATGATACAGCCATACTTGTTCTCACAAACTCTTCCAAAACATCATTCATACTGAACGAGATGGACTGTAGAATTCCTTAGGTTAGTTGCATGTTAACTTAGTTATAGCACTCCGGAGGTAGAATGCATGTGATTCAGCTCTGTCATTTCATTTTCAGTTTGATAATGGCTTTTCAGTCTAACATTGTTCACTGTACTTCAAATAGACTAGTGGCACTCTAGTTCAGTTTTAGCTCACTGTATTAGCACTCCATTCTAGGTGTCATCCATTGCATTTTTAAGTTATATTAGTTGTTAAATTCAAATACCACGGTCTTCATTAATTACAAAACTTCTTTTGTTCCAACCTTATATTAACACACAATCATTTGGACAGGAGTTAGTATCAGTATAAGACCTAGAGTATTTTGCAACCTTTTTACCATTTCACAAACAAGCCTTTTCTCAAAAGACCATTCTAAAGAGGAAATCTATAACTTTTGGAATGAGGCCTAGTGGTGTTAAATTGAGTTGCAGAATAGAATTAGAAGCTAGTTTAGAATATAAATCTTATGGTGTTACAAATTTTCTTTTCCAAATATATTCCAATAGACCTTTAATCATGGATCAGATGTTATAACATTGTAAGTTGATTGTTTGATTGTTTAGTTAGGAGAACTTTATTTAGACTTAACTGCCCATTTCTCAAGCTCTTCAAAAACATCTTTAATGAATGAATTGGACAAGTTAAGCTCATGTTGTGATTTATTCCCTTGAAGTCATTATCAAGCTTTGTATTTTGCTAGCCATAGTTTAGGCCTTGTTTTGTTTCAGTATTTGCATTTGTCATTTTTCATCCATAATTTAGGCTTCACTCTGTTTTTAACCAGTAGCTTCTTTCCACCAGCATTTAGTTCTTTCCCTTATGAACATAAAACCTTAAAAACCCAAAAACATCATAAAACACTAGACACAATGTAGTGAGAAACAATTACCTAGGCACATATAGTGCACCACACTTCAGCAGTTTACCAACCCTGGTGTTGGCAATATGATGCAGAGTGTTGTCCTTGATGGAAACCCATTTGATAGAGTGTTGTCCTTGAATGGAAACCCACTTGATGAAGATGATGGCAACCTACTTGATGAAGTTATTCCTGACTTGATGGACTTGGTAATGATGTAAATCTGATGTGATATGATGTGTCTACAGAGCAGCTCAGATGTAATGATGAAAGAAATGTCAGTATGTGCTAGAACATGATGAAAAGAGTATGTCTCAAGGCATACGCGGATTTGTCTAGACAAAGTAGCGTATGCACGCGGGAAACAACGTACCAAGTCGCGTATGGGAAAAAGTGCTCTAAATATGCAAAACCAGGGGTAACCACCATGGTATTGACCCATTTTATTGAGTAATGATTCGTCTATGTGACCTCGTCCAGGAATACCATCGGAAGTAATGTGGTTTTGGCTCATGGTATTGAAAAAGGGTAAACCTATCTAAGGAGAAGAAATTCATTGTGCAAACGATGAGCGTGGGTGCAAGATGTCTGAGCTTGAATGAATACTTCTCTCTGAAGTATATCTGAATGGAAAGGGTTACACTTGAATGATAGATCTGAATGCATGAAGCACCAATGAAGAAAATAATGAAGAAGGGTATCTAGATCTTAAATATATTTGTATTTGCTAGATCTGTTTGTGGAATGATTAGATCTGAGATGAGGCGAACATCTGTCTGAAGTAAAGGGTAAAATCTGTGTGATGTATCTGTTCTGAAGAATTGCAATGACCTAAATGTCTGAAGAACCATACGCTAGTTTGCCGCAGAGGAAGCGCGTATATACGTGGGTTTGCTGAAGAAAAAGCACGTATGGGCAGAGAAATTAGTTCTATGATATGTACAGAAGTATACGCGGGTTTGTATGGTCGAAGGCGCGTATATACGCAGGATCAGTGAAAGGAAAGCGCGTATGCAAAACTAGGGTTTGCTGAAGTCTGTGGTAAGAAATTTCTGATCTAATATGATGGTTTACTGATATCTGTAAGTGAGTTATATGTATCAGTTTGATGTATGATTGAGCTTAAATGTATGGAGTGGGTCCAGTCTGAAAATATGATGAAACATGGCCTGCAAGTTGTACTCTATTGAAGTTGTTGGATCCAGTGTGAAAATTGATGAAACGTGGTCCATTGTGGTGCTGAGGGTGGTAGCCTTCAGTCAGGGGGTCGTATCTCCCTTCCAGGAGAGGCTGGTAAACAAGAGCAGGGGGTCGTAGCTCCCCTCCAAGAGAGGCTGGTAAACGAGAGCAGGGGGTCGTAGCTCCCTTCCAGGAGAGGCTGGTAAACGAGTCAGGGGGTTGTAGCTCCCTTCCAAGAGAGGCTGGTAAACGAGCACAGGTGGGTGCCTGCGTGCTGGTAGGAGTCTGCACCAGCACATTGTTGTAAGATGTTTTCTCTATAATAAAATATTGAAGGCTGAGACAACGGCAACGGTGATTTTCTCCCAACTTGGGTTTCCACCTAAAATCCTGGTGTTCATATGTGATGCTTATGTGTGATGGTCTATTCTGTTGTTACTACATATTTTTACTGTTAAACTAAATATCAGAAGAATGAATGAAGAATAGATCTAAGTAAAGGAATATCTGCAAAATTAGATCTCTGTGTATACGCGGGTTTTATGAATAATATCCGCGTGTATACGCTAGTTGTCTTCATAAAAGTAGCGTATGGGTTTTGAAGTAAGAAAAGTAAAAAGTTTTGATTAAGTCCTAAATACTGATTCACCCCCCCCTCTCAGTATTTTTCCCAACAATTGGTATGAGAGCAGGTTCTTCTACAGAAGCTTGATCGCTTGAAGGAGATCCGTCGCAATGGGAATTCATGAAGGAGTAATGTCTATAAAGCCACCTCTATTCAATGGAAGCAATCTGATATTCTGGAAGGTACGAACAAAAGCATATCTGCAAAGTCTTGGTGCAGAAGTATGGGAAATCGTGGAAGAAGGCTATCAATATCCGGCAAGTATTCCTACTGATGCGGCTGAAAGGAAGAAGTATGAAATCAATGCCAAAGCAGTGAATGTCTTATTAGGAAGCATGTCTGAACCAGAATTTGCTAAAGTGATGCGGCTAAATTCAGCAAAAGAAATATGGGACAAAATCATTCTGAGCTATGAAGGAGATACAAAGGTAAAAAGTGCAAAACTCCAAACTCTCAGAATTGAATATGAAAATTTAAGGATGCATAGTGATGAAAGTATTTCCAGTTTATTTTTACGTCTAGATGATATTGTAAATCGAATGAGAAATTTGGGTGAAACCATAACCGATACTACTATGGTGGAAAAGGTCTTAAGATCTTTGACTTCAAAATTTGACTCTAAAGTTTCAGCTATTGAAGAAAGGCAAGATCTGCAAACTCTTACTATTGTTCAATTACATGGTATCCTGACTGCTTTTGAAATGAGACAAGGAGGTCCTTATCAAATCAAAGAAGCTACTTTTAAGGTATCTACAAAAGGAAAAGAAAAGGAAGTTGTCAAAGAATCCAGCTATATATTCGAAGAAGAAGAAGCGAATTTTGTGAGAAAACTCCAACTAGGTACTGGAAGATTCAAAGGTAAGCTTCCCTTCAAATGTTTTGATTGTGGAAGAGTTGGTCACTATGCTGCTAAATGTCCTTATAGAGAAAAACATGGTAAAGGGAAAAAATTTGAAAAGAGGAAGAGTTATTATGAAAATGAAGATGATGATGAAGTGTCCAGTGAAGATGAAGAAGATTCTGACCAAGCTCTACAAGTGCTCATGGAAAAGAAGCAAAAAGAAGAAGGTTACTCAAGGAAAGGAGATACCTCGAAAATCATGTATAGCAGAAATCGAAGAAGATGAAACAGGTATTGATCATTGTTCTTGTATTTTACTCTCTTGTGCATGCAAAGGTAAAGATAGTGAAAGTAACAGTATGGATCTAGAAGAAGCTGTCAAGATTAAAGTTGAAGATCAGAAAAAATCATCTAAGGAGAGTGAATCTATAGACAAGTATCAAATTTTTCATGCTTATGCATCCAATCGAATGAAAAGACTAGAAGCAGAAATCAACGATCTAAATGCAGATCTCGAAATATCAAAAAGGAAGAATGAAGGTCTTGAAGCTGGAATCATCTCTCTACAAGCAGATCTTGAAGCATCAAGTAAGAAGAATGAGGAACCTCTACAATCATTTGAAAAAGAAGGTCTTGAAGCAGAAATCATTTCCCTCAAAGAAGATCTTGATAAATCAAATAAGAAGAATGCAGGACTTGAAGCAGAAAACATATCTCTGAAAGAAAATCTCGAAGCATCGAAGAAGAAGAATGAAGAACTCTTACAAAATTTTGGAGAGCAAGAAAATGGGTTGAAAGAAGAGATTCTAAATCTGAATAACCAAGTAGAAGACGGAAGAAGGAAAGAAGAAAGCGTGAAGAAGCAATACCAAGCCTTGGAGGTGGAGGTAAACATTCTCAAAGGTAAATTAGAAGAAAAGGTTAAACTTTTGAGGTTTCAAGATAGTACTAAGATTTTGGACAATATTCCTAATAGTCAAAGGTCTCCTTCTATCAAACTTGGTCTGGGTTTTCATGAAACGGTCAAAGGAGAATCTAGTTCACAATGAAGTGCTAAAGATTCAAAGGATGTAAAAACAAAACCTGAAGTGTTGAAAGAAACTAAAAGTCAACCTACAATCATGAATTCTCAAAGGAAATCATTCAATAATGTTGAATGCTTTAATTGTCATGATTATGGGCATGTTGCAGCAAATTGCAGGAGCAGATTGTTTCAGCCACAAACTAACAGATTCTACATAGAAAGTTACTCTGGTTTCTTCAAGGGATATTGTTTTTCATGTAACAAGTATGGACATAAAGCTGCTGATTGCAATAGAAGGAAGAATAGAAAAGCTCATTATGATTCTTCGACTTATTTCTCTGGCCACATGAGATGTTATGCTTGTAACAAGTATGGACATGTAGAAAAAGAATGCAGAATGAACAGATCTGAGAAAGTGGATAATTTCCAGCACACGATTAGAAAGTTCAAGCAAATTTGGAAAAAGAAGGAGGATCGTTCAGAAACGTAGGGAATACTGACCCTACTGCAGTCATCCGCTTCTAAAGCTTACTTCTCTTAATGGCTGTAGGAGTGATGTGACATACATTATGAGATTTAGTAATGTATCATCACAGGGGGAGAAATGTATGGTGATTTCCATGATTGTTTTGGTAATTCTGAATATGTTTATTTTTTACAGTGCATATGATGTGAAGAAGACAGGTACAGGAAGTACAAGTTCAGGGGGAGATGGAGGAATGTGAAATTTCCACATTTGACTTTCCATACGCGGGTTCTATGAACTAAATCCACGTATACACGCGAGTTACAATAGACACAGTCGTGTATGCATTGCTGATAAGAGAATTGATATGTCAGCTCAGGAACAGGAGCACTGGTTTAGGGGGAGCAGCAGTTTGAATACTAATGATTGCATTTTTGGCACTGTGACTGCTTATTCTTTGGTTACGGTGATACTTATGATGATGGCTTGATACATGGTTTATTATGATGAGACTTTGGATGAAACCTGTTTGCTGAAAAATGTTGTTCTGGTATGATAATTTCTCTTGGAAAGAATATATTGATACTGCAAAGAATCTGAAGGCTTGTGCTTATGCTACACCCATTGGATGACGCTTGCAGACACAACTACATTGTTCTATCTATCTGTATTCCAGGGAAGCATTCAAATATCTCAGAAAGAAGCTGAACATTGTCTCTGCCTCACAGAGGATCAGATCTGGTTAAAATATAGAAGATGGTATTGGATACGCGGATTTCCTGAAACACAGTCGCGCATATACGCGAGTTCATGCACATAAAACCGTGTATGTCCGATTGCTGACAAATTTCTATTTGGGGTTAGCTTTCTTCAGCACAGCTGCAGTGCTGTTTGGTATCTCTGGTATCTCTGGTGGTGTTCCAGTTCTTATAATACTGGTTCAATCTCTGATGTTTTGATAAAGATGCCTTGATGATTGGTTGAAAGTGTTCAGGATGCATAAACTAAGGGGGAGCCTTAGTCATATGAAAAGGATGCTTGGATGCACAGGGAGCATTAGCCTTGCTGAGTATAATGCATTGTTGGCATTATGATGGTTCTGGAATATGTTCTCTTTCTTAAGGTCTTTCTGGTATTGTTCATAAAAAGTCATACTTGTAATTTGATGAAAAGGTCTTGTTGAGACCCATGATGTAAAATTGTAATATTTAGTCATGTAAGGTCTTGTCAAAATTTGTAAACCCACTTGGTTGGGTAGTTGAATTGAAATGTATAAACCGACTTGGTTGGGTATTTTAGTCTCATATGTAAATCCACTTGGTTGGATCTTTGATGTAAGTATGAGTCCTTGGTGATAGGAAGGTCATAGAGTCATGTACTTCATTGAAACATATGGATGAACTTTCAGCATGAACTCAGGAGGAGCATGGTAATTTTAGTGCACATCAGATCTACAACGCCCTTCTTCTACATGAGGAGAAAAGAGGGAGAGTGTGTTGGTTTTGATCCGCCCTTTGCCCTTGATGTCAAAGGGGAGAGTGACATGGTGTTTGGATAAAAGGAAACATGATGGGAGAGTGACATGGTGTCATTGTATTCTTAATGTATCTATCTGTTGTGGTGATCAAACACCATCGTGGTTGCCATCAAGTCCAAAGGGAGAGATTGTTGGCAATATGATGCAGAGTGTTGTCCTTGATGGCAACCCACTTGATAGAGTGTTGTCCTTGAATGGCAACCCACTTGATGAAGATGATGGCAACCTACTTGATGAAGTTATTCCTGACTTGATGGACTTGGTAATGATGTAAATCTGATGTGATATGATGTGTCTACAGAGCAGCTCAGATGTAATGATGAAATAAATGTCAGTATGTGCTAGAACATGATGAAAAGAGTATGTCTCAAGGCATACGCGGATTTGTCTAGACTAAGTAGCGTATGCACACGGGAAACAACGTACCAAGTCGAGTATGGGCAAAAGCGCTCTAAATATGAAAAACCGGGGATAACCACCATGGTATTGACCCATTGTATTGAGTAATGATTCGTCTATGTGACCCCGTCTAGGAATACCATCGGAAGTAATGTGGTTTTGGCTCATGGTATTGAAAAAGGGTAAACCTATATAAGGAGAAGAAATTCATTGTGCAAACGATGAGCGTGGATGCAAGATGTATGAGCTTGAATGAATACTTCTCTCTGAAGTATATCTGAATGGAAAGGGTTACAGTTGAATGATAGATCTGAATGCATGAAGCACCAATGAAGAAAATAATGAAGAAGGGTATCTAGATCTGAAATATATTTGTATTTGCTAGATCTGTTTGTGGAATGATTAGATCTAAGATGAGGCGAACATCTGTCTGAAGTAAAGGGTAAAATCTGTGTGATGTATCCATTTTGAAGAATTGCAATGACCTAAATGTCTGAAGAACCATACGCTAGTTTGCCGCAGAGGAAGCGCGTATATACGCGGGTTTGCTGAAGAAAAAGTGTGTATGGGCAGAGAAATTAGTTCTATGATATGTACAGAAGTATACGCGGGTTTGTATGGTCGAAGGCACGTATATACGCGGGATTAGTGAAAGGAAAGCGCATATGAAAAACTAGGGTTTGCTGAAGTCTGTGGTAAGAAATGTCTGATCTGTTCTGATGGTTTACTGATATTTGTAAGTGAGTTATATGTATCAGTTTGATGTATGATTGAGCTTAAATGTATGGAGTGGGTCCAGTCTGAAAATATGATGAAACATGGCCTGAAAGTTGTGCTCTATTGAAGTTGTTGGATCCAGTGTGAAAATTGATGAAACGTGGTCCATGGTGGTGCTGAGGGTGGTAGCCTTCAGTCAGGGGATCGTAGCTCCCTTCCAGGAGAGGCTGGTAAACGAGAGCAGGGGGTCGTAGCTCCCCTCCAGGAGAGGCTGGTAAACGAGAGTAGGGGGTCGTAGCTCCCTTCCAGGAGAGGCTGGTAAATGAGTTAGGGGGTTGTAGCTCCCTTCCAGGAGAGGCTGGTAAATGAGCGTAGGTGGGTGCCTGCGTGCTGGTAGGAGTCTGCGCCAGCACATTGTTGTAAGATGTTTTCTCTATAATAAAATATTGAAGGCTGAGACAACGGCAGCGGTGGTTTTTTCCCGACTTGGGTTTCCACCTAAAATCCTGGTGTTCATATGTGATGCTTATGTGTGATGGTCTATTCTGTTGTTACTGCATATGTTTACTGTTAAACTAAATATCAGAGGAATGAATGAAGAATAGATCTAAGTAAAGGAATATCTGCAAAATTAGATCTCTTTATATACGCGGGTTTTATGAATAATATCCGCGTGTATACACTAGTTGTCTTCATAAAAGTAGCGTATGGGTTTTGAAGTAAGAAAAGTAAAAAGTTTTGATTAAGTCCTAAATACTGATTCACCCCCCCCCCCCCCTCTCAGTATTTTTCCCAACACCTGGTTGACAATTAATGAACTCAATTTAGGAGACTAGGTTTAGCACAAACATTTTGGCACTGTTGCCGGGGAAGTGTAACTAGGTAGCCTTGTTTCTTAACTCCCAAAAACAATTATATGCGTAGAGAGAGAGACTCAAGGGGTAGATTCATAAGAAGCAACAGCAAAAGCTTGATCCCTAGAAAACCACTTGTTTCATCTAGACCAAGAGCCAGTACACCTCCAACTCAGACCCACAATCCATCCTTTACTGATCCTAGACTCCTAGAGGACTTAAGATCAGATATTTCATTAGAAAGACCTTCCACTGAACCTGCCTTAGAATAAGATTCAGGGACCTCTGTTAGAGACACAAACTTTTCCACTTCCACAGAAGAATCAACTATGGCAGAAGAAGGGGGAGGAGGAGTCTTTAATGGAGAACACACATTATTTGGAGGGGGTAGAGGTAGAGGTAGAGGAGAAGGAGGTAGAGGTGCAGAAGGAGAAGGAGTTAGAGGAAGAGGTAGAAGAGATATGGGAAGCTCTTTTGGGTTTCCTATAGTAGATGAAGAAACCAATACAACCATGAAAAACATTTCACCCTCTGTCCTTCCAAACTTCTATGGACTTAAAACTGAAGATCCTGAAACCTTCCTATTTGAATTTGAAATCCTGTGTAGAACTTATGACTACTTACAAGATGCTCGAAAACTTAAACTATTTCCTTCAACATTGAAAGGAGCAGCATTGAAGTGGTTTATGAGTTTGATCAACAGTTCTATTAGGACATGGGAAGACATGAAAAAAGCATTTCTAGAGAGGTATTTGGATTATTGTATGCCAGTCAATCATAAGGAGGAAGTGTTTAAGATGTTACAAAAAGAAGATGAAAACTTGGAAGATTTGTTGGAGAGATTTCATTACAACATCAAAAGATCAAAAATTGAAAACTTAGATCAAGACACCTTAAAAGCTCTCTTGTTGAAAACAATTAGGGATGAATGGTTGGATATCCTTAACATGATGGGAAAAGGGGATATATCTCAACTCACATTACCTGAAATAGCTGAGTTATGTATCAACCTTTGAAGAGGGAAATCTAAAACTATAAAAGGCCCAAGAGACCCCACTCTTGCAAGGGTAAGTAAGTCTGCTTCTGGGACGGTAAGTAGGGCAGAGATAGGACATATGCTTGATGAATTAAAATCTGATATCTTAGGGAGTCTTAGTGAACAAATAGACACCCTTAAGTTAAAAACAAGCAAAAAGCTGAATCTGATGCTTTAGCAATCTTTTGTCCCAGATGTAGAAAGAAGCATGCCTTGAGAGAATGTCCTTTAGATGCAAAATTTGTAGAGAACTGTGTCATTTGTTCAGAAAAACATGATACCAAGAGTTGTCCTTCACTTCCTGGTCTTAAAGCTGTCTTTCAAGAAAAAATTCCTACAAGTGCCACAGAATATCTCAATTTTGTCTCTAGAAGGCCTTGGCAAGGACCCTAAACACAAGGATTTCATGATCAAATGTATAATCAACCTCCACCAAATTGGAATTCTTGGCAGCAACCTTGGCCCCAATTTCAAAATCAATCTCAAGCTTGGGCACAAGGGGCACAAAATCCCTATGGAAGATACTCTCAGTACTATCAGTATCCACCATCCTATCCGCTATATCCACATTTTCCTCAACAACAAAATCCTCAACAAAATCCTCAAAATACACAACATCAAAATCAACCACTTCCATTACCATTTCCTCAAAAATCAAATCAGTTTCCTGCTCAACCCATACCAAACCCCAACAATAAAAATCCTCAGAATACATATATGATAGAAGGCCAACAATTTCCAACTTATTTAATTACTCCTCTAGACCTTAGTGATGTTCAACTTAGGTCTAGAAGAATACTTGAAAGGAGAAAACCTTCTGTGATTATACAAGAAAAAGACAACTCTGAGGAAGATTCTCTACGAGAAAATAAAAGTCTTGAAGAAGACACATCTTTTCAGGACCCAAACATTGAAAAATAAAAACAAAAAGAACCAATAATTTCAACTCTTGTATTAGAGCATCCATCAACATCCACTCCTACACCTCCCTTTCCAGAAATATTACAAATTGATAGAGGTGTAGAAGAAAAATTATGGTGCCTAATTATGATTTCCTAGATGAGCTAAGAAATGTTTGCATCAAGATTCCATTATTACAAGCCATCAAGGAAATCCCAATTCTAGCAAAAACAATAAAGGAGTTGACCATGAAGAAAACAAGAAAAAGAATAAGAGAGACAAAGAAAATTCAACTGGCAGGAAAAATAGTAGACATTGTGATGGGTAAGATTGCTATTCCAAAGTATCTAGACCCAGGAAATCTAGTTGTCAAACTTCACATCAATGGAATTGAGATCCAAAACACACTCATTGATTTAGGAGCAGCAATCAATATCATGAGTAGACAAATCATGGATAAACTTAAACTTCCTAATCTTCTCTTTACACCCACATTATTACAATTAGCAGACAGATCTGTGATTAAACCTGATGGGGTAATAGAAGACATTCCAGTGTCCCTAGATTCTTGGGAGTACCCTATGGATTTCATGATCCTAACTCCTAAGAATAATCTAGGAGGGCATCCTATTATATTAGGAAGACCTTGGTTAGCTACAGCTGATGCTTTCATTAGTTGTAGATCAGGTGATATGTATATCTCTGATGGTAGTTCAACTAAGAAATTCACTTTGTATCCTCCAACAAGGACAATTACAGATTTAGATGATACTCAATGGATAGAGGATGAAGAAGACTTACAACCTCTCTTCACAATTTCAGAAATTAGTGAAGATAGTCAAATTCTGAATACTTTAGAAAACTTTGAATCCTCTTCGGAACATAAACATGACCAATTTCAAGAAGAATCCAAACATTGAGTTTTTGTCATCAAGACAGATGTCTCTTCATTCTATGGATAAATTTGGCAACTCTACAAGTGAGATATTTCCAGGCAAAACTTTAAACATAAACAAGAACCTAGAAAAATCTCAACAAGAAGAGTTAGTCAAGATATTACAGAGACATTCTTATGCATATGCATGGGAGTACACTGATATGAAAGGGATAATTCCTAAGACTTGCACTCATCACATCTACATAGAGGAAAATTGCAAACCAATCAGACAACCTCAAAGAAGGATGAATCCAAATCTTAGGGAGATTGTTAAAGAAGAATTGCAGAAATTGTTGAATGTCAACTTTATCTATCCTATTTCAGATAGTCAGTGGGTTTCTCCTTTGGTAATTGTACCAAAGAAAAATGGTAAATGGAGGGTATGTATTGACTACCGAGAATTAAACAAAGCTTCTCTTAAAGATCATTTCCCTTTACCTTTCATAGATCAGGTGTTAGATACCTTAGCTGGCAAAAAGTACTTCTCATTTCTAGATGGGTTTAGTGGTTATAATAAAATTCAAGTAGCACTTGAGGACCAAGACAAAACCACATTTACCTGTCCTTGGGGTACTTATGCTTACCGAGTATTGCCATTTGGATTATGCAATGCACCTGCAACATTCCAAAGGGCAGTATTAGGATTTTTTTCAGATCTAATACATGATTGTGTAGAGGTGTATATGGATGATTTCACAGTTTATGGAAACACATTTGAAGAAGCTTTATCAAACTTGGAAAAAGTTTTAAAGAGATGTCAAGAATCAAATCTTTCACTTAGTCATGAGAAATGTTTCATGATGTTTACTGAAGGTATTGTTTTAGGACATCACATTTCGGGGGATGGGATTAGAGTTGATGAGTCAAAAGTTGAAGTTATCTCTAACTTATCTATTCCAAGTTGTCAAAAAGATGTTAGGAGTTTTCTAGGATTTACAGGATATTATCGGAGGTTTATAGAAAAATTTACCAAGATAGCATCTCCACTCTTTAAATTGCTTACTAAAGACTGTGAATTCAAATGGAATTCTGATTGCCAGTTAGCTTTTGAGACCCTGAAAACAAAAATTTCTGAAGCACCTATTTTAAGGGGACGTAACTGGAAGTTACCTTTTCATATTTCAACAGATGCCTCAGATACAGCTCTAGGAGTAGTATTAGGACAAAAGGACCTGATTCCTTATGCCATCTAATATACCAGTAAAAATTTGACTCCTGCAGAGTTAAACTATACTGTAACTGAAAAAGAGTTTTTAGCTGTTGTCCATGCCATAAACAAATTCAGACACTACATAACAGGCTATGAAACTTTTGTTCACACATATCATTCTGCAATTAGATACTTAATGAACAAATCAATTACTAATGGTAGAGTTATAAGATGGTTATTGCTTTTACAAGAATTCAACATTACCATTTTAGATAGGCCCGAAAAACAAAACACAGTAGCTGATTTCCTATCTAGACTCCAAAACATTAAAGATGACACTCCAGTTGAAGATCAATTTCCCGATGAATATCTTTTTGCAATTTCTACTCAGACTCCTTGGTTTGCTGATATTGCTAATTATTTAGTTTCTGGGAAATTTCCTTCAATAATGAATGCAAGAGAGAAAAGAAAAATCATTTATGACAGTGCAAAATATTCATGGGTTGCTAATGAGTTGTATAGGACAGGTCCAGATTTTATCATTAGGAGATGTGTTCGGGAAGATGAAATGCCTGAGATTCTCAAGGCATGTCATGATGAACCTTGTGGCGGACATTTTTCTGACAAGAGGACAGCCTATAAGATCCTTCACTTAGGATATTATTGGCCATCCTTATTTAAAGATGCTAAAGAGTATGTCAAAAGGTGTGACAGTTGCCAAAGGGTAGGGAAACCTTCTCCTTCAGGTGAGATTCCATTGCAACCTTAGGTACATATTGAACCTTTTGAAAAATGGGCTTTGGATTTTGTAGGACCTATTAGTCCTCCATCAAGACAAAAGAGATATATATTAGTTTGCACTGATTATGTTACCAAATAGGTAGAGGCCAAGCCATTAATTTTTGCTAATGAAGCATCTGTAGTTAATTTTCTTTTTGAGGATATTTTTACTCGTTTTGGTGTCCCAAGGGAAATTGTTACAGATCAAGGAGCTCAATTCACATCAAGGCTAGTGGAACAAATGATGGAGAGATACAGAATCAGACATAGAAAATCTACTCCCTATCATCCACAAGCAAATGGTCAAGTGGAATCTACTAATAAGGTTATTGAAGGGATCCTAACAAAGACTGTCCATTTACATAGAAAAGATTGGGTAGATAGGCTTCTTGAAGCCTTGTGGGCCTATAGAACTACATGGAGAAGCACAACAAACCATACTCCTTATGAACTTGTTTATGGAAAGCAAGTTTTGTTTCCCATAGAGTTCCAGATTCAAACTTTCAAAATGGCAGTTCAGCTAGGACTTGATCTAACAGAGGCACAAAAGCACAGATTGGAGAAGATTAATGAATTGGATGAGATCAGACAAGATGCAGTTCAGAAAACAAGTATAGTCCAACAGCAAAGGACTAGATGGCATGACAAGTACATCAAGGAAAAGAAGTTCAAAGAAGGTGACTAGGCTCTCTTGTTTGATTCAAAGTTCAAGGATTTCCAAGGTAAATTTCAAACACATTGGCTTGGGCCTTATGAAATTGTGAGAATTTTTGACAATGGAGCAATAAAAATCAGGACAATAGATGAAGAAGAGGTTACTTTTCTTGTGAATGGTCATAGATTGAAGCTGTATCATAAACCACTCTCAAGAGAAGAATTTGTCAAGAAGTTCCAGGAAAACAGTGATGTGAAGTTAATGAAGAAGAATCTTTCTTCTTCATCAACTTAATTAAATTTTCTGAAGTCAGACTCATTAAAAAAAATAAAAATAATAAAAATAATAATAATAATAAAAGTATAGACATGAAAACCAATCACTGATTGGCATGTTTATACAGAAAAGATGGAGTGAAAATCAGAATCTTTCTGACACTCTAACTTTTCCATTTTGTTTTTTTACAAGCAGCTGTTACAAAATCATAAGTGCAGATCCATTTCACTTATGATCCATCTCATTTCACTTCATCTCATTCCATACTTTATTCATTTCATTCCATTCATTCATATCATATCATTCATCCACACTTCATCCACTTCACTTCATGGTTCACTTCATTTCCATTTTAGATCTTTAAGTTTGATCTCCTTTCTGCAATTGAATAATACACAGCAGAAATTTTAGGGCACTTTTTCACTCCATTTCATAAGTTGTGATCCATCCCACTCCATCATTCACTTCATACATATCCCATTATACCATATTTCATCATCCATATTCACTCATTCCATACAACATTCCACTTACATTCCAAACCACTCTATTCCATGTTTCAAAGTTCTCTACAAGTACATTCTGCAATCAAACAGACATTCTACAGCTAATTAGACTTTCTGCAGCTACAGATCCTGAAGGCACTAACCAGCAATCATTTTATTTGCAACAAAATGATCCTGCATATCCATGAACAAGTCAAGATCAAGAAGGTTATGAAGACTTAAAAATTAATGATTTTCAGAGGAAAACAAAGCATATGAATATCACAAGAAAATCAAAGCAAAGGAAAAGGTATGAAGTGATTATAATGACATATTATGAAAAATTTTAGTATAGTTTAGCTATGAATAATTCAAAAAGTTGTTTTGATTAATTTTATTGATCATGCCGAACAAACCTCCCGCAAACTTTGGATAAAAATCCTTCTATTTCACCATTTCAAAACCCATATCCGATCATCATTTAAAAAAAAAAATCTAAACGGTTAAAGTGTTGAAGTGATTGGATTAATCACGTCACTAAGCATTTAATGATGATTTTTGAAATATCTCCATAGTCTTTTCACTCATTGATTCGTTTTCTTCACCTCACCTCATTAATTCATTCCGTAACCATTCCATATCACTCCTTCCCGCAACTGACTCTTAACCATTTCATTATGTAAAACAGAGGTATCTCTGTAACAACCATTGTCACCATGAAATAGAGGAAACATTTGGGGAGAAAAAACAACTTGTTAACGGCCATTCTCACCGTGAGCAGAAGGCTGGTGAATTGAAGATTGAAGAAGATTTATGGGCCTCATCGTGAGAACAGAACCAGTTGGCACTAAATACTTGGAAGGCTATCCCCAAATCCGAGAAATCTTACAACAAGCAGGATGGTTGCAATTCCTTGAAAGATTCAGTGGCTTGCACAAAGAAGTTACTAAAACTTTTGCAAGATATTTTAATGGGGCCGAAGATGAAGTTGGATATATTAAATTCACTGTCACAGAAGCTTTTATTGCAGAAGCAACAGGACTGCCTAGACAAGGAGAAAGGTTGTTTAAGAACAGAGAATTCCATAATGAATCATGGAAGCAGATACTCAAGTCACCAGGTATGGATTTCACTGTTTTTAAAAAGGGTATCCCTAGTTCTGCATTAAAGAACAAATGGAGAAACATGTTGCTTATCCTACAAAAATTCATCAGTTGTGAAGGTAGATATGGTACTTTCTATGTTTACCATATTAGGTTGATAATGCATTTCCTAGAAGAAGAACTTAATTTTCCCTGTTTCTTGCTTCAAAGTTTAAAGAAAATGGCTTCAAGTGTCCAAAAGAGAATTCAATTTCTGGAGACAACCTTATACCACCATGGTTTCATCAAGATTTTGATTGAGCATAATTTGAGAAAAATAGGGGATAATTGGAATAAATTCTTGGTGAGAAATCACTTTGAGGAACCAAAAGAACCTTCACCTGAACATCAACCTACAAAAAGAAGCAGAAGATGGAAATCCTCCAAAACTGAAACTGATAAAACAATACAAGAAAGTAGTGAAGAAATGATCTCTGAAAAATTAGTTCAGATTAAGAAGCAGCTTAAGAAAAAGAGAATCATAAGAAAAGTTGCCAGAGAAAAAGGAGAAGGGCCATCTCAACTAAGGAGAAGCCACAGACTGAGGGGCATACTAAAGAAAAAAAAAGTCAAACAAACTGGGGTTATAAGCATAAAAGACGAAGAAACACCTATTGAGGAGGATTTTGATGAAGAAACTCTAGAAATTGATCCTGCACAACAAGAAATTTACAACTATGTTGAAACATTGGAGAGAAAAGCTTCAGAGAGTAGAGACAGAACCCCTAGTCCTCCACTGTCTGAAATAGATGTGCTAAGAAGAGATAGGTACGAGATGGAAGTACTTAATAGACATATCAGGACTGAGAATGATATTCTGAGGGAACAAGTTAAACTAAAAACCAGTATGAACTCAACCCTGTCCCTACAAATGGATAAAGTGGAAAAGGCTAATGAAAATTTGAAAAAGAGGAACAAAAAGTTAATCAGGGCACTTACCAATTTAAGGTTCAAGTTATTCATCAGGAAGCCCAGAAGGTCTTTAACTACTAGACAAAGCAGAAGAAGAGGATTGGATGTTCTTGCAGAGGTCTCTGAGTTCATGGAATAGTTGCATGAGGACATGCAAGAATCTAGCAGTGGGGGTATGTTGAGCTCCAAAAGTGTTCTTTCTTCCACCACATTCCACTCCATTTATTTTATCCATTAATAATCCCAGGCTCAAATGATCAATGAAATTAGTTAAAATTGCTTTAATAATGAATATCGTGGCTAACTTTCTATGTTTTTATGATTGTGTCATTGTAGTACTTTTTGAACTGAAACTAGCTACAGAATGCAGACATTTTGTAGCTAGTTGCCAATTCTGCAACCATATTCATGTTTAAGCAGGTTCCAGATGTCCTCTCAAGGAAAGCCACACATGGTCGTATTCCACGTCATGCCCTCAGCATTTGTTGCTCTCCATGAAGATCGAACGGAATTCTGTACGTGGTTATGCACGTGAGAACTCAAGCTAGGAGATAGACTCCTGATAGGACAAGGACAGTCCAGATGTCCTTTGTCATATTACGATGCCACCTTTAGAGTTCTAGTTCGATTTTAATATGGAAAGACAGTAATCCCTGTATTATCTCAAGTTCTGTTATGTAAATTTTCTATAAATATACTCGGGAAACCGAGAGACAAAGGTTAGATTTTGGTTAGATTTTATGGTTGACTGCTAGATCTTTGAAGTCCGAGAATACTCTATTTTGAGGTGATTCCTCTTTAATGAAAGAAGCAGCATTTCCTTGAACGCATTGAGTCGATTTTGAACTAGATTTCGTGCTACTCTGGTGGTAGAGGGCCCCTGCCTCCTGAGCGGCCTTGTTTATACAGTAGATAAGTGTTTTAGTCTCGCTTTTATTTCTATTTTAAGTAGATTTCTGAAGCTTATGTTCATATTTGTTTATATTTACTATCGCAGTCAAACTTACTCTAATCAACTCTTCCAAAATATCATTATGAAGAATAAGGCACAACTGTGATAGTGTAGGTTTTAGTTGCATTTACTTTCATTAGTTATCACAGTTAAAACTTACTCTAATAAACTTTTCCAAAATATCATTATGATGGATAAGGCATAACTGTGGTATTGTAGGTTTTAGTTGCTAGTTTACACCAAGTGGCATATCCAATCTTACTCTTATAAAGATTTTCCAAAATATCATAAAAATGAGTAAGAAGTAGCTGTGATGTCTTGGATTTTAGTTGTATTTTCTTTCAGTCTTGTGTTTATGTTCATTTTCTTTGAATGATACAGCCATACTTGTTCTCACAAACTCTTCCAAAACATCATTCATACTGAATGAGATGGACTGTAGAATTCCTTAGGTTAGTTGCATGTTAACTTAGTTATAGCACTCCGGAGGTAGAATGCATGTGATTCAACTCTGTCATTTCATTTTCAGTTTGATAATGGCTTTTCAGTCTAACATTGTTCACTGTACTTCAAATAGACTAGTGGCACTCTAGTTCAGTTTTAGCTCACTGTATTAGCACTCCAGTCTAGTTGTCATCCATTGCATTTTTAAGTTATATTAGTTGTTAAATTCAAATACCATGGTCTTCATTATTTACAAAACTTCTTTTGTTCCAACCTTATATTAACACACAATCATTTGGACAGGATTTAGTATCAGTATAAGACCTAGAGTATTTTGCAACCTTTTTACCATTTCACAAACAAGCCTTTTCTCAAAAGACCATTCTAAAGAGGAAATCTATAACTTTTGGAATGAGGCCTAGTGGTGTTAAATTGAGTTGCAGAACAGAATTAGAAGCTATTTTAGAATAGAAATATTATGGTGTTACAAATGTTCTTTTCCAAATATATTCCAATAGACCTTTAATCATGGATCAGATGTTGTAACATTGTAAGTTGATTGTTTGATTGTTTAGTTAGGAGAACTTTATTTACACTTAACTGCCCATTTCTCAAGCTCTTCCAAAACATCTTTAATGAATGAATTGGACAAGTTAAGCTCATGTTTTGATTTATTCCCTTGAAGTCATTATCAAGATTTGTATTTTTCTAGCCATAGTTTAGGCCTTGTTTTGTTTCAGTATTTTCATTTGTCATTTGTCATCCATAATTTAGGCTTCACTCTATTTTTAACCAGTAGCTTCTTTCCACCAGCATTTAGTTCTTTCCCTTGTGAACATAAAACCTTAAAACCCCAAAAACATCATAAAACACTAGACACAACGTAGTGAGAAACAATTACCTAGGCACATATAGTGCACCACACTTCAGCAGTTTACCAACCCTGGTTGACAATTAATGAACTCAATTTAGGAGACTAGGTTGAGCACAAACAAAAACTTCAAAAGATTATTGTTCAAAGCTCTATATTACATCTAGTGATATTTCAAAAATACAATTAGACAAGTTGGTTCTGATGCGTTGATTACAGAATGAATTTCCTATTCTTTACCGACTCCCTTTCTCATTCGTCCTTCATCCTTTTAAAGGCGATTTCATAAAATGAGAAAGTATTTCCCAAACAATAGCCCGCTGCGCGTGGCTGTCATTTGAGTTCTTGGGCTCGAATTCGTCTGTCCGCTTTCTGTCGGCCACTGGGAGTTACCAAGATCTCACACATTTGCGCTCGTTGGTTAGCTTCTGTTCCAGCCACTCTGCCTTCCTGCATGCAGAGATAAGAGAATTCAATTTTCTATTATAAAAACATCCCTTTTGTCGTTAACCTAGTTATTCTAGTTTTCATAAATCTTTTCTCTCTTTATTGTTAAGATGAAGGGGAATTCCCCAAAATTGTAACATAATTTGAAGTAATTACAGGGTGAGAACATACCTTAATTTGGGCCCAACATACTCCCCTTCTTACCTAATTACATGTCCTCATGCAAACATATGGTTAAGATCTAACTGCGTTAAGGAGTAGGCAGGGTATACCTTTTCTTTGTATGCTCTGAAGCCTTGTTTTTGTTTCATGATTGCAAAGGCAGCGCTTGTGGATCCTTCTGGTAATTCGTAATTGTGATTATAATCCTCAGGAGGATACCAGAGGAGAGGGCTTCTGTATCTACATCCTAACCAAGCAGGCCCCATGCTGTAGACCAGGCTACTGTATGAGAGGAATCTGGAGGCAGCAGCCTTGAAATTCCTATAACTGAATGGCTACCTATTCTTCACATTGTTCGTGGAGGCATCCATCTTTTCTTAGTTGCTGCTAAGGCTGCTTCACGAATGTCCCCAAAGCATTCTCGTCCATTTTCTATGATGTCCTTATGGATGGGCCCCAGCCTAGTCCTCACACCTCACCTTCTCATGAAGTTTTTGTGTTGGATGAACAGTTACAGGGGTTTTGTAGGTTCTCCTCTGGCCCATAAATCTAGGCCATGCTCTCTTTTTTGGAAGACGCTGTCGACTTTGGCCCACTTGATCTGGTTCTTAGAAAATGAAAGGAAGGCTTGTAGCTGAACATCCCCTATAAAGGGACTAGGTTTGTTGTATGTGTCTTCTTCTAAAAGGAATTTATGCATGTAAATTTCACATAGGAGGCGCTGGACCTGCTCATCTTGATCATTACAACAGTGGATAAACTCTTCTATAGTCCTGAAAGTAGTGGATTTTCCTACCCTGACATCTTTAGCTTTTAGAAGTAAATATCGTTCTGTTAGGAACAAGGCATAGTTGGTTGTTGGAGCTCTGCATTATAGCGCATCATTATATAGAGAGAAAATTATAGAGATTTGTTTCTTATCTTGCTCCACCTGCTCTTGTGCCATTTTTACCTTTGCATGTTCTCCTCTGAGTTGGGAAAATGTTTCGTCTTCTGTGGAGGAGAGGTCAATGAAATTTTTTAGTAATTATTGATATTCTTGTAATGGCACCACCTCCTTCCTACACTAGGTTAGCTCATGTTGTGTTTGCACTACTTCATTGTGTAATTTCTAGTTGACAGCTTTCTCTACTAGATGGGCATAGCTATGGGCTTCCTCTGTTTGGGTCCCCTTTTCTTCTGTAACTTTCTGCTCAGTTTGAGTAGAGGCTTCGATGGTGTTTGCCAGTTATGTCTACATTTCAGCCTCAGTAGTGTTTGCTAATTTGGTCTTTACCTCAGCTTCTATAGTAGTTACCAAGTCGGTTTGCATTCTAGTCTCAAAGATGTCAGCTAAGTCAGTTTGCATCTCGCCTTCGACATTATTTACTAGTTCTGTTTGAGTTCCTGCATTGGAGGTTTCTTTCTTTGGCTTCTGGGCCCTTCTTTCCTCCTTCAGTTGTTTTCTCAGATATTTTACCAATTTCGTTAATCTCTTGCAGGTCCTGCTTAGTTTCTTACTTCTCTTTTCATCTAAATTTTCACCTGTCCTAATTTCAGCAGGTGGTGGGGGAGTAGAATTCCCCTTTTCATAGATGGTGTTGCCATCCTCACGGTTTCCTAGAATGGTGTTTCTGATTACGTCTTCAAAATTTACCACAATGTGAGGGTCCTGACTAGGAGGAGCGGTCCCACCTCCTAGTGTTAATGGGGTTGTCTCCGTGTGTGTGCTTTGCTCCATAAGGACAGTGTCACCTGACTGATCTTATGATTCCATTCTCTCCTCTGTCTGCCCGTCACTATACACCTCATAATTATCAGGAGGGGACAAAGCTTCATCATCTTGTGGTTCCTCTTGGTTAGGCAGGACGTTAGTGTGACCAGAACTACTGGCGGTGATGGATTTATCAAGAATTTCCTCTTGCTCTTCTGGTCTCGATGGGTTTCTATATTCGTAGTCTATCCTTATTTTTCCTAGGACTCGATCCCTTTCTTCCTCGAAATCTTGCAAGGGTGCATGGGATGGTCATGCCTCCTCCATGAGGTCTGAGGTTCCTTGGAGTGTCTTGGACCATTTTTTCCTAGTTGGTTCGGAAGTTGTGGTTCGGGTCCTTTTTCTTCTTGGTGTATTTACCCTAGGGGGCTCAATTTCGGTTCCGTCAGGGTTTATTTCTGGTTCCTGTGCCTCAGGGTTAACAAAATTTTCCCAGGCTATCTGCTGCCTATCCAACTCATGAAAGATGATTAGTTTGATTAACCCCTGGTGACTGACCACTGCTTAGGGATTTTTGGCTTTTCTCATTCGACCAGCAGTATCATGCAATATGGAATCCAAGAAGGTAGGAAAATTAATTGAAATATTTTTTTTAAGTACAGCTAAAAGTTTGAGTTTTCGAGGTTTTACCACGTCCCGACAACCTTCAAATGTAATGAAATTTTGGATGAATGCCGCCAGCTCCTACCATGACTGGTGTAGAGAGGTAGGGTTATCCCTCTGTTTTCTCATTCCTATAGCTCCTCCGGGTCCTGATATGTTGCTACTGCTTCTCGTAGGAGGATATGCTTCTCTACCCATCTTTCTCCTTGCGCTGGTATTCTGAAAACTTCTGCAAAAATTTCCTCTGTGACTGGTATAATTTGACCTTTGATTCTGGTTTGACATTCCTCCAAATTTTACAGAAACTCAATTGCAATTCCCGTGTCAAATCCATGTAGTCGGTGTACATATGTCAGCCAGCTGGCTTGTTGGAGGATGACACTCACTGCCTCTGAAATTGGAAAGTTTGCAGGCTCGCTTTGAAGGGAATTTCCTCCCATAGCTGATATGCTCTTTTCCTCTGATTGTATCTCTTCTTGGCTAGGTTGTTTCGACTGAATGTTGTATGCAAGAAAAAGAGAGATTGTGGTTCTGCACAAATAATCTTCATGCCTTAATTGTAGTGTTCCTCTGGTCTTATCGATGTGTCTAATGAGATTTTTGCAGGTGTTTCACATGCTTTCCAAATTAAGACCAATTACACCCCCTCCCTCGAAGAAAGGGCACCCATGCCCTTAAGTACAGGAGAGATTTGGCCACTCATGAATGCAGATAGGGGAATGTCAGTATTTGGTAATGATAATCTATGCGTGAAGGAGTGGTTGGTTGAGTAATTATTAACATACACAGTATGAAGGTCAGATTTAGAAATTTTCATAATTTCATCTTGTGCGAAAGTGACTGGAAAGCGAGAGGGAATAATATAACCATTATTACGATATGATGTCCTTCTTCAAATGAAAAGTTATGATGGAAGCAAGATTGATTCAATTAATGACTGGTGCCATCATCCCAAGGTTTAAATATGTAAGCATATCTATGTTAGTTATTCTTGTGGCAAGTCATAATTATCACTAATTCGAGTAATAGCTTGTGGATGAAGAATGGAAGATAAGGTGTATATAAAACCAATTGGCTATTGAAGGAGCATACTTTCATACCATAAGTAGAGGCACTGCTGCCAGCAGGTGTTCATAGCCTCGACAGGGTTGCTATTTTAACCCGAAAAAATGAGCCATGATCCTTATGTAGAAATAGTTATTTTTCCAATTTTATGGAGAGATCACCATGCTGGTACGGTGGCCAGATAACCATGGTGCCACTCACTAGAGTTGTAGCAAAGTGATCAAGCTGGCTCATGATGATACCTCTTGTCCTTCAAGAAGTTAAGAAGGTCATTACCTTGGCGTGGTGGCCATTTTGGGCATGTCACTTTCTACACTCTTATAAACGTGGTAGGTTGGCTCATGATGAGACCCCCTATCCTCTCTTAAAATTTTCATGTAAGCATAGTACTTTTTTTTGAATTGTAACATCTTGATTTATAAGGAGGTCACTGTGCTGGTGTGATAGCTAGATAGTCACAATGCCATTCACTAGGATTATAACAGAGTGATCAGGCCGACTCATGATGAGACTTTTTTCCTTCAAGTAGATGAGAATGTCATTACCTTTGTGTGGTAGCCATTGTGGGCATGTCACTTGTTAAATCCCTATGGTCATGGTAGGTTGGCTCATAATGAGACCCCCTATCCTCTTAAAGATTTGCATGAACACATAATAATTTCTTTTTATACATAAAGGGAGGCTCATTAACTCCTTAAGAGTTAGAGATGGTGAAATAAGAGAAAAAAAAATATGCCAAAACCATTTATACCCCTTGTTCCTATTCCTTCATGTTGGAGGGACATATTACTCGAATAGTGCAGAAAGATATACCATCATAAGGTCATGTATTGTATAATAACATATTTGAACTGGGGGTGACTTAGCCTTTCATTTCATGTGTGCATAATGTCAGCTTCCTGTTTAAGGATTATAGTGCCAAAGAGTCATCATATTGGTAATTTTACTATTTTCCCTCTCTTTTTCGACTGCCATTCCCTACTTAAGGTTATTCAATTTGAACAGAAAAAACACAAAAAGAATGGATATCTAATTTGTTTGAACAAAAACTGTTCAAAGATTGCTCAGCACAATTAAAAACGCCAAAAAACAGATGTTCAATTCGAATGAACAACAGTCATTCAAAGATCGAACAACAGCTATCCACGAATTGAACAACAAAAAAATAAAAACACAACAAACGGTTTTTCAATTTGATTGAACCACAACCATTCAAAGATTGAACAGAAGTTGTTCACTAATTGAACAACAAAAATAAAAACACACAAAACGGTTGTTCCATTCGACTGAACAGCAGTCGTTCAAAGATTGAACAACGGTTGTCCATGAATTAAACAACAAAAAATGCCAACGAACGGTTGTTAAGTTCGACTAAACAGCAGTCGTTCAAATATTGAACAACAGTTGTCCACGAATTGAACAGCAAAAAATAAAAACGCAAAAAATCGTCTGTTCAATTTGGTTGAACAACAGTTGTTCACGCATTGAACATCAAAAATAAAAACATAGAAAATGGTTGTTCCAATCGACTGAAAAATAGCCATTCAAATATTGAACAACAGTTGTCCCCGAATTGAACATCAAAAAATAAAAAAACAGCAAACGACTGTTCAATTTGATTGAACCGCAGCCGTTCAAAGATTGAACAGCGGTTGTCCACGAATTGAACAAAAAAAATAAAAATGCAACTTACAAGGAAAATAAATTATAAGTGTGAAGAATGTACAACAAGACAGGACATTTATATAAATTATTTACAAGTGATGGTAGCAAACCTCTCATGTACTTGATTTTGTGGGGTTGTCACCCCCTTGTGCCACAACTTGGATGGTGGGATCATTTCGTGCCTGTTGGCAAAAATATTCTTTCGTGAGAGGCTTGAGATAGAGGCACACTCTATGTTCGTTAACTCAGAATATTGAACCAGGCCCATCTATGGTGGTCAAAGTGAGTGTGCCATTGTTTTGTACTTCCTGAATCTCATATGAATCAAGCCACCTTGTTTGTAGTTTTCCTGGGAAATCTTGGAATCTGGAGTCATAGAGGAGGGCCCAATCTCCTTTTTGGAATACCTTCTTCTTGATAAGGTTATCATTCAATTTAGCTCTCTTTTGTTGGACGATCGTTGTGCATTGTAGGGCTAGCAGTCGCATTTCATCTAATTCATTTATTTGTTGGAGTCTTCTAGCTTAGGCTTCTGTTAAGTCCAACCTACTTCCTGGGATGTCCTCAAAGTTTTGATTTCGAATTCAATAGGAAAGATAAGTTCCCCCCCAAATACTAGCTGATATGGTGAGTATCTAGTGGTGTTTCTCCAAGTTGTACGATAGGCCCATAAGGCTTCTGGAAATCTAGTGGCCCAATCCCGACGATGTGCTGATACCGTTTTGGCAAGGATTGCTTCCAGGACTTTGTTGGTGCTTTCGACTTGGCCATTTGGCTGCGGGTGGTAAGGGGACATAACTCTATGGGTGACATGGTGATTTCTTAGCGTGGCTGTAATTTTATTACCTATGAATTGTGCCCCTTCATCAGTTATCACTTCTCGTGGCATGTCGTATCATACGAATAGTTCAAAAAGAAACTTAATTACTGATTCTTCCATGGCTCTTGACAAGACCACTGCTTCTACCCATTTGGTTACATAATCTATGGCAAATAATATGTGGAATTTCTAGTTTGATAGTGGGTTGAATGGCCCAATGAAGTCCAACACCCATCGTTCGAATGGTTCTACCACCAATTGTGGTTGTCGCGGCATTTCATCAACTTGGCCTGGGAAGCCCATTCTTTGGTAGCTATCGCAGGCATGGACATATTTCTTTGAGTCTTTGAAAATCATAGGCCAATTATAGCCTAATTGCAGCACTTTATGCCCTATCCTACATTCTGTGAAATGACCGCCACAAGGTTCATCATGACAAGCTCGTAAGATGTCATAGATTTCTTCCTCTATAATGCATCTGCGTATGTGCATATTGGCCCCTGTGTGGAAGATTTAACCACCAATACAAGAGAACCTTGCACTGTGTTGTAGAACCTTGCACTGCTTTGTACAATCAGTTATCATTTTTTTGGTGTTAAATGTCTGGGTAGCCTCCCGACTGCCAATTAATTTGCGACATCTGCATACCATGGTGTTTTTACTGCTACAACAAACAAATGTTTGTCGGGGAACTGATCATCGATTTTTAGCATGTCGTCTGTCTTGGGAACCCTGGACAGGAAGTCTGTGACCACATTTTCCTTCCCTGGGCGATCTTTGATTGTTATATCGAATTCCTGCAACAATAATAACCAACGAGTTATTCTCCCATTTGTGATTGGTTTATATCTAAATATCTAATAGCAGAGTGATCAATATACAGGAGTACTTGATAACCAATTATATAGTGCCTAAATTTATTAATGGCATAAATGATGGCTACGAACTCCTTCTCGGTCACAGTATAATTCAGTTTGACAAGAGTGAGGTTTTTGCTGATATAATAATTGGCATAAGGTTTTCTGTCTTCTTCTTGGCCAAGGACCGCTCCTATTGCTGTGTCGGAGGCATCTGAATATATGTGAAAAGGAAGTTTCCAGTTAGGTCCTCGTAGGATTGGTGCTGTTGAGACCAATTTCTTCAAATCTGCAAAAGCGGTGTCACATTTATCAGTCCAATGGAATTCAACATTTCCAGTTAATGCATACAAAGGTGCGGCTATTTGTGAAAATTTCTTTAAAAATCTATGGAAATACCCTGCATATCCCAAAAAAATACGTACTTATGTCTGTGTACGGGGTGTAGCCAATAGAAGGATCACTTCTATATTAGCCGGATCTACCTGTATCCCATCTGCAGAAATGTAGTGACCTAGGATCACTCCCTCTGTCATCATCATGTGACATTTCACTTCGCTTAGACATAGCCTAGTAGCAATACATCATTCCAGCACATTTTCTAGCATTTCTAAGGCTTGATCGAAGTCCTCCCCATATGGTGTGAATTCATCCATATAGATTTCAAGCCCTTCATTTATTAAGTCAGAAAAAATGCTAATTATGGCTCTCTGAAATGTTATTAGGGCATTGCACAATCCAAACGGTAAAACTCTGTAAGAAAAAGTGCCCCACGGGTAGGTAAACGTTGTCTTATCTTGGTCTTTGGGAGCTATTTGGATTTGATTGTAGCTGTTGAATCCATCAAGAAAGGAGAAGAACCATTTCCCAGCAAATGTATTAAGAACTTGGTCAATGAAGGGGAGGGGGAAATGGTCTTTCTATGTTTCCTTATTCAATTCTCTGTAATCTACGCAGATTCTCCACTTCCCATTATTTTTAGGGACGACTACTATAGGGGAGACCAATTTGTTGTCTGAAATAGGATAAATTAAAGTTACATCTAACAGATTTTGCAACTCCTCTTTTACAATATCCTTTAAGTGCGGGTTTAGTCTTCGTTGAGGTTGTCTAACGGGGCGTGTTTCCTTATCGGTATAGATGTGGTGTGTGCATAGTTGTGGTTCTAAACCCTTCATGTCTTGGTAGTCCCACACAAATTCCCCTTGGTGCTTCCGGAGGACTTTTATGAGCTTTTTTTTTGGTCATCATCCAAATTGCCATTAATATTCAGAACCTTTCTTGGCTCGATCTCGATAGGTATGCTGTTACGAACAGTGGTTGTGGAGATATGTTGATTCTTGAAGTCTGTCACAGGATCCTCTTGAACTTCATTTTCAAGGACAGTTTTCAACATCTGGCATTTTATATTTCCAAGCGTGGGTGACTAATTCATGAAATTATTGATTGCATCATCTTCAGTTTGATCCTTGAATTCGAGAGCTTCTACTAGTGTCATAGGTGGATGGATGTTTTGCTCCCAATATTTATATGGATGTTTGTGAATTTTTACTGTGGGTAAGCTTGGTTTAGCAGGAAGATAGATAATGATATTTTTTATGGAATCTCCTCTAGTTACATTCATGCTACCTACTCAGCAGCTTATGTAAGCATCTGATGTGGCCAGCCAAGGTCGCCCAAGAATCAATGGGTGCCCTTCCATCCTATTTTTTGGATTAATGACTAAAACATCAGCTGGGTATTCCCATGAGTCCACAGAGACCATGATGTCCTGCACTATTCCTTCTAGTCTGATAACAGACTTGTCAGCCAGTTCTTGAAGTGTGGCCATAGGTCCTAAAGCTAATATGCCCAGTTTTTCGCAAGCCCCAGTAGTTAGGATGTTAATGGTTGCCCCCAGGTCGACCAATGTGTTTGGAAATGAGTGGCCAGAGATTTGTACTATTACAATGGGGTTTCCCGAGTCTTCATATTTCACAGGTGGTTCCCTACCTAGCAACAAGTCAGATAGCGTTCCTACCACATGAACGGTGGGTACAGCGTTTGTTTTCTTGACTTGTTTTTTTCCACATAATTATTTAATTTTCTTTCCATAGAAGGGAATGTCTTGGATGGCCTGGAGAAGAGGAATTTTGATACAAATGTTTCTTAATTCCCCCAAGATGTCAAAATCTAGAGCGATTATAGGCCTGGGCAGAGTTAATCTTTTAGGAAATGGAGGTGAATTCATGGCTTCTATAGGTATGATGATACATCCTAACCTTAGCCTTAGTTCGTTGCATTGTTTCTTTTCAGCATCAGAATTTGGATTTTCTACGATCTGAATTAGTTGAACCGGTTTGTTGTTGGGATTAGGATTGGATTGAGCTGGAAATTGAGGGTGTATGACAGGCTGCTGGTTGTGCTGGACCAGGTATTGGCTAGTATCGTAGGTTGATTTTGGGTCCCTGCTCTTATCGGTAGATTATTCATTCCCATGGGTCACTGCCAATTCTAATTGGTGTTTTGAGGAGGGGGGTTTGGCCACTTGGTTTGATATGGGACATTTTTCCAATAAGGGGGAGAACAAGGAAAGTTAGGCCAATTATTCCCTGATGAGGGTTGTATAGGCCAAGGTGGCATAAGAAACGAATGGTTTTGCCAAGCAGAAAAATAGTTTTGGGTCTGCCACGCTATTTCTGGGTTTTTCTGGTTAAGGTTTGGAGAGAAAAATAACTGAGGCAAGTCTTGTGGCAAGTCAGGTCGTGCTTGCCATTGCAGATGTTAATTCATTAAATATATTGGTTCTGTCTCTTCCTCTACCTCCTTATAGACTGCTTTCAGCCCAGGAAGTGAATGACATTGGTCCATGGTATGATCCTTAGTGTAGATAGCACAAGTCTGAACCATGTCTAAAGGATATTCCCTCTGGATGTGCTTCTTCTGACATCTTGGGCAGAAGACGGCTAAGTCCTATTTTGCGATAGCTTGCTTCTACTTAGCTTGTAAAACGTCAAGCTGCGTTGTCAAAGTACCTAATATGTTAGTTTTGAAATCCTCCAATAGATTGCCAAATTCTGCTCTAGTTACATTGCCATCTTTGAGGTTTTTTTTATAGAATCACGCCCACTTGGTCGATTTAGCACACTACCCCAGGAGCATCTAATGCATAGGGAAATAATCTCATAGTATTCCTCCTGGTAAATATCTTCTTTTCCCATTATGTTAAGTGTTTACACCCATTCTTCTTGTTGAACCCTTAGTTAAACTGAGAGGGGGGGTGAATCGGTTTAACACATACATGGACTTTTAAAACTTTTCTCTTAAAACTTATTTACACCTTTACTTCATGATCAACTTAATATCTGAGAAATCTTTATTAGTGAGCAGCAAGTATCAAACAAATTTGTTAATGTAACAACAATCTTAATATGTGAGCAACAAGTATTAATCAGATTAGATAAATCACATCAACACATGCACAAAGACACCAGATATAAGTGGAAACCCATAAAGGGAGAAAACCACATCTTATTATTGTTGTGATGCAAAGGCAAGCTCCAACTCCCTCTCACCACTGTTTTTCTGTAGGAACCAACCTACAGGAGGCTCCAAACTCAATTCTACAAGCTACAACTTGCAAGGAAGTTCCAACTCCCATTAATTTTCTACAAGCACCAACCTACAGGAGGCTCCAACCTCAGTCAGCTACAACTGACATTTTATCAAGCTACAACTTGATGTGGAAGCACCAACTCCCATCTATTTTCTGCAGGCACCAACCTACAAAAGGCTCCAACCTCGGTCAGCTACAACTGACATCTATCAAGCTACAACTTGATAGGGAAGCTCCAACTTCCTTACTCTTTCAAAAGAGAAACACTTGATGATTTACCTTGGATATCAGCTCTGTTCTGTTCCATCTGCTCTGTTGTTCATCTATTCTCATATCTGCCATGTATCATCTCTACATATTTTCAGATTCTCTATCAGCTTCTCCTTCTTCTCTGCTCAGCTCCTCCTTCTTCTCTACTTCACTGCTTCATTTCTGCATTCTCTTCACTCACTCTCTCTAACCTCTCTATGCATATCAATGTGATATTATATATAGAGTTCCTCACATGACTGTTTGTATTTCACAAAGAATTTGGAATGAATATTCATGACTCTTCGCTTTCTGCCTTTTCATTTCTTTCACTTGCTCATTCAGAAAATATAACAACATGCATTAATTTCAATATTACAGTGGGAGATTTTTTTTTCCTCCGGAGACTTGCCAATGCATCACAAACAATATAAAACAATTAAAATATTACATTTAATTACAATGAGAGCTCCAGCTCACTCATACAGCCTTTTGGATCGTTGTGCATTTGTCTTTTCTTTGACTGTGTCTGTCTTTTCTGTGATTGTGCTTTATCTCTTTTCAGCTCTGTTTGATTTTCTGTCCTCTGCTGTGGTGTAACTGCTTCCTTTTAAATTTGGGCATATTCCATCACCTTTCATACAATAAGTGTCTTGTTGATGTGGAAGTTCTGCAAGTGGAACATACATACATCGCAATTGTTTTATATAAAGAATCGCCCTCCACCTTGAGCCGAGGCCCGTGGGTCCACAGACCACGTGGCATATTTTAATACCATTGCAACCATCGTTTTATATTTATGACAGCTCTTATATATATATATATATATATATATATATATATATATATATATATATATATATATATATATATATATATATATATATATATATATATATATATATATATATAACCCAACTTTCATTACACTGAATGCCTTTTAATATGTCTTTAAATCAATTCTCGGCATATATAATAAAACATGTTTAAAACATATAAAAAATCCTTTTGGGCTCACTTGCCATGCTTCCCAATGCAATATATTGCTCCTCCGATTGCGATTGATTACTCCTGCTCCAATTGCGATTGATCATTGTTCACTGTGTTTTGCCGATGCGATTAGGCCGGAATTCAAACTTATAAAAACATAACTTATAGACCCATCGGGTCCGGGCTTTCAATCGCAATCGCAAGTTTTGGTTGGATGTTTCGATAGGCCCATACTGTGATGCTCCGATGCGATTAGGTCGGAATTCAAATATATATCATCCATCATTTATACACCCATCTGGTTCGGGCTTCATCGCAATCGCAATTTTCTATTTACATGCTCCGCTGCCTTTATAATCTCTGATGCGATTGGGTGAGGGTCCCACCATATAGTACTTTGGTTCTTTGAATCTCGCGCTATATATGCAAATACGCTGCATATATACATATGCTTTGCCGCTTGGGGTTAAGCGATTCCCGGAATAAGGTTTATGTATTATATGTAATGCCCACAAATATAAGCGACATAATACTTTGGCTATTAAAACAATGTAAACTGACCCTCGGCATGTACATATATTAAACCACGTTCATTTCGTCATATATTTAAAAGCGACATCACCCTACTTGCATATGATGCTATATCAATATATAGTCACGACCTCCGTTCAATTATTAAACCGTCACAATATGGTTAACCCACATATTTTCCATGGTTTATATATTTGCCTCCAAATATTAGGACTAAGGTTATAATCCTTTGCACTTTATATTAAATCCAATGCTCTGTTTTAAACACATAACCGTATAATAAATCTTGGCTCTGGACCCCACCTGCAATGAATCTACACCGTCGATCGTTGTTGATATTAAACTTTGGGCAAGTCCAGCGTGCGATCACCATTCGATGGGCCCTTCCCAAATCAACGGCTCATCACAATATCGCTTGGCGTCTTGGTACGAACTATTTCGTGCGATGGCGCACTTTAGACGGTGGTTTTCCTATTTCGCTCGGGGACATGCGTCGAGATTTCTATGGAATCGCTCGCAACTCCTCTAATACCGCTTGTCAACGATAGGTGGTGAGATGAAACCCACCGTTCAGCTCTAAACCGTCGTTACTGTTCCTTCGGTCACGGTTCCCTACTCTAGGTTCCGTCCTCACCTTGTTCTGCGCTTTTGTGTGTTCCGCTCCTTTATAAGTGGCCCTTGTTCCCTGACATTTCAATACAGTCCTACCATATGTATAATGCACAGCTCCATTACTATGCGCTTCCAAGGTTCTGTTCATCAACACCCTATTCCGTTGCGCTCAGGTTCCTCCGCCTTTCACTCGTGGTTCCGATTATTCTCCACCAGGACGCATGCACATATTCACACAAACTAATTCAAGCAGAGAAAATATACATTCACACATAAATTAAATCCATATATCCATCATACACAATGTATGCAAATCAACGGCTCTGCCTCTGCTTGTGATAACGGCTCTGCCTCTGCTGTGATAACGGTTCTGCCTCTATATGCGTTGCTCGACCTCTGCCTTCACTATACATATTACCTGCTGTTGTTCTTTTCCTGTCTCTGTATCTGCTGCCTTCTTTTTCTGTCTCTATCTTTGTTGCCTTCATTGCCATCAATGACAATATTTCCAACAGTCTCCCCCTTTGGCATTGATGGCAATACACTTTCTCTGTTTTCCTGCTCTTCCTCTATCTGGCTTCTTTTAGAAGACCCTATCTTCTGTTACTTTCTTTTCCTCCCCCTTTGACATCAATGGCAAAGGGTTGCACATTTCCTAGTGTGCTTTCTATCTCTTCATTTCCTCTTTCTAAGATGTGTTTAGGCCTTCTTCTTCTGACTTTGTACCCTGCTACTCCAAACTAGTGTATAAGAGTTGTTGAGAGAAAACTTTGATTATTGAACTTGACTGTACACTATAAGTTAATACAATCCAAAGGCATAGACTTCTTTCACTTGTAAAGAGCTGAAAGTGAAGATAATGACACTTCATAGAATACATTGTACCAGCCTTATCTAATCAGAGATGTATGATTGGATCAATGCTAAGATACTGAGAAGGTTTCAAATACACTTCAATCTCTAGTCTTATTTTAAAAATATATCTGTTGAGGAAGGTTGTAGATGGAATCTGTCTTCTTCTGCAATACACATCTGCAGTACCACACATGTTCACTTATGATAATGATTCCAATATAGATTTTATTGCTGTGGTACACCTTTCCTGCCTTTTGGTGATGATATGAGTTAGGATGCCGACAGGGATAATACACCTAAAGACTAAAAGGTCCTTGTTGTTGTTGTAAACAATGAATCAAACCAGAGCTTACAGCTTATTGTAAGAATAGGAAATATCTTTCAATATTAGAGGCCAACTGACTTTCCTTCTTGTACAATGTGTTTTCAAAACAAACCCTTCAATGTATTGGTCAGTTTCACTTATCAACCATGCATTTTTATTTATGACACAATGGGTATGTATGTCAATAATCAATCTCTCTTTAAAGGTGGATTACCAGTAAATCCTTTGTGCTGAAGTAGGATTTAGATGAATTAATAAAAGACTTTTGAGCTTCAAATGGTAATCACAACTATTCCTTTAAACTTCAGATACTTTAACTATTGTGTCATGATGATCTTCCACAAAGCATTTTCATGATGTTTAATTGATATCTTTGTAAACAAACTTCACATGGTGTTATAACTGATCTTAAGGAAGAGGCCTTTAAGATATATAAGTGCTGACTTGCGAAAGGCATGCATTTATATATAGAGAAGGATACTGCTTCAAATTTCAATATAATGCTTCAAGTGTGAACAAAATACTAATCCTTTAGTACTGCTACTGACCTTTTCATGCTGGATGTACTCTTTCCATAACCTTTGATCCTAAGGACCTGTACCACATTGTTGCTCCATGATAACTCTTGATATTCGGTTGATAGGCATGTTGCTTGCACCAAGTACCAAATGATATTACCTTGATAAAATATGCAAAGATTTCACTTCAGCTTGCCCATTTACCCATAATTAAGACATCCTTCATAAATTCTATTATTGATTTCTCCACTGTTTTCAACAACAATCATCAATATACTGAAATCTGATCTTGGCCTCATTAATCTTTTTCTTTTTCTATCATTTTGTTCAAAGGAAGTCACAGCATTTTCTTTTCTAGGACTGCTCCAGAACCATTGCTGCTTTACATACAATTCAACTGTTCTAACATAAAGAATTTCAGGAAGACATCTTCAATTTATTTTCTATGTATCTTCATGGGCTAATTACTCAAAGATTTATTACTCACTTAACTGCATTTTTCCAAGTGGACCTTTTGAAAGATGTAATGAACTGATGATAGGCACTTTTCTTACTCATCCTTCTTAATGTAATACATTGTTAATTCTAGCAGTAGGAGGTATAGTGTGATCATCACTTTAATGTGTTAAAGTCTTCTTAGCTTATATGTTCATTTCTAAGGTTTCCTCTATCATCATGGCTTCTTGCTCTCTTCTCATCTTCCATCAATATGTCAGCTACTTAATACTTCAGATGATCTTCTTTCTCTATAGTTCTCTTTTAGAGGAATTTCCTTTTTCTTCCTGATCTCATAGCTATTCTCATTACATGGAGCTCTTCTTAGACTACTTTCATGGGGTCTATATATGAACTGCTCTCCCCCTGGGATGTTGCTTCATATTTGTCACTAGATGGATTTTTTCTTTGCTTCCTAGAGCAGCTCCCCCTTGAGACTATGGAGGATTCATTATGTTATTGAGGTAATAGGCTCCCCCTTTCTCTTTTATTTCCATACTTTATTGGGGTTCATCATAATGTTTGCACTCCTTTCCGATTCATATTTTTGTTTGATTGGATTGGATTTCATCATTTGTCTAGAGTTATTTAATATATATGGCAGTTTACAGTCTTTTGCTTTGTGACCATGCTTAAGGCATACATAACATCTTATTTGACCAAGGTGCATTTGAGCTGATGTATAATATTTTGTTCCTCTTCTTGAAAAAATTTTACAATCAAAAAATTTTATGTCCAAAATTATTGCATGCATAACAATACCCATGGAAATGATTTGTGTACCTGGTGGAAGATTGTATTTTCCCTTTTCTTGCTTGAGGTGTTCTTCTTGTTTGCTGCATCTTTTGCTGGTTGGACTGGGTTTGCTTTGTCTTACAACATGTTGCAGTATGTCCTTGTTTGTGGTAGGAAAAACAAGTGATGCTTCTCATAGGAGGAAAGAAACTTCTTTGACATCTTCCAAGTTTATTCAATTCATCCTTAGGAGCATATGAGCCTTTAGAAGTTGATTGTTTCATCCTCTCATTCTATGTTCTTCCATGTTGTTGCTTGATTCTGTTTGTTTCTTTACAAATCATGTTCTTGCTGGTTTCTATTATTGTAGTAATTTGTTGGGTTGCTTCACTGTCCTTTACAGCTTTTACAAAGATGATTTTCTTGTTATCTTCTGCCTTGGACTTACTGGTTTCTCCTTCATATCCTATCCCAGTCTTTATGAGAGGTGACCTTTGTGCATTTAGAATCTAGTCCAACTGTCCATAGCCTTTCATTAGAGGTGTATTCATTAATAGTTCTCTTTGGGATTTTTCTAAGTTCTTTCTTAGGCTCACTACTTCTTCTTCCAATCTTTCACATTCCTGAATTTTCTCTCTCATTTGTTGCAGTAGAGTGTCTTCTACTTTCTTTGCCTCTTCAAGCTGTGTCTTCAGGCCAATAATTTCTTTCCTATATTCATATTCTTTCTCATCACATATTTGCACCACTGTCTTAAGGTCTTTGTTTTCATTTTTCAATTTTCCTATTTCAGTCAAAGCAGTGTCAAGCTTGGCTCTTTCTTCAGCTGTAATTTCTTCATGGTTCTTATCTCCATTCACACTAGTAGGTACTTCATTTGATTGAATATTTTCCTGTTGACATGAATTTTTCTTCTTCTTAATTCTCTTATCCTTCTTGTCAGTGCCGTCCTTAGTGTTTACTCCATGCATGAAGTGCAATCTATCCCAGATTTCTTTTGCAGAGGTTAAATCCATTATCAACTCAAGGTCCTTGTTATGAAGACTGTTATATATCACACATTTTGCCTTGGCATTCCTCTGTTGTTCTTTCACTATGGGGGAGTCAGTGTAGTAACCATCACATACAAGCTTCCATACTTCAGGTTCATAAGCCAATAATCATGTTTTAACCTTATCTCTCCATTCAAGAAATTTTGTCGTACTTAACACAGGTACATTTTGATATTCCATGACTTAACCAGATCTCCTTCAAGCTATTAAGCTTGCACCAAAGGAACTGGCTCTGATACCAATTGTTGAACACTTAGTTAAACTGAGAGGGGGGGTGAATAAGTTTAACACATACATGGACTTTTAAAACTTTTCTCTTAAAACTTATTTACACCTTTACTTCATGATCAACTTAATATGTGAGAAATATTTATTAGTGAGCAGCAAGTATCAAACATATTTGTTAATGTAACGACAGTCTTAATATGTGAGCAACAAGTATTAAGAAGATTAGATAAATCACATCAACACATGCACAAAGACACCAGATATAAGTGGAAACCCATAAAGGGAGAAAACCACATCTTATTATTGTTATGATGCAAAGGCAAGCTCCAACTCCCTCTCACCACTGTTTTTCTGTAGGCACCAACCTCAGTCAGCTACAACTGACATTCTATCAAGCTACAACTTGATGTGGAAGCACCAACTCCCATCTATTTTCTGTAGGCACCAACCTACAGGAGGCTCCAACCTCAGTCAGCTACAACTGACATCTATCAAGCTACAACCTGATAGGGAAGCTCCAACTTCTTTACTCTTTCAAAAGAGAAACACTTGCTGATTTACCTTGGATATCAGCTCTGTTCTGTTCCATCTGCTCTGCTGTTCATCTATTCTCATATCTGCCCTGTATCATATTTGCATCTTTTCAGATTCTCTATCAGCTTCTCCTTCTTCTCTGCTCAGCTCCTCCTTCTTCTCTACTTCACTGCTTCATTCTGCATTCTCTTCACTCACTCTCTCTAACCTCTCTATGCATATCAATGTGATATTATATATATAGTTCCTCACATGACTGTTTTATTTCACAAAGAATTTGGAATGAACAGTCATGACTCTTCGCTTTTTGCCTTTTCATTTCTTTCACTCGCTCATTCAAAAAATATAACGACATGCATTAATTTCAATATTACAGTGGGAGCTTTGTTCTTCCTCCAGAGACTTGCCAATGCATCAAAAACAATATAAACCAATTAAAATATTACATTTAATTACAATGAGAGCTCTAGCTCACTCATACAGCCTTTTGGATCGCTGCACATTTGTCTTTTCTTTGACTGTGTCTGTCTTTTCTGTGATTGTGCTTTATCTCTTTTCGGCTCTGTTTGCTTTTCTGTCCTCTGCTGTGGTGTAACTGCTACCTTTTAAATCTGGGCATATTCCAACGCCTTTCATACAATAAGTGTCTTGTTGATGTGCAAGAAAGTTTCGCAAGAGGAACATACATACATCGCAATTGTTTTATATAAAGAATCGCCCTCCACCTTGAGCCGAGGCCCGTGGGTCCACAGACCACGTGGCATAATTTAATACCATTGCAACCATCGTTTTATATTTATGACAACTCTTATATATATATATATATATATATATATATATATATATATATATATATATATATATATATATTATATATATATATATATATATATATATATATATATTATATATATATATATATATATATATATATAACCCAACTTTCATTACACTGACTGCCTTTTAATATGTCTTTAAATCAATTCTCGGCGTATATAATAAAACCTGTTTAAAACATATAAAAACTCCTTTTGGGCCCACTTGCCACGCTTCCCGATGCAATATATTGCTCCTTCGATTGCGATTGATTGCTCTTGCTCCGATTGTGATTGATTGCTCCTGCTCCGATTGCGATTGATCACTGTTCACTGCGTTTTGCCGATGCGATTAGGCCGGAATTCAAACTTATAAAAACATAACTTATAGACCCATCAGGTCTGGGCTTTCAGGCGCAATCGCAAGTTTTGGTTGGATGTTCCGATAGGCCCATACTGCGATGCTCCGATGCGATTAGGCCGGAATTCAAATATATATCATCCATTGTTTATAAACCCCTCGGGTCCGGGCTTCATCGCAATCGCAATTTTCTGTTTACATGCTTCGCTGCCTTTATAATCTCCATTGCGATTGGGTGAGGGTCCCACTATATAGTACTTTGGTTCTTTGAATCTCGCACTATATATGTAAAAACGTTGCATATATATATATGCTTTGCCGCTTGGGGTTAAGCGATTCCCGGAATAAGGTTTATGTATTATATGTAACGCCCACAAATATAAGCGACATAATACTTTGGCTATTAAAACCATGTAAACTGACCCTCGGCATGTACATATATTAAACCACGTTCATTTTGTCATATATTTAAAAACGACGTCACCCTACTCGCATATCATGCTATATCAATATATAGTCATGAGCTCTATTCAATTATTAAACAGTCACAATATGGTTAACCCACATATTTTCCATGGTTTATATATTTTCCTCCAAATCTTAGAACTAAGGTTATAATCCTTCACACTTTATATTAAATCCAACTCTCTGTTTTAAACACATAACCGTATAATAAATCTTGGCTCTGGACACCACCTGCAATGAATCTACACCGTCGATCATTATCGATATGATCCGGGCTCTTTTATTAAACTTCGGGCAAGTCCAACGTGCGATCACCATTCGATGGGCCCTTCCCAAATCAACAGCTCATCACAATATCGCTCGGCGTCTTGGTACGAACTATAATGTGTGATGGCACACTTTAGATAGTGGTTTTCCTATTTCGCTCGGGGACACGCGTCGATCTTTCTATGGAATCGCTCACAACTCCTCTAATACCGCTTGCCGACGATAGGTGGTGCGATGAAGCCCACCGTTCAGCTCTAAACCACCGTTATTGTTCCTTCGGTCACGGTTCCCTACTCCACGTTCCGTCCTCACCTTGTTCCGCGCTTTTGTGTGTTCCTCTCCTTTATAAGTGGCCCTTGTTCCTTGACATTTCAACACGGTCCTACCATATGTATAACGCACATCTCCATTAATCTGTGCTTCCAAGGTTCTGTTCATCAACGCCCTATTCCGTTGCGCTTAGTTTCCTCCGCCTTTCACTCATGGTTCCGATTATTCTCCACCAGGACACATGCACATATTCACACAAACTAATTCAATCAGAGCAGATATACATTCGCACATAAATTAAATCCATATATCTTCCATACACAATGTATGCAAATCAACGGCTCTGCCTCTGCTTGTGATAACGGCTCTGCCTCTGCTGTGATAACGGTTCTGCCTCTATATGCGCTGCTCGACCTCTGCCTTCACTGTACATATTACCTGCTGCTATTCTTTGCCTGTCTATGTATCTGCTTCCTTCTTTGTCTGTCTCTATCTTTGCTGCCTTCATTTCCATCAATGACAATATTTCCAACACTTC